>JAPWDM010000004.1:12093012-12515512 GCA_035578155.1 Brachynemurus nebulosus
TTTTGTATTAATAGTCTGGCTTATATAGAGCCATAGGAGAGGTTCGTTGATATAACGAGTAAAAAGTGACAATTAACAATAGAGTTTTTGATGTTTCATTTTAACACATCTTTCTTTGTAGAATTACTATTAAAATAAAGTTATTTTTGGAAAAAATCGGTTATCGATCTCGTACTTTTAATAATCGATTCATGAATCGATTCAAATGAAAAAAATCGAAAAAAAAATCGATTTTTTAAGCTTCGATTAATCGATTTAAAATCGACATCTCTAGTACATACACATAGGTGATTGAATGTTATCTGTATCGGGCGCCTGTCGAGCAAAGGATCGATGGTGTAATGGCGAGCACACCTGGCTAGTTACCGGGAGATTCTGGATTCAATTCCCGGCCGATCCGGATATTTTTTCAATCACTTTTGATTTTTAATTTACCCTTAAATTTATTAAAAATTTAATGAAAAAAAATTATTTATATATTTTAGGAGTCGAGTAATGCTGGTAGTGATACGAAGATAAAAACAGAAATTTGTAATATTGTGAAAAATGACAATTCTGTGACAGATTTCGAAAACTTAAATACGAAATGCGACATCCCACCGGACGAAATAAGTGCAAAACAATTTAACTGTAATATGTGTTCTAAAACATTTACTAATTCACGTAATTTAATAAAACACAAAAAGGTTCACGTGTCCGAAAGACCATATAAATGTAGCATATGTCCTAAAACATTCATTTCTTCAAGCGATTTAAAAGTGCATAATAGAATTCACTCCGGTGAAAAACCGTATAAATGTGATGTGTGTTCTAAAACATTTACCCAATTAGGTTATTCAAAAATACATCAACGAATTCATACGGGTGAAAAACCATATAAATGTCACATATGTTTTAAAACATTCAATAAATTGAATAATTTAGAAACACATGTAAAAATTCACAGCGGTGAAAAGCCGTTTAAATGTAATTTATGTTCTAAAACATTTGTTCAGTTAGGCAATTTAAAAACACATGAAAAAATTCACGTGACCGAAAAACCGTTCAAATGTAATATATGTTCGAAAACATTTGCTAAGTTGGGTAATCTAAAAAAACATGAAATAATTCACATGGATGAAAAATCATTGAAATGTAGCGTTTGTTCGAAACCGTTTAGTCGAATAGATAGTCTAAAAATACATGAACGATTGCACGTCAGCGAAAAACCATATGAATGTAGTATATGTTCGAAAACATTTACTCAACTAGGTACATTAACAACACATGAACGAACTCATACCGGTGAAAAACCGTATGTATGTAATATATGTTCGAAAACATTCACTACGTCAAGTGCTTTAAAAACACATAAAAAAATTCATACCGGTGAAAAATCACACAAATGTAATATATGTTTTAAACAGTTTATTACGTTAGGTAATTTAAAAACACATGAAATAATTCATACTGGTGAGAAACCATATAAATGTAATTTATGTTCTAAAACATTTAGCTGGTTAAGTAGTTTAAAAACACATGAAATGACACATATCGGTCTAAAACCACATAAATGTAATATGTGTTCAAAAACATTTACTCAATTAAGTAGCTTAAAAGCACATCAGATATGTCATATAAAATAAATTAATTGTAAAAACGATTGAAATATAATAAAAAATTTTAATCACCCTAAATTGTTTTACTTTTTTCATACTTTTAGTTTTTTCGTTCGTGACCAGATGGCCAAAAGTTGATTCCTACAAAAATTGGAGCAATTTGGAATTGTCCGTTTTTATTTGAAAACAGGAAATTATAATGAAAAAATACGTTGTCAATGGGGTAATTTTAAAACAGTATTCTACCAAATATATATACCGTGAAATTATATTTTCGCTTTAAGGGGAACTACTAGTGTGACCGCCTGAAAAAAAGGTGATTTTTTGGAATTTTTTTAAAGAGAACTATTATATGGAATGTTTTAATATTTTAAGAATATATTCGTCGATATATAATAAATTCATGATAAAATTTTTTGACCAAAAAATTGAAAATTCAATGAGTTATTCGCGATCTCCCAAGGCTCAAAAAAAAAGTTCTCCCACTGCTGCAGTGATAGCGACCTTCACAGTGCCTGAAATCAAAAAAACCAAAATGCCTATTAAACTAGAACATATTGTCCGTACCGTGAACCTCAATCGGAAAAAAAAGTTGAAATTTAACAAAATGGCGGAGTTTTAAAAAAAAACTTTCCAATTTTGCGTGAAAATTTGATAATTTTTGGCCTGCAAAAATTACATTTTTTATTCGATCGGAAAACTGGAGGTTCATGGTACGAAGAAATATATATAAAAGAAGCTGCAATAAGAATCAACTCGATCGGATTATTTGTTTTCGAGTTATAACTGCAGAAAATTTGAAAAATGTAGTTTTTTTAAATTTACCTTTTAGTTTTAATCACTGAGAATATTTACTAAAATTATTTACGGTGTACTCACTATAACGGTCATAGTAAAACTAGACGAGTCGTTTAAATGTGCCAGGGTCTAGCTTCTCCACAACATGTGACTGGCAGCCACGTCCAGAAACTCCCGAACTATCAACCTTCATACATTTCTAAATAGCTCAAAGTTAACAATGAAAATCAGGATCCGCTCTTCGGATGGCTGTCATTCAAAAACTATTTGAGATATGCACTTGAAATTTTAGTATGTTATTTTTGAAGGTATAGACTATCGAAAAATGCAAAAAAAATTTTTTCAATTTTTAAAAAATGTCACACTAGTAGTCCCCCTTAAAGTTCATAAAAAGTTGTTGTAACTTAAAATACTTGAAGGCTAAATTATAAAATAATAGCAAAAATATTTTAGAAACACCCCCAAAATACTTTAAAAATTTGAGCGAAGTGGGACTAGCAGTAAATAAGATATTGACATTTAATGGGATTTTATGGTAGCGTCGTGGATACTATTACTCCGAATGCAATGAAATTTGTAGGGAACCATCTAGAAACCAGACCGCATAATTTCAGACAATTTCATAAGAAAGAATTGAATAGTTCAGAAGTTATGCCACTTGGTGCAATTTAGTATATTAATGGAATGACATGGTAGAGGCGTAGCTACTGTTACTCCGGTTTCAATTAAATTCATAGGGGACCATCTAGGAACCAAACTGCATAATTCTGAAAATTTCATTAAAAACAATCGAATAGTTCATAAGTTATGCCACTTGGTATAAATTGGCGACACACAGACGGACAGACACCAAACCAGAATTGTTCAGGAAGCTCTAAAACGTAAAATGTGCGTAAAAAATTTTTATTTTTCAAAAGTGATCACAATGCTTTCGCTACTTTAGTAGTCTCGGAAGCAATAAGAATGACATTCAAAAACAATATGCCAGTTTGTATTTTGTAAACTAAATAGCATAAATTTTGTGAATTGTCAAAACCTAATAAACAGACCTTGCCATATACCTAACACTTCTATATTGCTAGTAGGGGTTTGGAAAAGGATGACGACCCAATGGTGCAGACATACATACGTCTGTCTCTGTCATTTCGACTTCAAATGTTATGCGCATGTCCGAGAATGGAGCATGTTTACGTTTACAAACCGTCTGTCAGTTTATGTTTCTGCGTCAAATTTATTCATTTGAACATTTAGAGTGTTTAGACTGATTTGTTAGTTATAGTCACAACGCTTGCGCATAACAGATCAAGTACAAATAAGTAAGATCGAATTATGTAGTTGCTGTCTCTCTTAGTGGGCAACACTTCCACTTACGGGAACTAGCAATATAGGAGTGTTAGGTATATGGACCTTGCGTTCTGGCAGTAGTTGTATTTTTGACCATTAGTTAGCGTATCTAAGTTTTACGATTCCTAATACTTGAGAATAAATTCTAAATTTTTATAAATAGCACTGTAGGAGGCGCTAGAATCATTTATTAAACTGTTTAGTGGGGCTATTTTTGTTCGATACCTTTTTTTAGCGAATTTCCAAAACTGGAAATTCAGCTTTTACGCCAGGTGTCATGGTGCGACCTAAGCCCGGGACCATATCAGAAATATGTTTTGAGGTCCCTAGAATACGAAAATGATATTCACTAAAATTTATATATATATATATATATATATATATATATATATATATATATATATATATATATATATATGTATCCGCGCGATAACTCTCGAACGAAACGTTTAATGCTTATGAAATTTTGTGTGCGAATTCGATTTTCCAAATCGTTGGATGAGTTCGTTAGCCAGACACGTCGGATGCCCAGAAGTAGGTTTTCCGGGCGTTTTTTGTCAACAAAATGAGTTCTTTGCCAGAATTAAGCAATTTTTCAAATTTTTTTTTACACCAAGCGATAGTAAAAGGTAAAATGCATAAAAAATGTTTTTATACCGTTGCTCTAAATTACTTACTTTTCGAGAAAAACTAGGAAATATGTCGTTCTCCATTTCACTCGCACTCGCATTCTTTTTTTTTCTGTCTCATTTTTTACGAGCTAAATTCGAAAAAAACCGCTTTTTAAGTAGCGTGTCATGATTTTTTTAATCCAATTTAACGATTCGGCTATATTCTTTTTCTTTGTCAGTTAAATGTTTTTATAATGTATCTCTATTCCATTTTTTTTTAGATAAAAAATCACGGCGGTTTTTTATGTGATATGATCAGAATTTAGATGATGTTTACACCTTCCTAAAATTAATAAGAGCTTGCTACAATCGCATAAAAATTGCGTTAAATCATATTCAAACAATAATATTTTTACGTAATTTTCTATCCAAATGACAATACTACGTTATAATTATATGTATAAACCCATCATTTTAGTGGTAAATAAATTTGCACATTCAGTTTTTTTTTTCTTTTGACAACAAAACAAATAATTTTAAATTTTGACAAGTTGTATCATACATTTTTGAAAATATTAAATATTTTAAGGCAAAAATGTATTAAAGATCTGAAATTTGTTTAACAAAAACCATACATCTGCTCGTTTTACCTTAAAAATCTCGGAAAATAGAATATTTTTCAATAATTAACTCAGAAAAAGCATATATGAGGTAATTTTCATGATATTTTTTTGAAAATTTCAAAATAGTAGGGTTACAATGTTTTTTTTTAATTATTTTGTAGAATTTGGTAAACACACATCGTAAAAAGTACTCGCCTTGAAAAAATCAAACAAGTATTTAAAAAAAAAATACTATTTCTTAAAGAAAATATTAAAATTATGTACAAATGCCGTCCTGACCAACTGATATATTGGAACCGATTTTGAGCAGCTGGATTTACTACAGGCAAAAGCTCATAGTGAATACACACATTTTTTAACATCCTTTTGAATTTTGTAATTCAATCATTACAAATAAAATCTAAATAAAAAAAATCTATATGACCTGTTTTTTCTCAATTTTCTAGCATCAAATCTAGCGATAATTAACTAGCGGGTGATTGTTTGAAATTATCTATCCATTTGAAAATTGGGATCCAGTGATGTTGTACATTGGCACTACAAAAGTGTGGGTGAAAAATTTCATTTTCACTTTTACTGAAATTATGTCATAAATTCATATTTTCAGAATTTATTCATTTGACAGAAAAATTCTAAATTATTAAAAAAGCCAAATAATTAATAACAATTAAAATAAAAAAAAAAAAAAAAAAAAAACAGAAAACATTTATTTATATTTGCATTTTTATAAAAACATGTAGGTATTATATTTTATATGCACTTTAACTAAAATGTCAAATTTCACACGTTGTTAATTTTCAATTTCACTCATAATATGCTTAAAAATCAAAACTTAAAGTTTATAACATTCACAATCCGTGTAGAGTGTCCATACGTCTTGGTTTTCCCGGATTTGTCACGGTTCTAGCTCCGGTGTCCCGACAGACTTTTGACTTCGATTTGTTCCGGTTTTTCAAACTACTAATTTTTTATTTTCATCATCTAATAAGTACACAATTTTTCAATTTAAATAATGAATAGTTCAGTATCATATTAAAAGATCAACAGTAGATTCATTTACAACCAAACCTAAAAATATTTTTAAAAAATTAATTACTAATTAAATTTTCCAAGTTTTTTCGATTTTACCTTAAACACGAACTTCCAAAAAAACATTTTCTTTTCTTAACTTTCCATCATATATGTATCTACATAAATAAATTGTAATATTATTTTGCTTGCTTCTATGATACTGAAGTTCCTGAACAATTAAAAATTAAAATGACTGGAATTTTATTCGAACTTTTAAATAAAGTAGTTAACCAACGCGGACAACTGATAGCGCCACAATACAGAAATTGCCAACATTTAAATGTTCATGTTTTAATACATTTTCTTGAAAATAAAATTGTCTAAGAAGCTCACTTCCATAAGAAATTTTATAAAAATTTAAAAAATATATATTTCCTAGAACAGGGGGCGATTTATTTTGAAAAAAAAATTAATATTTTATATAAAGGGCCATTAATAGGTAATCTATAGATATAATACAAATGTAACGAGACCGTTTCTGTATAGGGAATATTTTTTTAAAAATTGTGTAGATACTGTAAATAGTTATCGATGTAGATATCAAAACAGCGATTTTTAAAATTTTTGTCTGTCTGTCTGTCTGTCTGTTCGTCTGTTCACGCATCAAACAAAAACTACTGGATGGATTTTAATGAAATTTGGTGTGCTGACAACTTATTACCCGGATCAACATCTAAGATACTTTCTACTTTCTACTTCGAGAAAAGGTCTCATTCCCACGGGAAAATGGAAAAACCATGTTGAGCATGTGCATACAGTACGCAAAAACTATTGAACGGATTTTGATGCAATTTGGTGTGGTGATAACTTATTACCTGAGTCAGCATCTCAGATACTTTTTATTTCGGGAAAGTGGCTCACCCCCACAGGAAAATAAAAAAACTTTTTGAGCATGTGCACATATTACGCGAAAACTATTGAACGGATTTTTATGAAATCTGGTGTAGTGATAACTTATTACCTGCGTCAACATTTAGGATACTTTTTATTACGGGAAAATATTTCCTTCCTTCAGGAAAATTCAAAAATTATTTTGCTTATGTGCATGTATACTTAAAACTATTGTTCTATGCGAATGCTTTATAATTACTATACTTATATACTTGTCATTTATTAAATTAAATTTACCGTAATACAAAATTTCTGGAGACTAAATCTATTTTAAATTAATTTAGAAATTTCGAAAATTTAAGTGCCTATATTTCCGAGAAATTCATTTTGGATGAAACTTGTTATATTTATAGGATAGATACTAGTTTGGGATGCAAATATAATAAAACAATAAAACGTTGGAAGTCCAAAAATTTTGTATGAGTTCTCCAGTCAGACACGTCCAATTCCAAAAACCTCAAAAAAATGAGTTTTTTGCAAACAATTTGCCAAAATTTAAAAGTTTTTCCAATTTTTTTTACATTGTGGTAAAGAACCAAGAAAATCACAGAAAATACATTTTGAACCATTATTCTAGGTAAGCGGGTTTTCGAAAAAAAGTAACTTTTATGATTGGAAATTCGCTATGTTATGCAGATGCTGCGACAGGGGTATTTTTTAAATTTAATGAAATTTATTAAAATTGAACTGTTCTATAGAAATGAAACCCCATTTAACTAACTTAATTTTTTATCACCAGAGAGCGTATCTGAAATAACAGGTAAGGGAGTGCTATTAAATGACAAATTGAATAATTTTCGTATTTTTTGATAATTATAACCTCTTTGGTGATGCACATGACTCCTACTTTATCCAAAAATGTAGTTGAGGGGAGCAAAACAGAAAACCTGTGTTAAAAACTTGGCCAAAACGCGATTGACGAGCAAAAGAATACCTCTTAAAAATTTACAAAATGAGTAAATTGCTTTGACTGGGAGCCCCCTAAATCTTATATGGGTCGCTAATAGATGGCTGCTGGCGTCGCTAAAAGTTGCTGCTTAATCTCCATTGAAAAATTTACTACAGTGTCTAAAGTTAATAATTAAATAAAAAAGTGTTTGCAATCAAACATAAATTATATATTATTATTTTATATTTATTACAAATTTTTTACAATAAAATTTCAACTAATAAGCACCAAATAACTGTATGAAGTAATAATTTTTAATTTATCAATATTTATTTAAAATAAATTTAGTTTATGCAAAATTTTTTGAAACACATTGTACTAATGTATAACAAATTGACCGGATCAATAGAAAATTTTTACGCCTTTTTTAAAATTTATGATAAATCAATGACCTTTTTTCAATATTTCAAGTGGCGTTTTTCTTAACATAATTTTATACGAAAAACGATTAAAATTAATATTATTTTTTTTTAATTAGCGTTACTAAAATTGTCAAATGTCAATTTTCCGTAACTAAAATTATTAACTATTATTTAATAAAAATTAAAACAACACTGTTTGAATTAATCAATTTCGAAATCTTTTATTGAGAACGCCACTGTTTATGGAGTATTGGGAATTTTAAAAATTGGGTCAAACTATTATACATGCAATGTGTATCCAAAAATTTTTAGTTAATGTATGTTTCTTCTCTGCTTAAAGTTTAAATTTTGAATTAAGTCAAAATCTTACGTAGGAAATAATAATATAAAGTACTTTAAAACTATTTGCAATTCAAACAGCCACTTAATTTTTTTTATACAGCTTATAAAGTTTGTCATCGGATACAGCATGTAAGAATTTTAGAGTAACTCCTAGAAAGGAGTTGCAATTAGGCAACATTAATATGTACCATCAGTTGGGACGAATCTAGACAGAGCTGCCTTTCGATATTTCTTCGTCAGTGTTATGACCGTACAAGGTCATAGATCAATTTATGATACTGAATTTTGTCAGTTATGAGTTAGTCATCAAAGAAAAGCGGTGAACGTGACATCTTTGTATTTTGTTATTTTACAGGCGCATTTTTTATAATTTTTAAAAATAACGCGCGTTTTGAAATCTTGTAAAGAAACTGCTGTACAAAAAAACAGTTATATATATAAAGTAGGGACTGGCAACAAAATGTTGGACGTTTTTTTGACAATATATGTATCAAAAATGAAAGCTGTATTGTGCTTAATTTTTTTTTTTTAGCGAATTTCCAGAATGGAAGCTCGCTATTACAGCCACTGTCATGACGCGACTTGAACCCGGGACCATGGCAGAAATTTGTTTTGAGGTCCCTAGAAACCGAAAATAATATTCACCAAAATTTATATATATATATATATATATATATATATATATATATATATATATATATATATGTATATATGTATATATATATATATATATGTGTCCGCACGATAACTCTCGAACGAAATGTCCTAGGTTTACGAAATTTGGTGAAAATGTTGGAAGTCCCAAACCGTTGGACAAGTTCGTTAGCCAGACACGTCGGATGCCAGGAACATGGTGTTTGTTCTTGCAAAAAATTAGTTTTTTGCCAAAATTTCCACTTATTTAAAAATTTTTGCGAAATTTTTTTACATCATTTAAACGACGAAAAAAAATTACATAAAAAAGGTCTTTAAACTATTATTCTATGTCAACTAGTTTCCGAGAAAATTTAATTTTTATAAAAGGGCATTCGCTATGTTATGCAGGATGCTGCGACAGGGGTATACCTATATGCATAATTATATGAAAGAATGTGTTTGTGGTACAGGAAGATACAGATTGTATATAAGTCATATACGTCATACATATGTATATGTTTGTATGTTACTTATATGCCGTTTTTTAGGGTTCCGAAGAAAGTTCTATTTTTTAGAGCTCCGAAATAAATCTCCCGAGACTATAATAGAAATTTGTTTTGGGGTCCCTAGAAACCAAAAATAATATTCACTAAAATTTATGTATTAAATTTATATTTAGTCCCACACCGTTGGACAAATTCGTTAGCCAGCCATGTCGGATGCCTAGAACATGGTTTTTTTGACCATTTTTCGTGAAAACAATTAGTTTTTTGCCAAAATTTTCTAAAGTTAAAAATTTTTTTGACATTTATTTACACCATTAGAAAGAGGAGGAAAAATCACTTAAAAGGGTGAAAAATCACAGAAAAACGGATTTTTATAAACGGAAATTCGCTATGTTATGCAGGATGCTGCGACAGGGGTATTTATAAATTGATTAACAAAAAATTGTCTATAGATGAGGCGAATTCATACACCATGTTGCGTCAGTATAAAAAGAAAGTGGTTATAAACTACATAAACTGTAGTCTAGATAACATAAAATGGGCTCTTTTCGACAGGCGCAACAACCGGGGAGGTCCAAGGGGTCCGGACCCCCTGAAATTACCTGGAAATTTTCCTTCAATTTATTTTATTTATATTAAAAAGTAAAATTTTTAGTGGTTTACTAATATTTTTTATTTGAAAATCAAATTTTCGGAGACGACATTTTATTACAACATTTTTCATTGTTATCACAGAATTGCGTTATCAAAAAATTTGATAATTTAAATTTTTGTTGGACCTCCTGTAGATATGTAGTTGTTGTGCCCCTGCTTTCCGATATTAAAAATAAAAGAAAATCGCTCAGACAAGCTGCTGAATATTTCCATGCTCCCAAATCGACTTTGCATGATAGACTCAAAGGCAAATTGAAAATAAAATTCATTTAAATCCAAAATGTTTTATTCCACCCATCAAAAGTTATTCACTGATGCAGTAATTTAGTTTAGCGAATTTTCAGATAGGAAATTCAGCTATTTTTATCTTTTTATGTCCGATTTTACCCATTGGCATGACTGAATGTGATTTATATTGCAAATAAAGCACTGTCTCGATTTGCCCCACACATAGGGGCGAATTTAGACACTATGTAATCAAAAAAAAAATGTTGCAATACCAATTTTGATATTTTTATTACTGCCCTATATGCTCGTGATATTGAAGCATTTAAATTATTTTTTTAGAATTTTTTAGATAAACTCTAAACAATTTATTGCCAAAAAACTGAAAAAATCGTCTACATTCGCTCCAACTGACGGTATACATTATTTACCACAAAATAAAGTATGGTAAATATCGTGGACAAATTTAATACTGTTTAATACTGTGTAGTACGTTTACGTATATCTAATAATTAACTTTACAATCTGTATATATTGTTAATTCTACATTTTTTGCACTATATAACTAGTTAAATTAAAAAAATGAAAATAAAAGACATACCAAAAACTTATTTTATAATGTTAGATTTTATGTTTCAATAATAAGTTGTAATGTTATATATCATAACGACTCTTAGTTTGAGAAATTTTGTTACAGTAGACCTCATTATATTGTGATCGGGCTATTTCACTTCCGCGGTGAGGGTGACTCTCCTTCGAGATACCAAAAAAGCTGCGTACATATGTGTATACTTAAACAAACACTGAGTCAAATAGGCGACTCATTTATATTACGTTTCTCTCTCCTACAATCTGTAGAGTGCGATATAACAAGGTCCCAAGTTTCTTTGCTTCGAACTTGTGTCAGTACAAACAGTTTTATTATTTAACATTTTTTTAATATTGCAATGATTGCTATATAATATGTGAAACTAATGTCAGTGCACTTTTGCATCAGCCATTTTTTAAGCCCCGCCTATTGACAAATTCCAATACGATCCCATAACAAATCGTGATGTATTCAAGTAGCAGTTTTTAAATTATTTTATTTTATCAGCCGATAAAGACAAATTATATTTTTTTATTTATTTTAACAGTACAGTAGAGCATCAGTTTTGGAAACCTTGTAGTAGGAATGACAGAGCATGTGTGAAATAAATATGATAAAAAATATGATACACAGCATTTTTTTTTAAAAAAGAATCAAATCTTATTAGAGGTAAACATAATTACGGAGCTTTTTCAATCATAAATATAGTGTAATTGATACTATTTCTATGAATAAATATACAATGTTTAGTTGTATGTTATATTATTCTTTAATGGTTTCCATTTTTATGATTTTGTACGTAAAGAGTCCAACAAAACTCAATCCATGAGCTAATTCCGTTCGTCTGTTAGATGCCAGGCCCCTAGCGTAAATAAGAGATAAAATTGAAATTGTCATAGTTTATGTACTTGTTATAGCCAAAATTTTTAGAGGAGTCTTCATACATGTAACTGAGGAAAATTTTTCATTTATTTTACTATTTAATTCGGTAATGACTGTATTTTTCGTTATGCTCGTAAAATATTAACAAGGTTCTAATTATTTATAAATCGGATAAGGAAGAATATATCACAGTTCGGTAATAACAGGGTCAACATTTATACATACAATTCCATATATGATGTGGCCCTATTATTCAAATTTTAGTAATTTGTGAATTGACAGTTGACAAAACTGATGCCATACTGTAATTATTATAAAAAAAAATTAAATGCAAATTCAATATAAAATGAATGGTACTTTTTTGCTTAAAATAAAAAATAAATAAATAAAAATTTTGGTAGGTATAATATAATCTATTTTTTATTGTTAAAATGTTAAAATAAATTGTTTTTAATATTAATAGGGATAAAAAACCATAAATTTAATATTTCCATAAATGCATTTGAAATATATATCACATTTTTACTTAGAACAGTTATTTATTAATCTCCAATTACTATCAGTCTAATATATTTTGATTAAATTCTCTCTTATTACAATTTATAACAAATTACTTATAGCATAATCAAAAGGGTACAGTTGAGACCCATGTAATACGGTATACATTTTTCATTATAACCAGGTAGCGGGTTTTTTTCGAACAGGTCAGGACCGTACTTATTGTAATAAAATTTTGCAACTAAATTACATGAAATTGTGCACATTTGAATAAATATAACTGGTCAAAAATTACATTTTTCACCATTTAGAATACTAACGGCATTTTTTATTTGACGAAAGTAAAAAAATTCAAAAAATCGGAAAAAATTTTTGTAAGATTTATTGAAAAGTTGTTGAATATTTAGACGGTCCACTATAATAGCTAAGACGTACGTATTTGCTAAGATTTTTTATTATTGAAAAACATATTTTTAATAAGCAACTATACTTCTATCTCTCAAAATTGAAAACAATAAAAAAGATGAATTTATTTAATTTAAGAGGAATATAAACGACTTTTAAAACGATGTTAAATTTATTTTTGTTTTTTAGCCTAAAAAATTGACATTTTTAATTTTTTTTTCCAAATTTTGATAATTTATAAAAATACGAAGGCATCTTACTAAATTTCGTCTCGGAAAATTCAGTCTGTCATACTTCAAAAATTTGAAATCTAAACTATAGCTCTCTAAATGTATACTAAACATGATACTGTCTGATCCGAAAAAAGTCCGATACCTGATTATAACAAAAACTATAATTGTTTTTTTGTCAAAATAATAAAATTAGGTGTATATACTCTTACCGCAAATTAAGGAATAAGTATGGTTTGTAAAACCATAAATCAGTTTCAAGTTAATGGAACTCGCACTACAAGGGACCCAACTGTGTTCATATATCCAATTCAGAAAAATCTTTTATTAAATATATCAAGCAAGAGTTAGTTAGTGAAAATTAAAAAAAAATATTACTAACAAAATAATCAATATTTAAAATTTAAGCTTTTATTTGAAAATTAAATTATATATTACTATTATTTATATACTAAAGCTTAAAGTAGCAGTCAATTTGTTTTAAGTACTCCATTTACTGTAACACAATAGGAATTTAAATAAGTAATTTCAAAATACTTTTTTTTTTTTTTACTATAGGTACATTATACATATATCTGATATTTTAACGTTAAAAATGAATGTCTCTATTCAAACAGTACCGTACAGTGGCAATCTTTCCACTTCACCCATTTCTGTAATCGTCTCATCATCCATCGTGTAACTGATCATAAACTTTAACGAAACGGGATGTTTCTCAGGATTTGCTATTAATATAACCTGCGTAATTGCTGCCGGCGGTAAAAATGGATTATGTGCTGGCAACTTTGAATCGGATGGTGGTTGTAATTTTAATTTACAATTCTGTAAAAAAAAAAGTATTTATAGTTAATAATAATAAATTTTATACAATTTATAAGGCAGTCCTACAGAATAAAGAAAATGGGACCAAGAATGGATCCTTGAGGAACACCAAAACTAATATCGTAGACCGGGGTGAATAGGCACGAATTCAGACTTCACACCGTATTTTTTTGTATTTATTTTATGAGTACCTAATCTTTGATATATTAAAAATGTATACGAGGATGGTCACTTTATCACAGTATCCAAAAAATTTTGAAAATATCGGTGGTTTTTGAAAAAATAACAAAAATCATATAATTGCTTCTCTACGAAAAATTGGGGTCAAAAGAGACGATAAAATGGTGAATTGGGACAACCCGTAGGGCCAACCAAAATTGAAATTTAAATATAACAATTTCGAATTTTTTGTATTTATTCATTCAAAAAAGAAATAATATTTGATGATGTTCTGTAGAAATAAAGGTAGAATCTAACATAAAAACAATAAAAAGAGAAAACATAGAAATGCTATGCTGAATGTGCTTATAAAAATATCGAATGACTTGATAACCTTGAAAGCGCTCTCTTCTATGTTCCAATACATGCTTCATCCGTCCCTAATCACCCCACATCCGTCCCTTTATACTTTTATGCAACATCCCTATTAACCTATACAGTGTCCCTATTTACACCTTTTCCGTCCCTATTAATTTCCAACCTGGCCCAAATGTCAAGTCCTCATTATTTCCGCTTAAAAAAATAAAAACAACTAAAAGTCTGCAGTCTTCTTTCTTCAGATATGTTCCAAAATAATTAAATTTTCGATTAACAATTATAATTAATATTTTACGATACAATCTTACTAATTCCAACAAGATCAATATTGAAAACAGTGAATTTACTTATTTTTACTTACTTTTGGTGTTATGACAGCTTGAAATAAATAATCTGATAAGGGTGAACTACTTTTACTGATTGTCGACACTACAATAACGGATACATCAGGTCTCGGCGTATCTTTAGCGAAATGCAATATAACAGAAATATCATTTTTCTCTAGTACAGTAAGCGGTGGAATATTTCCGGGTCGAATACTTTCAATTGTAACATGAATATCATTTAAAGATTTTATTTCTTTACTAGGCTTCTTCGTTTCTATCGATTTATCTGGACTGTCATTTTTCGTTGGCGAGTCATTGTTTACAACAACTGATTCACTCTTTTCTACGATGGAAACATTTTCTGGCTCTTTTTGATTTGTTTGTGGTAAATGGAAGTCGTCATTCAATGAAATGATGGCGTCATCAACACCATTACTTATATCATTTGTGACATTTGATGTTGTTTTCGGTGACATATTTAATAAATAGTCCAAATCAAAATTGGCTGCACCACATTCTCTGTCTGGAGCTTTCACTTCTTTGTTAACTGGGCTAAAATTGATAGGTTGCATTTTGGTTAACATATTCAATGAAACCTTTTCACTAGACCTACAAAAATATGGGATTAAAACTAAAAATACATCGATAAATGAATTTTAATATTAATTTTTATTTTTACAGTAAGAGATGAAATGTTTCCCAATGCTACGGAGGTAAGAGATGAAATGTTTCCCAATGTTACGGAGAATAATTAAAAGCTATCTGGAGGAAATTATTCATTAAATAAGCATCTAGAGAGTATTAAAAAAAGTAAAGAAAGTAAAAGATGGAATACTGACTGGAAAAATAAGATTCTTAACAATTCAACAAAAACAATTACAGTAGAGCTTCAGTAAAGTTAATATCAGTTTTGTTAAGTGACGTCACTTTTACCTCACTAAACTTAAGAAGATTTTATAAAAAAAGAAAGAAACAACATTATTACATTGTACATGAAACATTATTACAAAGAAACATGTTAAAATTTACTGAAATATTTAGTAACTTTTTTGCTATTAACTTTTGTTAATAAGATTTGCTTTCCGCATTTGTTATATTTTTCACTAACATGTTAAAAAAGTTGTTGATAACATTGTTAGCAGCACAATTTTTGCTATCGATCTGGAAGCGGTCTAGATCAAAGGATGTCAATAACAAAATGTTAAAAACAAGTTAATTGTGAATAAAACATGTTAACAACATTCTACGTGCATTTTTTGGTTAGTTAATTTGTAATAGGCGATTGCGTACATATCAGCTGTTATTATTTTGTAGATACATTTACAAAATATAAATGTCTGCACAATTTTTGGAAATTTATTTTTTCATTAGTTCGTGTAAAAATATATGATAATGTTTATGACTATTAATAATGCAATGCTTGACATTCTAAAAAAAATGAAAACTCTCAATTGACAAGTCTCCTAGTTTCATTTATCATTCTTTTTTTTTAAATTATTTAATAATTCGTCTATTATGTGTGTCTCTTTTTTGAAGATACGAACGAACCCTTAATTTTTTTTTCTTTTTACTCTAATAATCACCACATGAGCTACTACTACACAAGCTAGTTCTTCTTACAAAATCATTTTTAAATTAAAAGTATTAATAGTTCTGCTAAAAGTATAGAAAGTTCAAAGACAAGTATGTTAGTAGCATGTTTTGTTTCTAATTAACACCGTTAGTAACGATGTTAGTAACACTGTTATTAACTTTGTGAGTAACAATGTTATTAACAATGCCACAACTATACTCATTGAAGTGATTTAAAATGTTACTCATTTTATATCAGAAACATTGTTATTAGCATATGAATGTTAACATTTTCAAAAGATATTTAAACAAATGTCAATAACATTTTTGTTATTAACATTTTTGTTTTCAACATGTTTTTGCTATTTTTTCGGTGTACAGGCACCTTTAAACAAACCATATGGTAAAATTTTTTTGTCTCAAAATGCCGGACTTTTTACTGCCAAGTGATAAGTACAATAGATAAGGCTACAAAAAAAGAAAAAGAAAAAAATCAAAGATCCCAGGATTAAAAAAGTGAACCCTAGGAATTTACAAAAAATAAATTATACTAAACTATGTTGATAAAATTGAACATTATTTAGAATTATACCGTATTGTTACAGATGGCGGCACCTGTACCAGTGAATATATACATATGACAGCATTTTGAGCCGCCATATTGCAGGAAGAAATTGGTTTGGATGTCATAAGAGTATTTAAATTTAAACTTTTCTCTATTGAATTTTAGAACTTCGTTTGTAACTTAAAGTTCACAGATGTTACTAAATATGTTTATTCAAAGTGAAAAATCGAACAATATTACAAAAATAAAGCGAAATAATATTAGTTACATATTTTTCATGACGTAACTAAGATTGGTTATGAGTCGAACTATAAATACATAAATTATAAAGTCTAATAATATAAAAACGTAAACAAATCAGTGGTATCTTTTAATAAAAATATTTTTCTATGCAAAAAGAATCCTAGAATTTTTAAAATTTTTTTTTTCAGATATATACAAAGCGAGTGATCTGACTGAAGGCTACTTACTCAATTCAGTTCTTCACTTAATATAATAAATAAATTTACATAATAAATACCAAAATACTTGAATACCAGGTACTTAATAACCAATTCGAAGAATTTGGTAAATCCAAAGCAAATCGTAGCTGCTTATATAGATTGAAAAATAGATACGGTACTTTTACGGTACGGTCAATTGTCCGTTCAATATTTTTAATGAAATTGATACATTAGCATAAAATCCAATTAATCCACTGGAATCAAAATTATTAAATAGTTTGCTCTTGTATGTTACCTATGGTTTAAAAATTATTATTTAGTCCCGATCATGTATTAAATGACCGCCACTGACTTCAATCTGCTTCACTAAAGTTTACCAAATTTCTCTTAACTTTAATGAAGCTCCACTGTATGCGGTTAGTGATTATGAATGATTAATATAAATAAACTGAATAATCTACTATTTTAATTTAAGGAGGAAAAATTAAATAAAATAACATTTTTTGAAACTTATTTTTTATTTATTTATTTTTTTTTTTGCTAAAAAAATTGGTTTAATATTTGTAGAATATGCCCCAAAATTTTTAGATCTGAATTTGAAAAATAGATGTTTCTATAGTACATATAAATGTAGCGCTCCTAATGGTACCGAACGTAAGTAAACTACTTTAAACGCGATTTTCTCAAAACATGTTTTTTCGCGCGCCGTGCAATGTAGCTCAGCGAATTTTCAACCGATTTGCATGAAACTTCACAGGAATATTCTTTAACTTACTGACTATTGCATGACGTCCTACTTTTTTTTTTCTTTTTTTTTTTTTTGAAAAATTATAAACTGTTTTTTACCGAATATTTATAAAAAAATAAGTGATTTTTTGTTCAAAATGGTCCTGAATTTTTAATTTATTTTTGTAGCAGCTGTAGTGCCTCCATTTTGAAATATTTTTGTCTAAACTAAATTTTGTTATATTTTAAGGTACGCTTTATGTCAATTAAATAAACTTCCCCATTTTTTTTTTTTTTAAATATTGAAAAAACATGTGGTTACTTAACTTTTCCCCTTAATCTACACTATAATTTCTTACCTATCATTTAAAATCGTTAACCGCTATTATGTAGAAAAAAAAACACTGAGTCTGTATTCCATTTTGGGGATAAAAAGCAATCTATTTCTCACTCAAGAAATAATACGGTACTTGACTGTATTCAAAATTTGTTTTAAATGTTAAATAATTTTATGTATTATCCTTAAAAATATTCGATTTTATTAGCAGTGATGAATAAAAATATTTTTTAGTTATTTAAAAATTCTATTTTGAAAATTATAAATTTTTAGCCTTCATTTAAATGACTAAAAACGCGGTGGTATTTGAAAATGACGTCATTATTTGTAGCAAATTGCCGAAGTTACATCTTGTCTATGACAAACTCCATTTTCACAATCCTAATTGACCAAGCGAATTTTTTTTTTTTTTGTAATTTATTTTGAATTTTTAGGTTTGCAATTAATTTTGCACTCAAATTAAATTGATAGAAGAAATACATAGTCTCTTAATACGTTAAATATCCTTATCAACTGGTTTTCAATATTATGTTAAAATTGTTTTTATATTTTGCTACAATTTTAAAGTTACGTAAAACTGTTTTCTTAAAGTGCATTTAATACTCGTAGGGCTACACGAAAATTTTACGGTAATGATGCTATTGGTTACGTTCAATTGAAACCAGAGGGGATAATCTGTACTGTTAAGTGTAAAATTTTGTCTGAAGATAAAATAAAAATCCAAAACATATTCTGTTACATCATTAGCTGTAAATGAAGAAGATAATAAAGCTGAAAATTGTAAATACCACTGAAACTGAGCATGCTGACTTCTGAATATTGTGTACAAACTTAAAATTGAGCTGACATGTGTGACAATAGCATTTTCTAGCAACAAATCGTGACGTCATTGTACACATCACTATGACGAGTCATTTTTCGCACCAATTTGTTCATTTAAAATTGAACAGTGGTTTTTTCAAGATTTTTAAAAATTTGACAAAAGTTAACTAATTTATACGTAAGAACAAAGCATTGAGCATCATTTTTCAATTGCAGTCAAGTACCCTATTCAAATATGACATACTAGGGATTAAGTCAGTATACAATTAAGCGTGCAATTTATGAAATAAAGATATAAAAGCCAAAAAGGTATTTTTTTTTAATTACTAACTTTTTCATATTAGTTACAACTGGTTTTGTTCCCGCTAAACTCTCTTTCAATAAAGTTGCACCTAGTACGTCTAACTCTTCTAAAGCCTTCTGTCGGTTATTATTTTTCTCTTCTTCAGTCGGCAACTGCGGCTCTTCACCTTAAAATATGTTTTTTACTAATAGAAAATGAATTTGCAACAGTTACATTGAAGAAAAAAAACTTTGGTTTAATCTAGCACACCAATGGGGTATTTGACAGTATCAATGAAAAGCAATTAAAACAAATTTTAATGAAAATTTATAATAAAAGACAGCAATTATTTATACTAATTCATCTTAACTATCATTATTTGATTTAAAAAACATTAATTAAAAAAGTAATTTTTTGGCTAAAATCCACGTAAGCAAAAAAGGGCTGTGACGTTGCTTTCTCTTATATTTCAACACTATCGCCACTAGTGTCGCTGTTTAAATTCCGGTTAGCAAACATAACTATGGAAATTAATCAAAATTTAATTAATTTTTTTAAAAACCAACAATTTCTTTCCCTAGTTACAGGAAAAATAAACATTTTTTTTTCTTAGTTACAGGACACCTGTTGCTATCTAGAGAATGTGACGTAATTGACAGCTAGGGACCGTTTTCGCGCAAATTTTGAGAACAAGTTCCAAAATAATTTTTTCTAACCATTTTCGGCATTATTTTTAAAAATTAAAAACTTATACATGCATAATACATAAATATATATGTTTTAAAATAATTTCCCAAAATTAGTCAAATTCCCCATTGGCGATGATAAAATTTCCCTGGTGAGCGTTTGTGGAACTAGTATATGACATAATATGATTAAAATCATTTCATTGCTAATAAAAATTTTGTGATGATTTCTTTGTTGGTCATTTATGAAATAGTAAAAATACTACGAGACCTCTTCGTGAGTGTGAACAATATTTTGAAAGTGGAATGTTAATGTGTGTTGGTGTTAAAGAACGAAATTTCAGTAACCTAAAATATCTGGACTTAGATGCACAAACTTCTGGAGTATTAAATTATCCACATGAAGTGGAATGTAATGTTGACACCTCAAAATGTTCTGAGCAAACACGCATAAACACTGATGAAGGTTTCATTTTAAGAATAGTTTCCCAATGTTTTTTAAGTTTGACACTGGTAGGAAAACGATGAAAACTCAGTCCTTTCCTTTTGTACTTTCTGCATTGTGGAACACAGCAATAAGTACTCCCTTTTCCTTTGTGTTAACTAGTTTTCATAGTGTTTACTTTAAATCACGTAATTATACGCACAATTTACGTGAAAACTTTATTAAATTGCTATAAGAAAATTCAACTGTATGAAAATTATCTGTCATATATTAGTTCCGCAACTTGTCGCTAGAGAATCTTATCATCGCCAAATGCGAGGAGAGTCATCGCATTAGGTGATCTACCTGCACTTGACCATTTTCAAATAACCAGTATCGGATCTTACGCAATTTAATAGACAGTACCGTTTTTTAAAAGCTGTTACTGATTTTTTTTAAAACTCATATAGAACGTAAAAGGTTCAGATCACAGATCACTATAGATACCAATTAACATATCTCTATAATGCATTCCATTTGTTGCCAAAATATGACGTAAAATTTCTCTCCCCCACCAAACGTACAACATGCAACTATATAAATCTCGTATCTATGCATATGGATCTACGTTTGTGTATGTGTCATACGTCACATTCAATTTCTGGTAGGTGGGGCGTGCATTGTGTACGTACATATAATATGTACGTATTCGATCATTGTTGGCAAATGGTTGACAATAATGACAAACAATGATGTTTGCATCGCTACAGTGGCGCACGACTAGCCACCTTAAGCTGTGACAGACCAACATATGACTCCAAGCGATCTACACTTTTTTGATTTTAGTTTCCTTCTAGTCCTCTGCGGTTCAGATAGTCATATTATTAACAAATTAAAGACTAATTTTAACTTTAAATAAAAGTAAAATATATTTTATTCCAAGAATTGTGAAAAATTCTAGCCACTGACTACTAAATCCCGACTTAGTGCATGCTTAAAACCAGGGCTGGGAAAAATGGTTCATAGAAACCATTTAAAATAGAAAATGGTTTTGGTAAAAAATGCATTTAAAATACAAAATGGAAAATGGTTTTGTTGAACATATTTAAAATTGAAAATGGAAAATAGTTATTTAAAATGAATTATAAAATGCAAAATGCTTTTTTTACTTTATTTATATACTTTATAAAAAAATATTCTACAATTTTTTTTTATCATTATTTATATTAATTAAAAAACAAAAAGTTCAAACGTACTGAAATTAAATAAAGGC
Organism: Brachynemurus nebulosus; assembly: GCA_035578155.1. Classification (NCBI taxonomy): domain Eukaryota; kingdom Metazoa; phylum Arthropoda; class Insecta; order Neuroptera; family Myrmeleontidae; genus Brachynemurus; species Brachynemurus nebulosus. The sequence continues at coordinate 12,115,043 of JAPWDM010000004.1, forward strand.
AGTCTTTTGAGAAAATTTTTTCAAGTTTGCTTGATATGAAAACGAAACTTAACTCTTCAAATATTGTTACTTAAAAATATTGGAAAATTTAAATCGGCCTTAACATATTCAAACCTTGAGTACTCTACGACTACAACTTCTAAATAAAATTATGAAAATCATCTACCCGAAGTACATTTCTTATCGACGTGTCTTAAAAGTAGTAGTACACAACTTAAGTCAGAAAAGTTTGACTAAAGAGAACTGGAACTCTAGTAACAAATTTAACTCAAGTGACATTGCAACTCGAGTTATAAAAAATTTGAGTCAATTAAATCAACTTACATTTAACTTAGAATTTGTTAAACTTCAAGTCGTTCAATTCAAGTTTTATAATTAATATTGTATACACATAAATTTGAGTATACATGCATTTTCATTTTGAATGTAAAATGGATGCAAATTTCCATTTTAAATACAAAATGGAAAATGGTTTGACCAAACTTATTTAAAATAGAAAATGCAAAATGCCATTTTGTATCTTAAATACATATTTAAAATGAAATCATTTTAAATAGTTCCCAGCCCTGCTTAAAACGCACTTAACAAATTTTTTAATATTTTTGGTCATTTTAATAATCAACTGAATATAAAAATTCCATACGCGAACTAGTGATCAAAAAAATAACTACTGCCAGTAGCTAAAATTTAAAAGATTTTAACTATTCACAAAATTTGTTTCTTAGAAAAACTACTGCAGGTAGGTTAAATATTAAACCACGCTTTCTATTTTTAATATTTAAATGACATATGTATATACCTTTTGAAGATGACTGATGTAAATTGATCGGCTGAAGTATATTACTAAATGAAATATTGTCAGCTAAAGATTGACTAGAACTAACATCTATATTATTGAAAATATCACTTAAAACATCAATTTCAGATGGAGTTTTTGTAGCGTTTTGATTATTACTTTCAGCTGTTTGTACTTTTTCAACGGGCGTATTTAAATCTAATAACGTATCAAATTTAGTTCCTTCATTTTTTCGAGAAGATTCCTGTGAACTTGTACAATAATCGGTACGAGATTCAGTGATTATGTTTCCCTGTATAATTACTGATTTATATTTTTCGAATACTTCACCGAGGGCAACACTTGCTTCCAAAACATCGTCTGAAATTAACAGAATGAAAATGAAATTTTTTTGAAATTAATTTCTAATTCATGCAAATAAGAAGCAATTTTAAGATAATATAAAAATAAATATTTTTAATTAAATACGTTATTTGCAACTGAATAAAAACTAATATCTGACTAATTTATAACTTTAAAGAAATGTTTAAATGTTTTATCTTTTGTGTACGTCAAAGGGTTAAAAAAGTTTATACAAATAAATAATAAATTAGTCAGTTTCAAGGAAATTTTAAATGAATAAAGATTTTACAAATTATTGAGATACTACTAACCAAACTCTTTGGCAAGTGCCCAGAAACGTTTCAAGTTTGCAGTTCCTCCACAATTTGTAAGATCTGCACATTAAGTTGATTAAAAATGATCAAATTTAACATTAATTATGTATTATGTAAGACAAATACAACACGCACATGCAAATAAACATGAAATTATTATATTTTATTATATTAATAAAACTACAGGATTGTGTTGGTAAAGTATAGAATAACTGTTGGAAAAGTTCAGATTAGAGATGTCGATTCTCCAAAAAAAAGATCGATTTTTGGATCGATTTAAATCGAAATCAAAAAAACCGATTCAAAAAAAAAAAAATCGGCTAAAAAAAAAATCGATTCTGTGAGATCGATCTAAAAAATCGAAATTTTGAAAAGTTTAATAAAATTAGCTGAAAATTTTTGTTTAAGGGACTTGATAGTACATACGTAACATCGGTAATATCGTGTAAAAACGCCTTACATTATATTTGTAAAGGCGATGAATGAGTTAACTTTTCAATTATAATTATAAAAACTAAGGCAATTGAATATGTAGGACGAATACCACGAATTAAACCAAGTTTATTCAAAAATTTCAAACAAATTAACAAAAAAATGTTTTCTAAATAAGTCGCTTTTGTGGGAAAGGGATCGTCGTTTGCACAGATAGGTGGTCTCTTCCTTCCTTTTGTATTAATAGTCTGACTTATATAGAGCCATAGGAGGGGTTCGTTGATATAACGAGTAAAAAGTGACAATTAACGATAGAGTTTTTGGTGTTTCATTTTAACACATGTTTCTTTGTAGGATTCTGAATTACTATTAAAATGAAGTTATTTTTGGAAAAAATCGGTTATCGATCTCTTAATTTTAATAATCGATTCATGAATCGATTCAAATGAAAAAAATCGAAAAAATAATCGATTTTTTAAGCTTCGATTAATCGACTTTCGATTAATCGATTTAAAATCGACATCTTTAGTTCAGATTATACCAAAAGAGATATGCTACAGTTTCGTCGGCCTAAAGTAGGAGTAAGGATCGGTGATGTATTTGTACCGCTTTAGTGATTAAGACAAGTTGACTCGTCCAATATTTGAATGAGTCATTTTCTAAAAATATGTAGCAATCTATCACCAGGGCGGCGACACAGGTAGTTGGGACTACATCTCTATGATCGAGATATTAATTTAACCAACCAAAAAACACAGAGCACTGAATCAAACATATTAACATATGTTTCCTAGAGATAACACAGGCATTAAATTTTGAAGCATGACTCCATTTTAGTAAGCCCAAATTGTAACCACGGAGACTTGTTTATAAATATTAGATAAACCAATTAAACCATTAAATTGATGGTTTGACCGCCATTAAAGTAATCCCATCAGTCAATTTTTTTGCTCACATCAGTCAATTTTTTTGCTTCAATTTCCTAATGTATTTGTAATACACAGCATTCTCTCTAGTCGATTCTCTCCTCAGTGCCAAAAAATCATATTCTGTTGTTTCCACTTTAACGACAAAATTTTCCAATTCGGTTACCTAGGAATATTGTTTATTTTTTTTATTTTTAGAAATTAATATTCCAACCATAGAGATGTAGTTCTGAAAATATGTGTTACATATCTTAAAATTTAGACTAAGGCTATGCGCCCACGAGCGACATTTGTCACGGTGACTGTTTTGTCACTCTTATCAAGTCTATTTGTTAGTATGGTGATGCGCACATGCAGCGACACGACAGTTGGGTGACTTTTTTGTCCGCGGGTACGCGGACATGCCTACGACAAAACTGTCACCGTATCTATTGGTATCAATACAAGTGCGCACTACGGTGACAAAACTGTCGCTTTGACTCAGTTTAAAGGACGTATATATGGTATATTACATATTATTTTGTAGACAAATACAATTATATAATAATTAATATACATAATATATTTTGTTTGGTTGAAAACTGAATATTGAAAGACTTTAGGCAAAAGCAAATAAGCGAAAAAAAATTAATCTTATGTCTCATCTATTTATTTAAAGTATAATATACAAAAAATATTCCTAAATTATATTTAAGTAATTTTCCCAATTACTTGGATAATTTTCAATTCGTAATAACATTAGCCATTAGCTATAATAGAATTATATAGCTTGAAGTGGGATAGATAATCTCATATTTGTATTTTTGTAGGTTATTGCAGGTCTGAAAATACTTAATAATTCGTCAAAACTTTTGGTACTCATCCTAAAATAATGGAAAAATTGTTTCGAATATTCTCGCAATTTTTTATACACGGTGTAAAATTTTCCTCTTAATATCTTATTACACCAAAGAGGATGAACTCAGTAATCTCTTTCACTATATTTTTTTCTGCGTTTAATAACAAGTACAGTGAACACAACCGTCTTCTAGAAATCCATGTTTGCAAATGAAGTATAAATTTTTATAAATTACCGGCGACTGTCACTCTCCGTATGCGCACACAAAAAATGTTCAGCGACACGACAATGACAAAAACTTTTTTGTCACCGTGACAAATGTCCCTCGTGGGCGCATAGCCTTAATATTCGAGAAAATCTGTTTCTAGCATATTTTGTTTGATAATGATTGAAATGAATCGAAACATGTCCTAAATGTGGTATTTTTACAAAGCTTCATAATCTGTTTAATAGATTTAAGCGTTACTTTATGGTATTTCATTTTAAAATAAAAAGACAATTTTTTACTTCATAATCTGGCATAAAAAGTGTATCAGTTTCAGACAATTTTTTATGTGTATCATTAAAGAAGTTAAATATTAAATTAAATGCGATTTTGATGTAAATATGTCTTTAAATTCAGTACCAGATACACAATATGTTCCAAAATTAAAGTGCTACGAAACTGATTCGAATTTGTTTAAAAAAATCGATGTTATTTTTATTAATATTTTGTTTAGTTTTCATTTAATTATTCTTTTTAGGTTAAATTAAATGATTCTGTTTAATATTTAATTTATCTTCAATTTATTTTAGGCGAATCTTTGATAAAAAATGGCGGATTGGGTCGTGTCCCGATCCAATTTAGTATAGGGATTCTAGTTAATATGTATATGTATATATGTATAAAGCATTTTGAGTTGCCATATTGCTGGGCGAATTAACTCGTCTTAATTCTGTATCTGAGAAGCATAACACTGTAACTACCTGAAAAGCATATAACTTACAGTTTTATGCTTCTCAGCTACAGAATTATTTGAGGTGTTAAGGTGGAAAAAATGAGTTTTTTTATGTTTTGTTTTAGGCGGGGAAATACTCGTAAAACTTAAACGACTTTATGCTAGATATAATTAGTTAACGCCAATGATTTGACGCAATCTACTTCATTTTTTTAGCTACAACCATATATTTAAGCTTCTAACGAAACAATATTGCTAGATGTTGAGGCTAAGTGGAGAGAAAAGTCAGCAAATACTTTATTTAAGTAACTGAAATGATTGAGTAAAGGGACAGTCGTAGGATTCAAACTCATTGGACTACTCTCTTCAGACATTTTGAAAATAATGATATTTTAATTTTTACATATACATGTATATTTCCTTTTAACCCTTTGACTTTTGACGGTCATACGTAAAATAGCAAGTAATACTAATATTATGTAAGAGTTATTAGACATAATTTTATCAGTACCAGCCCCATACCACTCACCATAAATCTTCTATGAAAAGATATAGCGTTTACATATTATCGCTGGTGTATAATAATCTACAAGATGGCGTTGATGGTACTTGTAGAGTGAATGAGCGGCAATTTTAAGGTTGCTGTACACCGAAGGTAACATTGCTAATTACACGTGTTTTTAGCAATGTTTTTAACATTTTTTTAATATTGGTTAAATTAATGTTAATAATATTTGCTATTAACATTTGTTAATAACATTTGCAATTAACATGTTAAAATTTGCTGAAATATTTAATAACATTTTTGCTATTAACTTTTGTTAATAACATTTGCTTTCCGCATTTGTTATATTTTTCACTAACATGTTAAAAAAGTTGTTGATAACATTGTTAGCAGCACAATTTTTTTCTATCGATCTGGAAGCGGTCTAGATCAAAGGATGTCAATAACAAAATGTTAAAAACAAGTTAATTGTGAATAAAACATGTTAACAACATTCTACGTGCATTTTTCGGTTAGTTAATTTGTAATAGGCGATTGCGTACATATCAGCTGTTATTATTTTGTAAATATATTTACAAAATATATGTCTCTGCACATTTCTTGTAAATTTATTTTTTATTATTTCTTGTAAAAATAAATTATAATATGATAATGTTTATGACTATTAATTATGCAATGCTTGACATTCCAAAGAAAATGGAAATTCTCAATTGACAAGTCTCCTAGTTTCATTTATCATTCTTTTTTTTTTTTTTTTTAAATACTTAATATAATTCGTCCATTATGTGTGTCTCTTTTTTGAAGATACGGACGAATCCTTAATTTTTTTTTTTCATTTTACTTTAATAATCATCACAGGAGCTACTACAATAGCAAACTAGTTCTTCCTACGAAATCATTTTTAAACTAAAAGTACTAACAGTTCTATTAAAAGTATAGAAAGTTCAAAGACAAGTATGTTAATAGCATAATGTTTTGTTTCTAACTAACACCGTTAGTAAGGATGTTAGTAACACTGTTATTAACTTTGTGAATAACAATGTTATTAACAATGCCACAACTATACTCATTGAAGTAATTTAAAATGTTACTCATTTTATATCAAAAACATTGTTATTAGCAAATGAATGTTAACATTTTCAAAAGATATTTAAACAAATGTCGATAACATTTTTGTTATTAACATGTTTTTGCTATTTTTTCGGTGTACAGGCACCTTTAGGTAATTTAGAACCCATCTGTGATTTTGGAGCTTTTGGAGTATGTCAACGAATAATAATTTATTGAATTATTTTGATATTTTTATGTATATTTTTTTCTTTCCTGTAAATTAAGTAGTAACGTAAAAGCCCCTATACAGGAACACTATTTTTAGGTGTGTAATTAAACTGGCTTATAAAAATTGACAAACAAATTAAACATCCATTTTTTTTTCTTAATAAGCATGAAAGAAAGTTTTTTTCAATCCAATGAATATGTTTTTAAAAAAATACAACCCAAAAATTTTTATTTTTAATGTTTTCTTTTACAAACTGTAAGTACACATATCGGAACGAATTAACATCAGAAGTTCGAAATCTATAAGCAAACACACGTACAATATTACATAAAGTGACATCTAGACGTCAAAGTAGGAAACAGAATGGTTTAAGTCTTAGACGTAAATAAAGGATAAAAATACTGTATTTTCTACAAATAAGGTTCCGCCATCTAGTGATCTTGTAAGGACAGTGGAATTTATTTTAGTTCAGTTCATAGGGGCTTTTACGTTAATACTTATTTGAAAGTTAGGTTGTTTTTCGCTTGCAAGTACCATCAGCGCTATCTAGTGGACCGTGGCAATAAAAATCCGTCCTTAAACACAAGTGGTAGGGACATGTTCGTCAGTACCTACTCAAAATTAATGTTTCTTTTTTTTACAATTTCAAAATTGTGAATTTAATATACCCTATAAAAAGCTTAAGATCGAAATTTTAAATAAATTTTTTACATACTTAACATTTCTTCATTATGTTGTGTTTCGGATGCTAATCTAAACACAGCCGGCCGTAATCGTTCACAGCTCTGATGTAATTCCTTGATTAATTCGAGTTCACTAGCTGACGTTTGATCCGGACGATACTGATCTAACATTTCACTGAGAAGTCGAGCATTATTATGCACTGTTTGTAATTCAGTGGATCGTCGACTTATCAATTCACTCCTTTTTTCATCCTAAATCAATAAAAAAAAAGGAATAGTAGATTACGTATCAAAAGTGTAGGTTAAGGTAGGGATGATCGATATTAGAAAAACATTGATGTTGACATCGATGTTAACATCGACTCAAGAGTATCGATATAGGATATATATCGAAAGAAAGACATCGATGTTCAAAAACATCGATGTTTCTGTAGCAAAATAAACAGCCATTATAATCTATGATTTTATTTATTAAAAATTAAGATTGCCAGTATTTATTTGGTACACTTTGCAAAAAAGTCACTTTGTTAGAAGTTTCCCTTTTAATATGTTCCTTTGTTGATACAAATGCTGCCCAGCTTTTGAAAAAAGTCTCTCTGAAGCTGTTGAAGTTGCTGTGAAATACAAATATTTAATGGAAATTTTCTTCAAGTTTGGATAAATGGATCCTAGAACTTGCCATAAAAGTAATAGATCTTGTTTTAAATCAGCGACAGGACTTTATAAATACTGGATAGGTTAGAGTAATATCGATGTTTCGATATTATTCTCATAATATCGATGTGTCGATGTTATCGAGGACATAACATCGATGTTTTCCCCCTAAACATCAATGTTTTTCTACCATCGATGAATATCGATCATCTCTAGGTTAAGGCGTTACATCATTTTGAAAAAAGAATGTTCCCTTTTTTTTATTGGCTTAGATGATATATTAGCACCTCTAAATGATATTTAAAATAAATTATGACTAGGGAAATATTTTAAAAATCGTGTTAAACTCGATTTTTTTAATGACTTCGAGCGGTTGAAAACGTTTATAAAAGCCGTAACACGTTATTTCGTTACTTTTGCTGCTATATTTCCATAAATAACTCAAAAATGATAAATATAAACAGTTAAACACACAAATCGATAAACACGTTTTGAAATTACATGCATTTTTCTCGAAACTGCGTTTTCCAAAACGGTGGGCAAGATAACTCCAGAAATTTTCATTCGATTGACTCAAAATTTTACATACAGCTTCTTAGATAGATTATCTAGGGCGGTACAGAAGATTTTTGAGATTGGTTAACCAATATATTTTTTATACACAAATTAAAGTTGATTTTTTCGTCGCTTTTAATTTTTTTTTTAAACTGGTGCCATTTAGCGATAAATCAATATCTATACATATAATAAAACTAACGAGACCATTTCTGTACATGGAATATTTTTTGAAAATTGTACTTGTACTGTAAATAGTTATCGATGTAGATATCAAAGCAGCGATTTTTAAAATTTTTGTCTGTGTATCTGTTCACGCATCACGCAAAAACTATTGGACGGATTTTAATGAAATTTAGTGTGATGATAACTTATTACCTGGGTCAACATCTAGAATACTTATTATTCCGGGAAAATCAAAAAACCATTTTGAGCATGTACACGCATTACGCAAAAAGTATTAAACGGATTTTGATGAAAATTGGTATCATAGTAAGTTATTGCCTGGGTCAACATCCAAGATACAATATTAACAGATTTGAACGTTACTTTATGGTATTCAATATTTGTAAATAATAAACAAATATTTTACTTCGCAAAAATACCACTTTTATTTTGAAACTGCGACAATATTGTTTCGAACCGTCAGTTCATTTTCAAACAGAATTCTGTTGAAAATATTTAAAAATGAACTAACATGACGGTTTGAAACAATATTGTCACAGTTTCAAAATAAAAGTGGTATTTCTGCGAAGTAAAATATTTGTTTATTATCCAAGATACACTTTACTCCAGGAGAATGTTTCATTCCCACGGGAAAATAGAAAAACCATTCTTGGTGTGATGATAACTTATTACCTGAATTATTCCGGGAAAATGTCTCATTCCCAAAGGAAAATAGAAAAACCATTTTGAGCATGTACACGCATTACGCAAAAAGTATTAAAGGGATTTTGATGAAATTTGATATCATAGTAAGTTACTGCCTGGGTCAACATCCAAGATACACTTTACTTCAGAAGAATGTTTCATTCCAAAGGGAAAATAGAAAAACCATTCTGAGCATGTGCACACATTACGCAAAAACTATTGAACGGATTTTGATGAAATTTGGTGTGGTGATAGCTTATTACTTGGGTCAACATTTAAGATACTTTTTACTCCGGGAAAATGTCTCATTCCCACGGGAAAATAGAAAAACCATTAAGTAAAAATTATTTTTTTATGCAAGTTCTGTATAATTATTACACTTATATACTTTTCATTGAGTTTATAACAATGTGTCGCGCGAACGACGTCGCGGGTACAACTAGTTTTTTAATAATCTTGTGTACCGCTTTAGTAAAAATAATCTAAATGATGAAATTTTTTTTTAAATTTCTGGCTGCTGTTTGAAAATTATTATCCTGCCCACCATGAACCTCTTCGGAAAAATGTGTCTGTGTTTGACTTACGCCCGCGTCGCCATTTTATTTTATAAATTGAGGCGAAAAATTTTTTCGCATAGTAAATTTCAAAGTGACGTAATACCAGAATGCATGTACTTGAAAAACTGACCTCTCGAACCATTGTTTTTATCAAACGATTAGCCGCTTGTAAATCATCGGGGTTTTTACTTCGTAACAATTTTTGTAATAATTTTGTTTTTTCTTCATCTTCAAATATTGTATTTCTAGTTCGATTTTCCTCCGAAACGTTTTGTGGTTTATTGACGGAAGGTTCCGGTTGTGGTTTAACGGGATTACTTGCGAACCCAGTTAAAATCGGTGTGATGTTTCCATACGCGTCCTCCCTTACGACGCCTTGTTTTTTTAACATTTCAAATGCTTCTTTAATTTTCGTTTCACGTGGATACTCTTTTATCCAAATATGCATTAAATGTAATATTTTATTACGCACTAACGGAGACGTTCGTGTGCCTAAGTACTTGGGCGATACGATTTTTATTAATTCATTTAAGAAACGAAATTTGCCAACTTCAGCGTGAAAAAGTGGGCCACAATATTTCATACATGCGTCTAGTACCTAAAAATTTTAAATTGACTAATATTTTTTTTTTCTATAATTAGAAATTAAACACTCTCAACCTTCGAATAGCAAGATCAGAGTTGAATTTATGGTATTTAAAATCAACACGAAAGAAAGTAAAGGACAAAAATAAGCTCACTCCAAAAATAAAATAAAGTAAAAAAAATGTTTTTTAAGAAAAAGCTTTTATTTAAAAATGGGCTAAAAAAAATAAAATAACTTTTGAGTGAAGTTTGAAGCAATATACAACATAATTTATAAAAGCTTGAGGCGTTTAATTAAGTTTGGTAAGTACTGAAAAGTGTTTATTTTAAAAATTTATTTGTGAAAATTGTTATTGCGTACTCTTAAAATAACCTATGCGTACTCTTAAAAGCAAGTGCTTGTAAGAGTACGTTTTTGAAAGTTAGAGAAAAAACATTTTTTTTCCTATTAAAATTTTAAAATTATGATTTTTTATCATTAGCAATAAGTTTAAACGAATATTCTTTTTATAACACAACTATTTTATTTTTACTTAAATTAAAAATAAAGGCACTTTGTAAATATAAAAATTAAGTGCGTACTCTTACTTGCCTTTACTCTACGGTTAGGTTAATTTAGTTAGTTTTGATAATATACTTCGACTTTGATATAAAAACTAGGTGGTGAGGTTAGTTAAGGTTAGGTTAGTTTAGTTAGTTTTGACAATATACTTCGACTTTGACACACATACACACAAAATAATAAGAAAATCTATAAAAATTGAATTTTTTTCAATTTAACGACAGTTTCCCCGCATTTTCAGTGCTGATATCGAGTTATAGTATTTTTTTAACTAGTCCGCCGTAGCGGCGAATATTTAAAAAAAAAATCTTTAAAATCGGATCATTAGTTTTCCTTTTAGATCCAAAAATAAGTGAAGTCGTGCTTCTGCATAATTACCGAAGAAAAACTGAAGATCAAAGACAGAAATAAACATCAATAATTGGTTTTTAACTAATCATATAAGTTTAGCAAAGATACATGTTGCTTATAGACGTACTCACGTCAAAAAGGATTTTCATCAACTTGGTAATTTGAATGTTAATAAAACAAATTTTTTTCTATCACTGTAAGTACTGAAAATATTTTTCAGAGGTTTTAGAAATGTGTCTGTATACAACATGCGCGATTTACATCAAGACCGCACCGGTGGAATCTAGATGCCCCATAGTACTAGGTGTGTTAAATACGGATTTGTTGACATTATATGAACCAGAATATTCGATTTTAATTTCCCAGAAACTCAAAATCTGTGCTATTCAAGGGTTGAGTGTATTCACAGTGTATGTCGTTACATTAAGCGCTTGTAGAGATTCTTTTTCATTTGACGATGAGATTTTTTGTGCAAGTAGACGAACACCAATACACGGGCCATCACGTTCTTTCTTAATAACTGACCAAAAAGCTTCAATTGCAGCCATATCAGGACAATTATTGTAATGAGCTGAAGCTCTATCTGAAAAAATGTTTTTATATTTCCTTTAAATTTACCCCGTTAAAAGTGGTAGATGTAATATTTAATTAGTAGAAGATAATTAAAAAAAAAAAAAAAAAAATGAAATAAATCGATAAATTAAAATTTCATATCATAAATTTTTAAACTTACCTAATAGAGCTTCTAAATTAGCAGTTGTCACAACATCCATATTGTTTTGATACAACCGGCACCACATTCGGGTTACCAAACTTCAAATATTGACATTACTACAGACTGTCAAATAAATGACATTTTAATATGTCACGATTTAAAAATCAATTTCACATATATAGAAAGTGTAATAAAATGATAATCTAAACCATTTTTAACATAAATTTACATAAAAAGTATAAACTTTTTTCATATTTTCTCAAACTGAATAAATTTTTTTAGTACAGTCCTGACTAATTGCATAGGTATGTTCGGTATGTTAATTATGTTAAGGTAATAATGGTAATAATTAGCAGATAAGAAATTAAAGATGGGCTTTTTCAAAATTGAATAGGTGGATATATCGATAAGGATATTCATTCAGAAATTTAATTTTTACATTATTATTTAATAATTTCGATAATAAATGCAGTTTTACCTATTTTTAGTTATAAAAAAATTCGTCGAGTGCGTGTTTTTGACACGCATTAAGTAATGTCACCTCAGTGAAAGTGTTAATTTATAATTTTTTGGCTCCCTTTTTAAGTACAGTTTATTCAATATATGCATGTACAACTCTATAATACAGTAAGAATACAGCCCTCTTGCGTTTATTCAATATATGTATGTACAACTCTATAATTATAATTATATTATATATTATTATTATTATTATTAATTTTTCCCCCACTATAATCACACAACGAGATTAATATGTCATCCTTCGGTGACATAAAAATCAACCAAATATTCGATTCTCCAACCAAATTAAGACAAAATTCCCGTAACTGGTGGAATAAATATTATTTTAAATTTTGTTTACGATCATATTATGTTGCTCATGTTTTAATTTCTATGCTTGGTAATACAAAAAAAAGTAATTCTAGACGTATAATTTGTATTATAATATGTACGAATATAAACATAATAAAATATGTATAAAACTTGATCTGATATAGAACTAGATTGACTAGAATAGGGTACTTGACTGAAGTTACAAAAATATTCTAAAAGCATTGTTTTCCATATCAGTTAAGTGTTTTTTTTTATTTTCGACAGATTCTGTAAAAAATCATCAAAAAAATAACCCTACAATTTTAAATGAGAAAAAAGGCGGGAAAAATACCTCACTATAGTGACGTCATATTTTGAAGCAACTAAACATCAATGTCAATATTTATAACCTCAAAACTTTGATTATATTCATAAAATGTCAAAGTAAAAGCAAGTATTTATTAGAATTATGGTCGATTATTATTACTATATATATATATATATATATATATATATATATATATATATATATATATATATATATATATATATATATATATATATATATAAACTAATAGAAATATTTAAAAGAAAACACAATTTCACCTCACCGATGAAAATTATCAAAATCGACATATCTAGCTACAAAATGTTACGTCATTTTCAAGAAATGGCGCGTTTGACTAATTTGAATATTTGTTGAAAAATGGCAATTTTCAAAATAAAATTTCTAAATAATTATCAAATTTTTCTTATGTTTCATTATTAAAATTGGACATATGTAATGATAATGCATAGAATTATTTAACATTTGATACAAATTTTAAATACAATCAGGTACCGTATTTGATATAAAAACTAGTTAGGTTAAGGTTATAGGCGGTGAGGATAGTGAAGGTTAGGTTAGTTTAGTTTTGACAATATACTTTGAATATGATATTAAAATTAGTTAGGTTAAGGTTGTAGGTAGTGAGGTTAGTTAAGGTTAGGTTAGTTTAGTTTTGACAATATACTTTGAATTTGGTATAAAAACTAGTTAGGTTAAGATTATAGGATATCTCGAAAACTAAGCGAGATATTGAAAAACATTATTCTTTATTTTGGGCTGTTTTACCAAAATACGCTTGAAATAAAACAAATCGTGGCGTCATGGAAATCGTACTCTCCCCACAAAAACTTCAAAAATAGCATATTTTTTGAAAACAAACTAAGTTTAGCAATTATTTTCATAAAAGTCCAATCAAATAACACAAAAAATATATATTTTTAAAAACCTTACAACTTCAGCATTATAAAAAAAATTGAACTCGATCATAAACTTCAAAAAATTTCATTCAGTGGAGTTGATAGTCTTATCGCAACCCTTCTTTTACTTCACAGATTTACTTATTTATTAAGCAGTCTCCACATTCTCGCCGAAGTAGGACGAGGTTCCTCGTCGAAGTCCTCGCTGAGGTTGGCCGAAGCATATAAATAGCATTAAAACACCAACCGCGAGACACAACGAAATGACCCTCTACATTCTCGTTTCGTCCAACCTCGGCGAGAATGTGGAGACTGCTTTAGTTTTTTATAACAATAGGCGTTAAATACTTTATTTTATATTTAGGGATATGCTACAACTGATGTATGAGGACCTTATTTGAAAAATGAAACCACAAATGATTGATTTATGACCTTTATTGACTACAATACGCTTGAAATAAAACAAATGAAAATATTAAAATAGTTTATAGTAACTAAATGTAATTAAAAGATTATAAACTAGATTGGATGTTATATTTATAAATATAGCCATATTTTTTAGCCAACACACAATATGGCTTAAAGAGTATTTTAAAATATATATGTATATCTTTTTTAAACCAGTATATCAACAAGTACAGTATTATAAACTACTGAACCAAAGTGTTGAAAGTAATATTTTATTTAGATGAATATAGTAAATTTGCACTTTTCTTGTACTGATTTATATAATTTTTTCTCCTTGATGATTGAAATAAGATTTTTGATGTTACTAATTGATCAAATTGTAAACTACGTAAACTCTCTTCGATGAATTAGCCAACTCAGTCTACAAATGTCAAATTCACTAATTACGTAACTAATGAAGTACATAAAAAAAAGTTTTTAATTTAAATTGCTGCACGTTTCATGACAGATTAGGATACACAATCTTTGGTTATAAATGACTAACACTGGTGAAAGGAAAACAGAAACACGATGAATATTTCCTTTCGATTAGCTGCCACGATGACATTTTATCACAGATTAAAAAAACCGTTTAACCTTGAAGCACTGTAGATTGCCTATATACTGGACGAGTTAATTCATCTTAATCAGTAAAGGCGTTAAATCTATAAAATGACGGTCTTTTTATCAGTAGGAGAAAAAATTATTTATTAGCTGCGTATTCTATGCGTAGAGCACATAATATAATAGGTACATATATATCTACTAGAGATAGTGTAAGTTGAGTTTCTAGACAAAACCAATGTAGCCAAGAGATATGCGGGAGGATTGTCATTCATATTGTTTTTATTTAAGTTTTTGTAAGGATTGTGATAATCGTCACATGAAATTTGACATCTGAAAAATATCAGAATCATAATAATTTCCAAATGAAATTTGACGTTTAAAAAAATATCAATATTTAATGCATTTAAATTACTTACAATCCACATATAATGTTATATTTTCCTTCTAAACTTCTATTTTTACAAATTACAATACAACAAACCTTTATTTGTAAAAAAATTAAATATTTCCTTAATAAATGATTTTATTACACTAAAATGATATTAAATGACAGTATATATACGAAAGTGTTGACCACAATTTTTGACCATAACTAAGGCAATCACAAATGAACAAATTGCTATCTCTGGTCATACTATAACCGTGTGAGTTTTTTGAGAGTTGCCATTTCAAATACAGCTAAACCGTTAATTTAATTGAAAAATTATTCAAATAAGAGTTGTAGACATTGACGAGGGCACTTTATAGCTCTATGATACAAACTTATAGATTTTTAAATGAGACTATATATTAATCTTTCGGTAAAACTGATCTAATGCATCAATTAAAAACATAAATGAGGAAAAAAACTTTTTTTACTCAAGTTTATTTTTTAAATTTTTCTTTAAGGTAGTTACCGTGACATTCAACTTTTCGACAGAATAGTTTCAAATTTTAATAGTATAAAGAAGAATGCTATATCTGATTGTCCTTGTAATTTGGGAAAGATTGATCGCTTCTGAGTTAAGATAATTAGGGTTAAAGTTTGTATCTACTCCACGTATTAGATCTCAAAATTCTGACTACGTACCCTTATTTTGTATTTAACAATATAATGACTCGACAGAATTCAATAAAAAACTAGGGAAATAAAGATTAATAAGTTCTGAATGTAAAGAAAAAATTGAATTATTTGTTGATCGTTTTGAATTGAAGATATCATCAGAGAAATTATAGTATTTTAATAAATACACCAATTTCAAGCAACTGAACCGAAGCAGTCTGGCAACTCTGTATATTAAATAACTGGTTTATTCGTATTTATCGTTTAAACAATACTGAAAATTTATGAATAGCATTTTTTGACCTTTCACCGCTTACGTAGCGAAAACGGTGATAGATACATTAAAAAGTGTTAAGACCTTTTTTGTTGAGAATCGAATTCTCTACAAAAAAGCACGTGATAGCACCTGCCTATCTTGTACAGGCGAAAAAATAGCGTCCAAACGCATATGCATACCACTTAATATGTTTGTTGAGTAAATTAACAACGATGTCAAAGCATTTATTATAAAAAAATTTGATAGTATAAGTGTGTATGCACAGACTATGTTTGAATGTATGCCTACACGTTCGTATGAAAAATAGTATGCATCAACATCTATCCATTAATACATACAATAATGACATAAAGAAAGTTTGGTTTGCAATTTTTTCTACTAGCATGTCACACGGTAACTACCTTAATTTATCAATTAGGCAGTAAAAATATGCATATGTATTTGAGGCTACTTCAACCGACAATGTTCTGGTTGGTTAGATTTCTGTTATATTCAAGAAAAGAACCTTTTCTAGTACAATTTCTATCATACAAATTGGCTGTAATAAAAATGGCAACTCTCAAAACACTCACACGGTATATGTATTATATTATGTACTCTGAGGCTCTATGACTTTTTACTGTTAATATTGACTATATTAAAAAGTTTTGCTTGTATACATCAATTCGCTTAAGAATGTTTATACAAGAAACGAGAACAATTAAAACATTTACAGTTTTTGATTTTAAAAAAGAGCCAACACATTGTGCAGAATAGATATTTTATAAATTACAATCTTTAGAGTAAATAATTTAATTTTAATCTTTCGGGGATGCATCACCATTCTCCGTTCTTGATCGTGAATGCGATCGCGAACGGGATCGTGATCGTGAATGCGATTTATCATTTTCGCGGCTATTCGAGCGACTTCGACGACCTTCCGATGCCGAACGTGATTTCGAACGATCACGACCACGCGAACGTGATCTCGAACGATCCGATTCGCTTCTTGAACGACTACGGCGATCCTTTGAACGAGATCTTGAACGATCACGGCTTCGACTGCGAGATCTAAACAAAACAATAAAATTTATTAGATGAATGAATGAAATTGACAAATAGAATTCCTGTAATAAATCCTGTGGAAGAATTTGAATTGTTTTTGTTTAACTTTGGAGAACATTACCTGATCACTAAAGTTATTTTTTTTTTGAATGTAAGGTGACCAATGGTGCCTACTATTCGATTGTATGCAAATTTTTGTTTTGCAGCTGTTATATTGTAAAACAATTCTAAAGAAAGCATCATGTACTTACAGAGTGTTGCGGTAAAATTAATAAAATATTTATATGTCACATTGAATAAAAAATTTTATAATGGATAATTAGTAAAAATGGTTAGAATAATAATTTTAGCTTTAATTTAAATTAATTAATTGTCAAAATCTGATATTTTTTTTTATTCTTACTCAGATTTTTTTCAGATCAATAAGGTGGCCATAGTGAAGTTGATTATGTAAACCATTTGTTATATTATTTAGTAACTCACTGTCTCTCGGCTGTTTCGTATGAAAATAGCAGAAGTTGTGTAGAGAGCCAGAGAGTGTGTCGAATGCGTTGTAGCTACGTAGTAGCAGAGTCTACGAAGATCACAGTCAAGGAAAAACGTATCGTATTGAAGTAGATGAACAACGTTTGAATGCGTAACACAGGGTGACTATGAGTATTGTGGTAGATTACCTTACGTATCAATCGGCTCTCACAAAATATACCTATAAAACGACGTTCGAGCACAATCAATGTGAACACACACATATACCTTAAACGTTTAAGCCACTGATTTTTCCACCAATCAGTCGCTCACATTACACCAAGAACTAGGCAAAATAAAATCAAATAAAAATTAAAATAAATAAATTAAATTTATACCAATACATGATTTTTAATCGAATTTTCACAGAAAATGTAGACTATTACACAGTGTCGAAGTGGAGATGGATATTAAATCCATATTACAACGCCTAGAACATAATTCTGGGGATTTTAGTGATGTCAGACAATCGATTAATCGACTATTTTACCCTTGACTAAATGACTAAAATGATTAATTTTTTTTAAGTACCGTAAAACCGTCTAGACCCGGACACTTTGCATCAATCTTCAAATTAAATAATTTCTACATTAACCTGCAACAATAAACATTTGTTTTTGACGTCATTAGAGAGAGAAAAACATCCTCTAAACAGCTGTACCAATAAAAACTACGGATTTCAACATTTACTATCTCATTTTACAGGATTACTATCCTACAGTTTTTCAAAGAAATAAAATGTGTGTCTAACTTAGACATGTAATTGTCGTCATAATTGTTATATTGTTTTAGTTTTGGCATGTATGTGTTCAGAATTTTATCGCGCATCATTTAATGATGTTTGAAGTTATATTCGATGTATATATACAGTGCGTTCATTTCAAGATTACACATTGCATAATATAATATAGTATATGACTGTCCACTTCAAAATTATACATAGGGAAAATTTCAATAGTAATTTATAGTGTTCCTATGGAAATTCAATTATTATTTTCTTAAAAGTATTGGTGTTCAGTTGAAAATTACACATTAGTATTACTGAATAGCAAATTTTATTGAATAATTTATTTAAGAAACAAAAATTAACAAATTATTGTTGTTTATAGAGATATTTGCCGTGAAAACGAGCCAATATTTCTCTTGCCTTAAAGTACCACACACGTTTTTTTCATTTTCCATTTTTCTTTCATTTGAAGTTTAATAATTGATATGTTTTATTTTTAATTGCAAATGATTTATTTTAAAATATTCTGACAAAATTTAAAAAAAAATGAAGTGTTATTATTAATTTCCCTAGAAACCAAACCTATCTCTTGGATTTCCTATGTGTAATCTTCTACTGGACGCACTGTATATAAAAATACATGCTATATATGTATATCCGTTTAGACCCGGACACATCAGTTTATTACACTATGGCCGCGATTCGCACCAGTTGTAACTCCCACTGTCCATATGTTAATATTCCCCCCAGAATTACGCGGTTTATGCCTCCTTCTGGTGTCATATCGTATGTTTACTTTATAAAGAGGCATACTATGCATTGTCCCCTCTCCCTTCTCACAAAATATTTTGAAGTCTTTGACAGGTTCAAAGACATCAGACGATATAAAACACTGTCCTAAACCCGACGGGAGAGGTTAGTTTGCATGTTATTACATTATTTAAGTAAGTGTCCGGGTCAAGACGGATTTGGGGTGTAGACCCGGACACTTATTAATTATTTTTTATTTTTACTTATAATGAAACAAATGGGTCAGGGATATAACAAATAATATACGCTCTTTCTAATGGTAATATTTTTATTGGTGATATCTACGAAGGAAACATGTATAAACATAAAACTATACCAAAAAATGTAAAAAAATGTCCGGGTCTAGACGGTTTTACGGTAACTAAAATGAGTAAATAACTAACTTAATAATTTTTCTGTATTATTTATTAGACTTAAAAAAATGAAAACTAAAAAAATTATCTATTTGTTTGATTTTTTACTTTTATGTGATTAACACATTGTGATGTATTATCTTTCTTTTTCTTAAAAAAAAAAAAAATATTAGAAGTCAATAACTAAATTCAGAAGAAAACAACGTTTTGGTAGCATTACATATAGGTTATGTTATTCGTGAGATCGTTGACTATTTTTAATCGATTTATTGACTATTCTATGCTCGATATTCTCGACTAATAACTAATTTTGTTTGAAAAACAACTTTAGTCGATTAATCGATTAAAAGCTCCGTGGTTCAACATCACCAATACACACTGGATGGAATGAGCTAAAATTCGGTAAGTGGAGGTAAATTTTGTGTAAAATTGGAAACTGCCTCAATTTCAAGAGGGTTGTAGGATGCACTAAAACGACGAAAGTTTTTCCAAATCGATTAAATATAATGTTTAGGTCAATTGCCAACAACATATCCAAAATTCAGTTTCCTATGGCTATTTGAACGGGGTAGTTTTTGGAGTGAGGGACACGCCCATATCTTCCAGAATAAGCCTAAGGGGCTGAAATTTTGTATTTTGATTCAATTAATGCTTAGGATGTGCCTTTTGCGAATTTTACTTTTTAGCCCTCACCTCCACCATTTTTACGCCAAAATTTTATGTATTTTCGTGTTTTTCGGTGGATCTGACACACATGTAGATTCTTCGAGTAAAATTAGAGGATTGAAATTGTTTCGATATCAATTGTTCATTTTCAAACAAAGTCTAAACTTTATTTGTTTTACTATATATGTATTTAAAAACATTTGGCAAAAATATCGCTTTTTATGTCACCGAAGGATGACATATTAATCTCGTTGTGTGATTATAGTGGGGGAAAAATTAATAATAATAGTAATAATATATAATATAATAATAATTATAGAGTTGTACATGCATATATTGAATAAACGAAGAAGGCTGTATTCTCACTGTATTATAGAGTTGTACATGCCTATACTGAATAAACGCAAGAGGACTGTATTCTCACTGTACTTAAAAAACGAGCCAAAAAATCATAAATTAACACTTTCACTGAGGTGATATTACTTAGTGCGTGTCAAAAACACGCACTTGACGAATTTTATATTTAATTAGTTTTGTGATATGTTTCAATGTATACGATCATTATCAAACAAGTGTTTGATAATGAACCTGTCTGACAGGGGAAGGTAAGGACAAAACTGGATAACGCACATTATTATCACGCCATCTGAACGCACCAATCGCAAGCAAGTAATCACGTTAGGTCTATCGTCCCAATTACAGTTAGTCATAGGTAAACGATGTTGTAGGCAAAATTGTAGGGTTACGTGTGATTTTCAGTGTCAAACACACCCGGCTTCGTATTTTTTACGATCTGATGAATCATTTGATCATGTATTGGTACACAAAAAAATAAAATAACAACATGAAAAATCAATCTCTATATATATTTGGAACAGTTTAGTTTCTTTAAAAAAAAATTTAAAATTATCTATGATAATTATTTAAATTATATTAGTTTCATTATTAAATTTTACTTAAACAGAAATATTATTAAACATTTTTATAACAGTCTTAGTTACTGTATGCTCACAAGAAAAAACAAAACAATATTTTAACATCAAAATTTGATAAAATATATACAGAGATAGATAATTAAAAAAAAGATAAAGGGTAAATAAAATAGTATGTAAACATAAATATAATAAACAAATAATAAATGAAAGTGCGAAAAATATGGATAATTTTGTAAAATTTATAAATAGTTATTATAGATTTAAATTCATTTATATCTTCGAAGTCGTAATTTTTTTCTTTAAACTGATATTTTCCCAAACGAAGATTTTATTATAATTACAAGTCCGGTTCGATCAGTATAGGGATGATCGATATTCATCGATGGTAGAAAAACATCGATGTTTAGGGGGAAAACATCGATGTTATGTCCTCGATAACATCAACACATCGATTTTACGAGAATAATATCGAAACATCGATATTACTCTAAGCTATCCAGTAGTTAAAATGTCCTGTAGCTGATTTAAAACAAGATTCATTACTTTTATGGCAAGTTCTAGGATCCACTTATACAAACTTGAAAAAAATTGTCATTAAATATTTGTGTTTCACAGCAATTTCAACAGTTTCAGAGAGACTTTTTTCAAAAGTTGGGCAATATTTGTAACAACAAAGGAACAGATTAAAAGGGAAACTTCTAACAAAGTGACTTTTTTTGCAAAGTGTACCAAATAAATACTGTGGCAATATTAATTTTTAATAAATAAAATAATAGATTATAATGGTTGTTTATTTTGCTACATAAACATCGATGTCTTTCTTTCGATATATATCGTATATTGATACCCTTGAATCGATGTTAACATCGATGTCAACACCGATGTTTTTCTAATATCGATCATCCCTAGATCAGTACAGGCAGTCGTGCCAATGCCCGTAATGATTTTAAAATTGAACTGAAATGGGCCATAATTTTTGTATAATAAAAATCACGTAATAGATGTTGGTTTGATAAAAAAAAAATCCCGCACTGGTTAGACTGACTCTTGATTTGAAATTTCTTTCTTTTACATTCTAACTAAAAATATAATATTTATACTTAAAAAGAATTTAATGACTTGAGTTTTAGGCTAGTTTTTTAAGAATTTATACATATTTACGAAGAATTATCTAAAAATTATCGATATGTATCATTAAAAAATAATTTTTTGTTGTAGTCTACTACAGTTTAAATATCTCCCATTTTCGCTTACATGACGTAACAAGGTTTGTTTTACTCTTGCTGTTGACACTAGAGACGCTAGTGTTCCTAACAAACAGTATAATAAAAAAATCAGCAAAAATCAGTCATCGTAATAAATATTTTTGGTAACAGTCTAGAGAAAACTATACTAAATTTGAAAAAGTACATTCTAAATACATTCCTTAAGGTTAAAAAAAACTCGCAAAGAAATTTTACTTGTAACGGCATTGTGATATTCTGTACATCCATCACGACCTTGCCGTTCCGTTGGTGAATGCATAAGGTCTACGAAGGTCAATGACTTTCGTAGCCCTAAAAAGGATAATTTAAAACTGTTAATTAGAATTTAAATTTTTTTAAATTTGACTTTATATTTTGTAAGAAGTATTAATATACATAAATATACTAAAATCTGTTTGGAATTTCGAAAAACAAATCGTAATTACGAATTCGTTCAAAAATTGCTAATGTTTATAGATTATGGTACTTATGAAGATCTTTTACTTGAATTTAAATCTGTTAAATAAATGTAAAAAAAAAGCTGTAAAAACAGAAGATTTTGCCTAGTTCTTTCTTTAATATAAAGGTGAGTTTTACTTGAAAATAAATATTTACAACAAGGAATTTATTTATTTAGATCATTAAAAAAATGTTAATAAATATAAAAGAGGAAAAATAAAATAAAAATTTCCAATGTAAAAAGTGAAATTATTAAGAGATGTTTTACATTAAGATATTAACTTATTTTTTTTTTTTTTTTTTTTTTTTTTTTTTACATATAAGTAAATGCCTAAATAAAATAAAATGAAACAAAAAGTGTACAACAAATAAAACTCACCCAAAGTAAAATTAAAAATAAGATTTAAAAAAAAAATAAAATAAAAATAAATAAATTTTAGAAATAATTTTAAACCTTTTTATAAATGTACAATTTATGAATATACTGGAGTGATTAAACGGAAAAGCCGAATATGCTCACCAAATGAAAACTTACCTGCGTCGTCCACCCTTTCTATGACGATTACAATCTCTAGCATAATGTCCACGATCACCACACTCGTAACAACGATCATCCGGATGAAATGGGCGACCTCGAGATCTTGGTGGTGGACCCCGGTATCTACCGCCACCACCTTTTCCATTTGACATTTCAACTCGAGCTCGTCGCCCACAAACAGTTCGTCCATCTAAATTTTATCAAAGAGTATTTTAATAAATAATTAGATTTTCGGCATTTAAATAAATCGAACCTAGTCCACGAACAGCGTCTTCAGCATCTCTAGGATCTTCAAACTCTACAAAAGCAAAACCTGGTGGATTTCGTGCTACCCACACGTTTCGTAGAGGTCCATAATAACTAAATGCATCTTCGAGTTCTTGTTTAGAGGCATTATTTCCTAGATCTCCAACGTATAATTTGCAATCGGAAGCATACCGGGACATTTTGCGTCTGTAATGTATTTATTGAATAATGTGAATGTTGATTAATTTAATTGTGAGAATAAAGCTATAAACAGGCGGGAAAAATAAGTTTTTATAATTAAAATGTACGATACCTCATACTCATGTTTGTAGATGTTTTAATTGTTTTAACTGCTTTTGAAAATCCGAGCTATCGAAAATAAATTATAACCACACACACAATAAACAAACGATTTTAATTTATGATAATTTACATTTTTTTTTTTAAATAAAAAAAGAAATTAAAAAGTTTTAAGTAAACTATCTTTAGCCTCTTTTATTTAATTTTATAATATTTTTTTACAAATATAATTAACTTTATGTAAATCGATCAATATCAATGGCATTATAAATATAACACGCATGCGTATTCGATGTATATACTACAGTGAAGCCTTGAGTGAAGCCGGGGAATTAAGAGCTTAAGGAGGTGGCGACGTACGCGACGTACGCAACCTACGCAACTATTTGTAACTATTTCTGCGATTTCTGCTATTTTCTTTTTGGTGTTTGTTTACTATCATTCATCAATGAATACACGCTACGGACGCTACACAATAAATCTGGTATTTTTGTATTTCTTTTATGAGTACTTTTTTTAGTATATTAAAAATTTATGTCAGGATGGTTACTTTATTACAGTAATTCAAAAATTTTGAAAATGCTGACGTTCGTCAGAAAGTTTTGTTACCTAATGTTACGTAACGGAGCTTTCACCGTTACAAACCAGAGGGCACTGGTTCAAAAAAATTAACTTTTAAATGATTAAAGACGAGTTAACTCGTCCTGCAATATGGCGGCTCAAAATGCTGTGATATGTATATATTCACTGGTACAGGTGCCGCCATCTGTGACAGATTTTCCGAAATACGGTATAATTCTAAATAATGTTCAATTTTATCAACATAGTTTAGTATAATTTATATTTTGTAAATTCCTAGGGTTCACTTTTTTAATGTTGGAATTTTTGATTTTTTCTCTTTTCCTTTTTTTGTAACCTTATCTATTGTACTTATCACTGGCAGTAAAAAGCCCGGCATTTTGAGACAAAAAAATTTTTCGATATGGTTTGTTTAAAAGAGTTAACACGCGTTAATTATTTTCTCATGACTTTTCTCTGGTTTTTCACGATATAAATTCTTAATTTCTGAAATACCATCACGTTCGAAAATTATGGAAAAAATAAACAGTCACTAAGTTAGAAACTGTAGTTTTAACCCTTTCCAATCATGTGTCGGACGTCTTCCGACATTTTTTTTCCCGTTCCTAACCTTTGTCGGAACACGCCCGACATCGTTTTGGTCGTTTTCTTTCCTTTATTAGTTTTATTATTCCCTGGAATCTATATTGCGAACCTATTTTGAGTTAGTTTCATGTTTATAGCCATTAGATTGCAATCTAATTAGTAATTAGATTTATGAATGAGAAACTCCTTTTAAAATGACCTTTTTCATATAAATTTTACTGAAATGTAATATGTAACTTGTAATTAATATTTTTGTTTTTTGTTAATTAGAAATCAGAAATATTTTTTAGCTGACACTATAATTTCATGTACTATGATTTTTATGCAATTGACATAACATATGTTAATTAAAATTCACATAAGTGTTTGAAATATTATCAAAATTGGATCGGCTGGGACTAGAACCCGGATCTCTTGGTTGCTAGCCAAGCGCCTTACCAATTAGGCTACCGACCGTTCGTTCGAGTGCCACTCCAATTTCGACAATCAGTCAAACACATCCTCTCTTTAATGCGACTCGCAGTTCGTCGGTGTCCTAATTGGTAAGGCGCTTGGCTAGCAACCAAGAGATCCGGGTTCGAGTCCCAGCCGATCCAATTTTGATAATTTTTCAAACACTATGTGAATTTTAATTAACATATGTTATGTCAATTGCATAAAAATCATAGTACATGAAATTATAGTGTCATCTCTGTTATAATAAGAGACGCAAAATGATGACGTAGGAGTACCCTGACGACAAAGGTTGGTCAGAGGAGAACGAGTTAGGGGTGATTTCCAACAAGAAAGGATATATATACCTCTTTTCAGATAAAATTGATCATGAGTTTTCGTTAAAAAATTAAATAATTCTTATATTCGAAACAAATCGATCTTCTATTCTTTTCTAAAAATAAACTGCAAATTTAAAATTTACATAAATGCAATAATAAAAGAGATAAAGCCAAGAAAACGGAAATTATTTAAATTCAAAGTTACGAAGCATGGTTAAATTTAACTGAAATAGACCATACTTCAGTTTATTATGTTTTATGTATCTCACTTTTATGTCATCGAAGATGACATATTAATATCGTTGTGTGACTGAATAATTATTGAGTTGTACATCCATATTGAATAAACGCAAGAGGACTGTAGAGTTGTTAACAACTATAGAGTTAACAAAAAATCATAAATTAACACTTTCACTGAGATGACATTACTTAGTGCGTGTCAAAAACACATTTGACGAATTTTTTTCATATAAGAAAATATATGTTTTAACTCTAATCGAACGTTATGGAACATTCGATATGGAAAAAATAAGAAATTTTTATAACGAACTTTGTAAATTTGGCATTCATTCTAATTTCGTCTTTTCTTATAACAACAACAACATTATTTTACGGGTTCGCTTTCCCTCAAAAATGCTTTACAGTTATCTTTATAATAATTCGTCATTGTTGTAACTCAATTTTGTAATATCATTGTTATTTTTGTTAATTCAATTAAGTATTTAATAAATTAATTATATTTTATTTAATTAAAATCGCGAGTGTTTTATTTACGATTCACGATTACCTGTGGTCAAGCATTTTGTAACACCAAACCAAAGAACCTGTTCGACCTTGGGGACAAATTAGTAAACGCATAATATCGCGTAGGCGTAGAAAACCTACAACCTGTAAGAAAATCCTGTTTATCGGGACTTCCGAACAAAGGGCGGCCTTTCAGTATGTATGTATGAAAAAAATCGACTTACAAGGTTTTGTACTTTTAACGTTGCGATATTTACTGGCTAAAAATCCATTTATATGAGTTAAAATTAGGTAAAAATAAGACCAATTTGGCCGGCTCGGGTCCCCTTTGGGACCCCGAGCCCCGGGGCTACAGCCCCGCTGTCCCCCATCTCGTCGGGCCTAAACATGGAAAACGGTTTCATCAAGTTATTTCAGGTATGGGAAAAAGGTACCAGGCAAAATGGAATGCCAGAATGCTGACTAACTACTACTAAATCCTTAAAAGAGATGTACCAGAAACAAAATATTCAAAAAAATCATTTACAACTATCTTTTAATGTACCAAGCCTGGATCCGTATTTGAGTAAATTTGTATTAATTTTAATATATTTATTGGATTGTCGCAACCTTGCGTGATGGGAAAAAACTGTTTTCATTTTTGGAATCAGCGTATAAAGTACTGTAAAAATCAGGCATTAAACCTTTGGGACAAAAAAAATTTTTTTTGTTGCCTAGTGTTATTTATAAATTTTAATAAATATATTTTTTTTTACTTCTACAATTAAAAGTAACATTTTGCGCACGACTAACTATATGTAAAAATTAACAATTTTGTGTGGAAATACCGTGGAAATAACGTGGGAAATTATTTTGCACGGCTTAATATAATAAAAAAGTTGGCTATGTCCTTGATTTAATATATAATCTATATAAATAATTCTAAAAATATACATATTATGTAAGTTGATTATTTATTATTGTTTCCATAGTTTCAAAGTATGCTTTGGCAAAAATTTGAACATCTTACCACTGACATTATAAATTTAAAAAGTTTTTACTCCTTATTTAAATTTTATTTTAATTACTAGCCGTATACTCGATGGGATTTCTCATCGGCAACATCTTTTTATTAGGTACTCGCTGCTCACTTTCAATGTTTTTCAAAAATCTAAATACCAATTTTCCGGTTCTAATTTCAAAAATGACGAACTTCCCATACGAACTTTCATTTCCTGTTTTAGCCCCTTAGGGAATGAATTTCCAGAAACGTTTACACAACTGACTTTTATTCATAAGTAGTAAGACCTAAAGATCAATCTTCATATCTTCTGTGCTAAATTTCGTCCTTCTAAACCCAACAGTTTAAGCTGTGCGTTGTCTGTCAGTCAATGTATAAAATATTATTTATTTGAATAGTCATAGTAACATATCTAACTTCAAAAATGATGAATTTCCATAAAAAATTTCATTCCCTATTTAACCCACTTAGGAGGCGAATTTTCAAAAATCCTTCCTTAGTGCTCACCTACATTACATAGGGAACTCCTGTGCAAAATTTCATTCTTCTAAACCCAACGGTTTACGCTGTGCGTTGTCTGTCAGTCAGTCAGTCAGTCAGTGTTAGAAATTTATTAAGTATAGTATATTTTTTTAGTTTAGAAATGACGTCATTATCATCTCTTTTCAATTTATGATGCTATCTGTCCTTTAAAAAAATTATACGATACTGATCCTTAAAATAGTATATAAATTAAGTTGATTTTCATTTTTTCTATTTCTCTCTTATTCCAGTTGTCAAATTATATAAGATTTCACTTACGGATTTGTGTATACCGACTGAAAGTAAGAAAGAAATAACATACCATTTAGTTAGGTACTATTAAATAATTTTTAACAAGAAAACCAAAAAAAGGATGTATTATTTTTTATTTGACCCACCCATTTCAATTCATATTTTTATGATACCTCGGTAGTAAGGTACCACAGTAAGGTATCATAAAAATATGAATTGAAATGGGTGGGTCGAATAAAAAATAATACATCCTTTTTTTGGTTTTCTTGTTAACAATTATTTAATAGTACCTAACTAAATGGTATGTTATTTGTTTCTTACTTTCAGTCGGTATACACAAATCCGTAAGTGAAATCTTATATAATTTGACAACTGGAATAAGAGAGAAATAGAAAAAATGAAAATCAACTTAATTTATGTACTATTTTAAGGATCAGTATCGTATAATTTTTTTAAAGGACAGATAGCATCATAAATTGAAAAGAGATGATAATGACGTCATTTCTAAACTAAAAAAATATACTATAGATTTATGTTAAAATTTACGAAAAAAAATGTGCTCGTAGAAAAAGTATAGTGTATAATACGTGGGAAAAGTTTATTGTACAATACAGGTACTATTTTCTACTACTTTTTCTTTCAAAAATAATTTTTTTTTAAAATACATTTTGTAAAGATTTTAATTATCAGTTGTATCGAGATACTAATTAAAACTTTTTAGAAATTAAATTACAAAACGTTTACTATTTATTACAGATATTAATTTGAATTATAGGTATTTATTGTTTATTATAACAAATTATTATTTTGTACAAGTTGGAAAGTTTTCTTTGGTATAGAAGATTTATACGTTTCATATTAAATATCAGTGCTTAATTTCGGCTGGAACGCGGCTGAACAGAACGGAAAATTTATTTATACGTTTTATTATAAGTTTTCAAAAATCAGAATTTGTGACTTTTAGGGGGCGGGCTATGGTTGAGAAGATGAGAAGGGTGCAAAATGTGTGGGTATTCCGTATGTGTTCCGGCAACCAAAATTTTAGAAATTAAGCACTGTTAAAAATGTATATGAAATGCAAAAAAGTTTATAAAATCATTGGTTTCATAAAAATCTACATAAGCCTTGTGATACATTTTATACGCCATTTTTCTTTTACGCTACAACCAATCGACATGAATCTTTACAGATAAGCTACTTTTTACTCGGGGAAAATATTCCCTAGCAAAAATTGCCAAGAATAAATAACAATTATCAGTAGTGACACGAAATTGAGTATCAAATAGTTACTTTATGTCTAGTGCACTTGCGTAATTTTTATTTCCTTGTTAAACACATGTGTGTAAATATAATTTCGGTTTTCGTTCATTCAACTTTTAAATAAGTTTTCATTAAGAATGTAAGTATACACGAAAACAGAGAATTCATTGTACAAATTTTGTTTGTTCTTTACCTTTACATTTGGAACGGGTTTATTAAAAACGTTATGGGTATTATTCACATTGCTGTCATTTTTAACTTTCTTTATTTTTGTTGATTATTTCACGAAAATAGTAGTTTGTTGTTATCCGACAAGCAATTTATAATAATTACTATAAAATTGAAATGAAAATAAAAAGATGACTGTATAATTTTACAATCAGACGCAGAGTTATAGCCGCGGCGGTTGTACTTTCACTTTTTAACAAAGTTTGATTGTTAAGTTACATAAAAAAATTAACAGTGACGGAATAGGAGTAATAATAAATAAGAATTCATTTCGATACAAATAAATTAGAACTCTTTAGAAATTTGAGTAACTTCATTGCTTTTTTTATTAAGTGGAAACATCTGTGTAATCACCGAAATAAGCGTATTTTTGACTTTCCTTCAGGCCCGACGAGAGGGTGGGGTAGCCGGGGTTGCAGCCCTGGGGCCCGTAGCGCTCAACTGGGGCCCGGGAAAAGTAAAATCAGCTCTTTTTTACTCATCATTCATTTTTTGGGGAGGAATTTTTAAGAAATGTGCTTTTTTCTTGAGGCCCGCCATTTCTCTCCACGGCCCTGCTTTCCTTTGGATGGAAATTGGAAGAAAAGGTAATAAGGAAATACTATTTAAGGGTGTTATTAGGCATATATTGAAATATAAAAAAATTATCATTGATAAATATTGCAAAATGGCGGCGCCAGAGTCATTCTCTCAAGGCGTGTTGAATTCGAGGCGCTCCACGGTATGCAGTGTAGCTCATAGCTGGTGCAAATTTGAATCTGGAACAAAATAAAAAATACCCTTTTTTTAATCTACATTATTATTGCTAGTGAAAAACGGATTTTAGATTTTAAAAATATGGATTTTTGTGTGATTGGCGAGTATTTGAAATAAGACTTACAATTCT
The DNA here is from genome assembly GCA_035578155.1 of Brachynemurus nebulosus. Lineage (NCBI taxonomy): Eukaryota > Metazoa > Arthropoda > Insecta > Neuroptera > Myrmeleontidae > Brachynemurus > Brachynemurus nebulosus. Next base: position 12,146,012 of record JAPWDM010000004.1, read on the forward strand.
GAACCAAAAAGGCAATCTTTTGATTATAAAAAATGTTTGAATTAACTTATCGAAAATTCCCTACGTGCTTCGCTATAACAATGTAGATTAAGAGTATATTTTCAACTTCCCATTGAAAGTTATTGTAATGGGTCCGATTTTACGAATCGCTAATTTAGACATATCTCCACGTTTCAAGGTCACTAGAATCCGAATCCATCGTTTTTAGCGTGATGTCTGTGTGTGCGTTCGTTAGTTCGTTCGTAAATTTTCTTTCGTCTCGCATATCTCGAGAACAAATGATGATATCGACTCCAGATTAATTTAATAAGATGCGTAATTAAAAAATGAAGACCGGATCAAGTTTTCAACAAATTTGGATTAGTGTTTTGTTTTTTATAATAAAAAAAACCAAATTAAAAACTTTTTATGAAAAATTTTTCTTCTCGCATATCTTAAGAATAAATGATGATATCATTTGTTTGATGGGGGATGGAGTCCCCACGAGATACAGGGGACGAAGCCCTTCAGTGAGGTGCAAGGGACAAAGCCCCTGTCGGGGGTTCGGGAGGAGGAGCCCCCTGAAATAAAAACAAAATTATTTATGTACAATGGTCTTTAGTCTTTAAGGGCACCCAATGGGAAGTTGACAGTGTGGGTAGACCACAGTAGATCTGTCCTCCCAAATTTTTTATTTTGTTCTAGATTCAAATTTACACCAGTTATACTGCATGCCGCGGAAATTCAACAGCGACTTAGGAGAATGTCGCTGGAGCCGCCATTTTGCAATATTTACAGATGATAATTTTTTTTTAATATGATACTTCAATATATGCTCAATAGTATTCTTAAATCGTATTTTTTTTTTAAATAGTTGTTATTTAAGTATGGTCTTTTATTTCCAGGACATTTTATATTTAATGAATTACGTACTACTTATTTTATTTATTACTAGCTGTTCTCATACAGACTAGTAGCCAAGATTTTTCTTTTCATAAAATTGGTAGTGTAGGTATCATTAATAAATTGTGAAGTTTTTCCCTTCTTTCATGAAGGGGAGAGAAGGAGTGAAAAATTAATTTCTGGATAATTCCTTAGGTTTTTATATTTTATACCGATTTTCCACCAGGTTAATATTTCTTCCAGAAATGACCCTATAAAGTCAAGCTAAATCACTTGATCATTAAATTCTACAAATATTTAGTCCTGACGCTTCCATCGAGTGGAGGAATAGGCCAGAAACTAATTTTTCACCCCTTCTCCTTCCTTAAATAGGGAAACACGGTGCTCGTTGGAGGGAAAAGACTTTTAAACTAACAATTCTATGAAAACAAACTTAGGTCGGCGTTTTTTCCATTTAAAGATACTTGACGTTTGGTCTAATAATTAGTATAATTATCACAGTTATCACGATAAATTTTGTATTATGGAGCGACTTAACCTAAACGCCCCCTTGAAACTAATAAAACTGAAATTGATGCGCAAAAAAAAAACACGTTGTCCACATTGCCGGCTTACTATTTCACCCCAAAATAGACCTGACGAGAAAAAAATAAAAAAACTACTTTACTAGTTTCCCAAATTTCTCAAAGTTCTTTCTCCTTTTGTTACGTCCTTTTTCTCTTCCTTATTGCGCACCTTTTTGCCATGCGCCCTGGAGCGGCTGCTCCACTTATTCCATTGTGTTTACGCCTCTGATTTAAATTTTGGATGTAGGTAAGAAGTACAGTTTTGTGTATTATTTGTGTAAACAAAAACTAATTGTTATAAATAGTGCAATTTTTATTTATTTTTTAATTGTTAACAAAAACAAAATAAAGAATATAATGTAAAAATGCAATGTCATCATAGAATTTTTAAATCATAATATGTAAATTATATAGTATATTTATAAAGTAAACAATACTTGTAGGCTCCTACGTATTTTTATGTTGTATTTATTATAAATGGTTTTAATTTTTAGCTCAGAATTTTTACGAAAATTGCATCTTCTTTTTAAAAAAAATATATATTAGGTATGTTTAGTTTGTTTCATAAAAATCTAAAACCAGTCTTGTGGCTTATTTTATAGTATATGGCTTACCGAGGACCGTAATTGTTATTTTTGTGGCCACTTGTGGTAGGAGTAAGTTATTTTTTCAACTAAAAATGATGAATAAACTCAAAGAAATTAATAAAAAGTAATAAAATTCACTGAAAATTCACTAAACGTAAGGCCGGAGCGACCATATTGGCGAACTAGGCAATCGTCTAGGGCGCCAAAAATCTAAAAACGTAAAAATTATAAATTTTTCAAGCACTGTATGTATTTTTGTTAACTTAATTCACTTTCCAAACGATTTTAATATTTGTGTATTTTTATGTCAAAAAGAATAATTCTGTAATGTGTTCATGTGGTCACATACAAACTGAATGGTATTTGTTTAGAAAAGTATATTAAGAAAGGGGTCAGTCAGTCATTTTTTATTATCTCTTTTTATGATTTTTTATTAAAATATTTTTTTAATGCTCAAAAAAATTTCGATGTTTATCTGCATCACATGGTTGGCTAAGTGGTCGGAAAAGACATTTTATATTACACGATCTAATGTTATTCCAATTAATGATGGAAATGATTCCAGGTTACAAGAAATTCTCTCAGAGTTAACGAATTATTTTTAAACATTTCTCTAATGCTTAAAAAAGTGTCGATATTTGTCTGAATTACATGGTCGGCCAAGTGGTTGGGAAACGACATTCATATTACATGATCTAATGTTATTCCAGTTAATAACGCAGGAAACACTGGTAGGCGACAATATCAATTGAACAAGAATTAGCGCAAACCATCATCTTTAATGAATTCGTTCTTATATTTTCTAAGCTTAAAACTAGGAAAAGTAAAATATAATCTTTAGATTTTTGTTTTCTGTTTTGTTATGCTTTTTCTTTCTCTATTATTTTGTTTCCTTATCCTTTTTTTTTTTATTATTTATAAATAAATAATTTATTGAAAATACCTATGAATAAGAATTAAGTACTTATTTAATCGTGTTAATATATTTTGTGAAAAACTTTTACACGTTAAAAGTTGAAAATTCGGGGGCATCAAAAGATATTTTATCCAGGGTGTCAAATAACCTTGCGCCAGCCCTGCCTAAACGCAGAACAAAAGTAGAAATTCAAAAGTGTGGAGCTTGATTGATTAATTATCTACATACGTTATAGTGACCTAGTATCTCTGACTGAATTTGAAAAGCGGAGGCCAAAAAGGCATTTTGGCTGGAGTTCCGAAAACCGCATACATCCGATTGAGCTGAAATTCGGTATACATACTATTTTTGGCTTAAGAAGTTACCCCCTTTTTTAAGGGTCTAAAATAGCAAGAAGTAGTATTGAACAAAAGCAATTGAACAAAATTTTTTTAAATATAATTTTTATAAATTAAAAAGTATTCTCTGAATGAATTTTTGGCAACTCGAGCCGGAAATGTATTTTTTAACGCAAAACTAGGTGGTGAGGTTAGTTAAGGTTAGGTTAGTTTAGTTGGTTTTGACAATATACTTCGACTTTGATATAAAAACTAGGTATTAAGGTTAGTTAAGGTTAGATTAGTTTAGTTAGTTTTGACAATATATTTGGACTTTGATATAAAAAATAGGTGGTGAGGTTAATTAAGGTTAGGATAGGTTAGTTTCGATTATATGTATACAAACACACACACAGTTTAGGCAAAGGATAATTATTTACAAATGGGGCTCCTCCCTGTAATTACCTCAATATTATTAAATTACCCTTTACCCGAAAATAAGGTTTCAGTGTTATTGTCCCATTCATTTTCCATTTACTTCTATCACTAAAAACCGTAATATACCATTAAAAATATTATATTTAAAATAAGCTTATATGTATACACATAAAGCTTTATACTGTATGGATATACATTATAATACATAATACATATGTATAATACATTATCTATTCAGTATATGTAGTAAGTTTTATAATTGTAACACGTCATATCTCGAAAACGAAGCAAGATAGCAAAAAACTTTATTTTTCCTTTTTTGTTCTACTCACCAAGTTCTATAAGAATCTGTCTTTAATCTATGTTATTCTGGTAAAGGAAACCATCTTTTAGTAACCCCTAGATTCAGATATTCGAAGGGTTGAAAAATACACTTCCGGTCCGCGTCGCCAAAAATCCGTCTAGGGGGTAAATTCTTAACCCAAAAAGAGTATGTATACCAAATTTCAGCTAAATCGGAGGTATGCGGTCTTCGGAACTCCAGCCCAGTATTAACTTAAGGATGTTTGGGAGGTACAATCGGAGATAAAAGTACATGAAATTAGAAATTCGTGAATAATTGCGTTGTATAACAAACTATGAGGTAAATAAATAGTTATCTTTGTTAAATAATAGCTATCACTACAACTGATTGTACAATACATCAAACTATAGCTCTCAGCTGAGTACAAGAGCTGAGTACATTCTGAGGATTTTTCGGAGAATTTCAAACCCACTAAGCCGTTAAAAAGTTATTAAAAAAAAAAAAAAACTAATTTCACACGTACTCTTATGGAAATTCGAAAACAGAACAGATTAAATAACTTTTTAACGGCTTAGTGAATCGGTTTGAAATTTTCACAGGGGCCTTAGTATTTAATGAGGAACATTCTACTAAATTTTCCATCGTCTCGTAGCATTTTGAAATTCCTCCGAAAAATCTTCAGAATGTACTCAGCTCTTGTAGTCAGCTGAGAGCTATAGTTTGATGTATTGTACAATCAGTTGTAGTGATAGCTATTATTTAACAAAGATAATTATTTATTTACCTCATAGTTTGTTATACAACGCAATTATTCACGAATTTCTAATTTCATGTACTTTTATCTCCGATTGTACCTCCCAAACATGCTTAAAATTTAACTAATAAAAGCAGTACGCTTATTGAAACGATACAAGTAAGAAGCATGGATAATTGCTAACAATCCCATTAGTATTCCTTAGTTGAGTAGAGGCTTACTTTTTAATCATGATTACATAATAAATACTTACTAGTCAAAAAACACGAAATTGAAGTTTAGTGAGTGACAGCTAGTTAAATATTTATTTTTTGAAAGCCGCCAATGATGCTTTATTGAATTTACCTTTGTTAATAATTATTTTATAAGGTAATGCAATGTATGGGTTATTTCTTTAGCATTCTCTTTTTCACCGCATCACTGTGAAACACTAAAACTACACATACTAGGTGTATATTCATAATAAATAAATTTATATAGTAGTAAGTACTAGTTTCATTTTTGAATGTTTACACAAATTTATATGTAAACTGATAATCAAAGTGATAAGTGTAATCTAATTATTTTATCAATAATAATAAATTAATGATATCTACCCGCTGTACGCAAAAGGTGTTTGCGTATTATTGCTAAAATGAAACAATGCGAAACAAAATTAATTGTGAATTGTGTGTAAAAACTTTAATTGTCAATTTAATTCATTTGTTTAACTGTGATAAATGTAATAATGCAATATAATAATTTTTCTAAACAAAATTTTTTACGTCTTTACGCAAAATTATTTGTATAAATGTCGAATAGTATCGGAGGTGTTGTATACCATCATAAAACAACAAATACAACGTCTGCAACAATGTATGTTCATAATTTAATGTTACGTGCAACAATTATCCTAGTTCTGATTGCAGCCGTTTTAACCGTTCTGTACCTTACACCAATGCCAGGTTAGTATCGAAACAATTTTGTAATTTCCAAAAAGAATTAAAAAAGAAATTTTAACATTTGAAAGAATTTGGAGGACAAGTGATTTCTGTTACAAGTTTAACTCAAAAATAAATAGTGTTGATTTTGATGTGCGAAGGTTATTTTTAAAGGTTATTAAATAAAATTAAGTAAATTTAAGTTTCGTGTGTAATGGATTTATTAATTAAATACGATGTTAACACTTGTTTGTTTAGAATCTGATAGATTTATTTTAAAATAATTTTTTAATGAATTTCTTTCTCATACTAGTAAACAGAATTTTTTAAAGAATTGTATTAAGGACGTAGGAAAAACAAAGTATTCTTACCGCTACATCTTTTAAACAAGTCTACAGACGAGCTCGTTACTGTGCACCATACCTAACAAAATTAATTATAAGGTCGAATAATCGAGATTGCGACAATTTGTGAGTAAATGTTCAGCATGTTCAGTGTCGAATTGTAAGTTTGATTCGGGTTGATATAGGTAGTCAAGGATTTCCTTACTATCCCTGCGTGATACAGGATTATATTTATTATCAGATTTAAATGCACAATGGGAGAATTTGACAAATACACTTCTTTGTAAACAAAACTTTTTTAAAATGTACATATTATATGTTGCCATGTAAGTGATTCATGATCAACTTGTTTGTGACCAATATTTACATCCCTATTTTACCTCTTGATTTTTTGTACTAAATAATAGGGAAAAATCGTATTAGACACGCATTAAACTAGGGTTCCTCAGTGGCTAGAGTTTTTCATAGCTTTCTTTTTTATTATTAAGTACTTTTTCATTATTTACCATAAAAATAGAGAAATACATTCTAGAGAGTTATCCGTACATATATTACTAATGTTACTAATAAAATAATTCGCTAGAAAGATCCCTTAAAATGAAGTTTCTTTAACCAGTTTTCATTTTTAAGCTCCTTTGAGGCAGCAACTACATTTTCACGAAGTTGACCAAGTACGAGAGTGTAGAAGATCACTTCGTTGTTCCTCGTGATTGGTGTTATAACGCTATTCAAGCCTCAGTGAGAAACTTCGGCGAGGAACCTCGTCCTACCTGGGCGAGAATGTAAAGTCTGCTTAACGGAATATTGAACTTCAAAGTAAATGTGTTTTTTTAAGAGATATAGGGATTATGACGTTACTGATCTTCTAGCAACACATTTCCAAGTAACATTGTCCAATACATTTATTTATTAGTGAATCTCTGAACGGAAATTGAGCTATTTCCAAGTTACAGCGAGTGTTTTGGTGAGATTTGAACTCGGGATTGCGACAGAAATTTATTTTGAAATCCCTAGAACCCTATAAAGTAATATTCAGTAAAATTTACATACATATAAAAAAAAAATTAGCAAAATAAAAGAAAGTAAGCAAATTTCTGTGGTCATTAAAATACAGCCATTATATATTTTGTATTTAAAATCTTACAATTAAATATATTCAAATATTTAAGTTTAATCGCTCAGTTTTAATGAGTATTGATCAAGACAATGATCTGAAGCATACGTATAATAAGGCAAAAAAATTCTTAATAGATCATAAATTGTCTGTCCTACCTCGACCTTCACAATCGCCCGACCTTAATCCGCCTGAGAATTTATGAAAACAATTAAAAAATGTTGGTGGAAATTATAAAGTTTGTAGTAAAGCACAATTATATAGGAGGCAGCGGTTCAAAAAGAATGGGCATCTATTTCCATCAACCGATATCAACAGTTATTGTAGTTCTATCAATGGCACGACGTTGCGACGCCTTATTTAAAAGTAAGGGTCAAGCTACTAAATAGGTATTGATTAAAACTAACTGATTGGATTTTCAATATTTGAATATAGTTAGGATTTTAAATATAAAATGTTTACCTATGATATGAGCATTTTAACTATATATGAGCATGCTAGAGCTAGCATGCTCAGTTTATAGATGTAACCCATTAATTAAACTTGTCGTTTTTCCTAAGGGAAACAAGGATTCAAAGAATAATTCCAAAGTTCCAAAGTCTGTTTTATAATAGTTTAATATCTTTTAAATGAAAATAGTCCGTTAAATGCACAATTGTTTTATATACATACATAGTACATACATATATTGACTTATAAAGTCAATAATAATATTTTTGAAGAATTACCTATCTGTGCATATCTGTACGTATTAAGTAAATATTTTAATTTTTATTCAAGTTAAATAAAACTAATTACATAGGTAATTGTGTGTAAATCTTAATATTTATAAAAAAATATCTAATTCATATTTTTAAAATTATTATTTTTATCAATTTAATGGAAAGTAATAAAACTGATTTTGTTTATCTATACATGTATAGTATTAACATAGGTCAAGGTATAATTTTATTCAAGGCATCTTTTAAACTACTATTCGCTTTATTTGTGCTACTTTTTTACTTACTACATAGGTATTTTGCATTTAGTAATAAATTACACAATATAATGTAATAACTTAATAAGTATGTTAGTTTAATTCTTACTCTATATTAAGGTAAACGTATCATGTAATTGTTTCTAATACTTAATGTAAATACTCTTTAGAAAAGTATAATTATAAAATTAATATACCTATATTATTGTATTTTAATTTTCAGACTGACCCGGAAATATTTGTATACGACTTACCTTAACCTTATCATATATAATTATCTAGGGTAAGAGACCCGATGACCGAACACTATTTTTAGCTGTATCATTAAAGTAGGTTAAAAAAATTAAAAAATAAACAAAACACCCATTTTTTTTTCTTAATAAGTATGAAACCAAGTTTTTTTAATCCAATGGATATGTTTTTAAGAAAATATAACCCAAAAATTTTGATTTATTAATGTTTTTGTTTTATAATTTGTTGACGTCTATGAAAAAACGGACAGAATATATTAACCTCCTTTAAAAAATCAACACACTGACCCGTAAGAAAGAACACGCATTTAATGTACATGACATACAATACATACATCTTCTGCTATCGAATATTTAAACCATTATCTTGCAGCCACTTTGACACTCTATCCACTACAAGGTGTCACCCTGTGTCATAGAGTATCACAAAGTGACACCTTGTGAAACATAACAACAATGACAGAAGGATTTAAATATTCGATAAAATAAACCACTAAAATACTGTATTTTCTTTCGCCATCTAGTGATGTTTTAAAAAACATTGTGTACATTCTAACTTATCCATATGCCATTGTGAATTTTTAAACAGTTAAATTACGTATATGACGTATATATTTATATGTCGTGTCAGATATAAATGTCTGACGTTTTTATTTCAATTTCGAAGTTTTAATTCAATATTAATTATTTTTCAATTGATTTTACGTTCTGAAATAAAGAAAATATTAAAGTGAAATTATAAAAACGGTTGGTTAAGTGTTTTAAACCCAAAAATATTTTAAAAATGTTTATAAAATAGATATGTAATATATAATTCTCAAAATGGGGTACCCAACCCTAAGACTTGGATCCCAAGAAGAAACACTTATACAAATAACATTTAACGCATATAAAATATAATTTAGCTATCCTAATCTCTTAAGTGGACTAATAACAATTATTTGTAGACTTTTATTATGCTAATAACTTTAAAAATTCGGTGAAAAATGTTACAATTAATAACTCATGTGTTTTGAATCATCCATCATCCATCATATTAAAAATTCACGAATTCAACAAAAATTGTTCGATATATATATATATATATATATATATATATATATATATATATATATATATATATATATATATATATATGTATTTCTTAAATTAAGTGAGGAGACATTAAGTGTGAGGTGAATTTAAATTGAAAAATAATCATTTTATTAATAATAATTTTTTTTATCAGAGGTTTCTTTCAGAAATAACTTCATTAAGATATAAATGTCAAAACTTTCGGACTTATAACCCCGTTCGACAATCGGGTCTTTTACCCTATATATAATTTCTTAAAGGTGTTTTTTTGTCGCTATGTCATATCTCCTTTAATACAATAATACTTCATCAAAATTAATGATTGCGACATCATTTTGAAGATTACATTCCTCGCTAATGACGAAAAATAAACAAATAGTTTAAAATTAATGTCTCTGTTAAAAAACTATTTTAAAAATCGCATTTGCATAAAGAATGTGGAAGGCGTCATCTGTTAACAATCTCTTTAACTAACATCTGAAAATGACTCCGGCCTATAAGAATTCTAAACATTGCTTCTAAACATTTCTCTAATGCTCAGAAAAATGTCGATGTTTATCTGCATTACATGATCGGCCAACTGGTCGGAGCAGGGCCGGACCTAGCCACAAGTGACGAGCAAAAAGAAAAAAAGCCACATACCTAATTTTGACGCTCCCCAGGATATACCGACCGGAGCACGTGCCCCGACTGTCCCTCCCTAGACCCGGCCCTGGGTCGGAGAACGACATTTCATATTAATGTTCAACTATCTAATGTTATTCCAGGTAATGGCAGAAATAATGCTAAAGTTAATGCTACAAGTAACTTATTCAGACTTTAAAAAATTGATTTTTTCTACTCCTGTTGAAGAACACACTCATTATATATCCGTTAATTGTTGAGAAAGTTAGGCATTATTCAAAGGTGTGGAGGAATGTTCATTACTCAATACCCTCTTGACCAATGAAATCACAGTATTAATCATTATTCCATGCGTTTGCTTTTGTTTTGTGTATATATGTATGTATCAAGTTTTAATTTAATATATATTGCCTAGTAACGTTCAAGTAAATAAAGTAGTTTATGTTTTGTTTTGATCGTTTTATACATAATATTATACAAACTTTTAATGAAATTAGAAATAGATTAAAAATTTGATTTAAAATTTATATTCAATTTTATTTAAATCAAAAAGGAAAAAAGTCGTAGAAAAAATATCGTATTCTACTCGCTTGCAATGGCTATTACTCACTCATTGTCAGATGCATTACGACACTCCCCTCACAAGTTCGGCTCGTGTCGCAATTTCATCTTCGTGAGTAATAGCTATCATTACTAGCTCGTTGAATAATATACTATTAAGCATTTCTTTAATTCTCAAAAAAGTGTTGATAACTATTCTGAATTACATGGTCAGCCAAATAGTCGGAGAACGAAATTTCATATTACACGATATAATTTTATTCCAATTAATGGCGAAAAAGGTTCCATGCCACAAGAAATTTATTTAGAGGTAAAGAGTTGCTTTTAAATATGTCCCTAATGCTTAAAAATGTGTCGATATTTACTTGAATTAAATGCTCAGCCAAGTGGTCGAAAACCGACATTTTATATTACACAACCTAATATTACTCCAAATAATGGTGAAAATGACTCTGGGCTACAAGAATTTTAATTAGAATTAAGAAATTGCTTTTAAAAATTTCCTTAATGCTCCAAAAAAGTGTCGATGTTTATCTGCATTACATGGTCGGCCAAGTGGTTGGAAAAAGACACTTCATACTCCACGACCTAATGTTATTTCAGTTAATGCCAAAAATGATTCCTGGCTACAAGTAATCTATTCAGAGTTAAAGAATTGCTTTTAAACATTTCCCTAGTGCTTAAAAAAGTGTCGACAGGGCGGATTAACCCACTTTGGAATTCTAGACGTTTTTTTTTTACGGAACCTCTTTTATCCCCATAAGATATAGAGTACTAAAACTAAAACAGATCAAAAATATTGATTTCAAATACTCAAAATATTAGATTCAAAATAAGACACTTTGACCGGGCCCTTCAAAAACTAGGCCCTAGCCACTTGTCTCTGTGGCTATGCGATGACCCGACCCTGTATGTAACAATTTTAAATAACGATCATATCTATGTATTTGTAATATTTGTTAAAATGAATACGATACGATACATTAACAATTTTGTATTTTTTTCTTTCTTAAATTTCACTTTTAATTCGTAGTATAATTGGTTCGAGTTATGATGTAACACCTCTCAATATAATCAGTATTTTAATTTTATAAAAAAAAAGTGCGGACACTTCATAAGTTTACTGCTAAACGACTCTCACTTTTGCTCTGTTAAACAAGAGATTTATAAAGAAATTCTTTAATATTACACCATATACAGCATTTTGTTGTATGGTACTTACATATTGCTTAAAAAAGGAAAGTAGCTTCATGCTCGACTTTTAAATTGGTATTTTAGCTGCCCTTAAGTGAGACAAAAGAGATGCGATATTACAGATATAAAGAAAATAGAGTAGAAGTATTTCCAATAAAAAAATCAAACTACATAGGTAGTTAAGTTTGTTTACAAAAACTGGTTAAAAATTAGTAAACTTGTAAAATTTACGTACATATACGTTATTATATTAATAGGTATATAATAGTATACCCTATTTCAAATACGATTGGTCATGAGTCAAAGTTAAAAAATTAAATAATTCTTTTATTCAAAACAAATCAATCTTCTATTCTTTTCTAAAAACAAACCACTGCAATTTTAAAATTTACGTAAGTGCAATAATGAAAGAGATAAAGTCAAGAAAAAAGAAATTATTTAAATTCATAAGTGATGAAGCATGGTTAAATTTAGGTGAAATGGACCATATATACTCCGGTGTACACTTTGTTATACAAAATATTTTATAATAAGTGGTCATACCATACGTGTTAACCTTGACAAGAATTTAAATTTAATGTTTTTTTTTTTCATAATTACAGTACTAATCACAGTGTCCAAAGAATAAACAAGACAATAATTTTAAAAATAGAAAAAATAAAATAAAATAAAATAAAATAAATAAAAAAATTTTGGTGTAATTTCCACCAATTTTAAAATAAAGATTATAAATGTGATAGTTACAACATAAAATTCGTTTCGTTTCTTAATTAGATTAGTTTTGTCTATCTTTAATAAAATTTTCCCTTAACACCGGTACATAATGTGAACTTCGATTACTTAAAAACCATAAGGACTCTTCAGAAAACTCAAATTACATAAAACATCGAATTAAAAAAAAATAAATAAATACATAAATAAAAATATTATACATATATTAACGTTGCTTCAATCAGAATAATATTCTGAATCAGAGGACCAAATAAAAAATTCGAATTAACGACAATTTTGAATTAAATTTGTTTGAATTAGACAGAGTCCACTGTAAATATTTCGACAAGTTCAGTAGCCAGAGAAATTAATCTTTAATTTGTTAATAATATAATTATTTAAATCTCGTAATATTAGTTTAAAAAAATTTTAATAATAATTTGTCAAAAAACGAAATTGTGTAAGATCCGATACTCATTCTTACAAAGTGGTCAAGTATGGGACTGTGGGTAGACCACCATAAGAATTTCGTTGTTAGTATTACGTAATCCTAAAAACGTGTATCTCTTATCCATCTTAATGTAGAGTTCTGTAATTAGGATATAGGACATTTAAGTCTGAAAAAAACCAAATGCGTGTATCAATTATTTGAGAAGTGAAAATTTTTTATCCGGACCTGTCCATTATCTCCACTTAACTTTTCTGGAAGCTCGGGACTGCTCTTCCCAACTATATCGTAAATTGTAATATAAAGTCTAAGAAACAAGACAAGATGTAAATTTCAGTTAAATGTTTACGGTTTGTATGTGCATGCTAAAGTAAAAACTGATATTGTTAGAACTAAATTTATAACAAGTTAGTATACTCATATCATCATCCTTATCTTAATACTAGTGGTGGCGCTGGGAATACTAAAAAGACGTTTAACAATTTTCTATTCAGTTATACATAATAAAATATGTAAAATTCAACAAACAGTGGAAGCGCTGTGTATAATGTTTTTAACATTATGCACAGCGCTCCCATAATTTAAAATATTTACAAGGTCTTTCTTAAAATTTCCACTTTATAAGATTTTTTGATCGAAAAACATTTAATTACTTATATTACGTATATTACTTATACGTATATACTAACACTTAATTACTTATATTAGTATTACTATTACGTGTATAAGTATACTTGGATAAACGTTTTTATATTTTTGGAAATTTTATTTTGTTAAATAATTTTTTTCCACCAAATTATCTGCACTATTTCTTCAACAAAGTATTCTTTCCGTATTTTTATTATTTTAATATTTATTTCCAAGAAAAATTAAAAGGTGCCTTTTGAACTTACAAAAATGACAAATATTTAGGTGAAAATATGAATTGCTCGAAAATTACGACATTCGTTTCTTTATTTTATTGCATTATTGTTGTTAAAGCAATAGTAACAGTAGTTACAATATTGAATTGGTATTAATAGTTTGTTCAAAGCAGTCTTGTGACATAAATTTTTCCTTATGGGAATCCAATGTTATCAATTAATATGTAAATCGTATATATACATCCAAACGGGACACGCGGTATACTTAATTTTTAATACTTTAATTGATCAAAAACACTTTTATGTACGACTGAATCATAAAAGCCTATTTTATTACATTGTTAAAAGATATTACTTTTAGGCACTAGTTACATAATGAAAAGCAAAAAGCACTAGTGCCATAAAGACTAGTCTACTTGAATAATTTTAATTTCAATTTTACAATAAACAGAAAACACACTAACTTTATTTGTATACCATATTTACAAATGTTGGGATAATTAATATTAATTACACAATCTGAACTATTATTAATATTTATTCCAGGCAGCTTTTTCTCCTTTCTTTTTTAAATATTAATAAGTTTTGTTGAAAAATCTTTTAAAAATGCTCCAATATTTTATTAGCTTTAGATGACAGATAATAACCAAAGCATACTTTAAACACAATAAATTTGTCTATGCCAACTATATATAAAATACATTTTTTATTTAAAGTATAGACGTGAGATTTATAAATTCGATTTTTATCGATATTTAGGAATTGTAGCAGTCGTACATAAAGCTTTGTATGCAACTTGTACATAATTTGATTTTATGAACTCACCTTTTCTATTGGCCTTGCTCGCAAGCTCGCCCAGCCATAAACACGGCTCGTTCATAAAGATCTTCATTATGTACTTGTTGCATAAATAGCTATTACATACGGGACGACTAGGTTTACGTAAAACTAGCCTTTTTTTTTGTTTTTCATGTTTTTTTGGAAAATCATTAAAATACCTAATTTTTTTTTGTATTAGCAGCTCTAAATGACATCTAAAATACACCTGTATAGTAGATTTTTATAAAGTAAATAAAGAAAATTAAAATTTAATAATCATTTGCGTGTATTTCTTCAAATAATATATTAATAACCGCAAAATTATTTTTATTTATATGTAAACAGAGCCGAATTTACATAGGGGCACAAGGGGCACGTGTCCCAGAGCCCTCATACAATAGGGACCACCACAGAATTAATAAAGAATCCTTCAAAACAAGATTAAAACAGAAAGGATAGAAGTTTTATTTTTTTTTGCTCGTCAACTGTATTTTTCGGAAAAAATAAAAAAAAAATTGCCAAAATTTCCTTATTGTCATACCAGGAGCCTCCACAAGTGTTCAAGAACCTTCACAGAAGTGTTGAGGGACCTTTACAGAAGTGTTCAGGAACCTTCACAGAAGTGTTTAGGGGCTTCCACATGTAAAGTATTCAAAGGTCTCCAATGAGATGGGATGGCTAGTGTCTAGGATCCTCTCAAAGATAAAACCGGCCCTCCATGTAGATATTACAAAATGTTAGGTCATCCACTTTGTGCAGATACGATATTATTGGTAAAGATTGAATAGCAATTTAATTTTACAATTCTTTTATTAGATTTGATTTATTCTTAATAAATTTCTCTGTTCGATACATTGATACAAGGCGAAAGTTAATTTCGACTTTATGCTTTCGCCTTTTATAAATGAAATGACACTTCACTATTATTCTGATCAATAACAATACACATGGATTTTTATTAAATTAATGTTTGTAAATAATTATTTGTAAATCTTTTATTTATTAATTATTATTATTACAAACTTTATATCATAATCGTAAGAAATTTCTTCATTTGCTTACTATTATTTTAATAGTTTTTTTTTTTTTTTTTTTGACAAGTTTGACATTAAAAAGTAATAAAGTACATTACATAGATCTTTATTTAATAAAAGAAAATAACAGTGTATTTGTTTGTTTGTTTATTTTTTCTTTCTTTTGTTGTTGATGGAGACTTTCTATTGCTCAAGTAAAAATAATCATTTTCATTTATAAGCATTTACCTATAATTACACATAAATTTACATGGTTATCATTAAATGATTAAATTGTACTTTATAACCAATCACGTCGTAAATTAATTAGCTTCAAAAACAAAAAATCACTGAAAACGTACAAAATATATAATTTCAAGTTCTATTAAAGGCGATTTTCGTCCCGTACACGATTCTACTTCGCAGGATGAACTAATCCTATTCGAGTTCAATTGTATTTTAGGAAAAAACCCCTTTCGAGGTAGCTTTGTGAATGAATTGAAGTAGACTTATCGGAAATAAGGAACAAAATCACATGCAGAAAGAAATCTTAATAACTATTAAACCTAAAGTAGCTAGAAAATATGTAAATGATATTATAATGGTGGTAGTGTTGGGAACACTATTAATAGTTATTTGTGTATTAAGAGCGCAAACTGGTATATTGCCGCTCGATTGAGAATGTTGACGCGCGACGCCGCAAGGTGGAGCGCGTCATTCTTATGAGAGCGGCAATGCCGTTTTGTGCTCGAATTACACACATTTTTTTTACAATCTTATAAAAGGTATTTTTTATTTAAAAGATACTTGAAAAAATAATAATGAACGTTAATATTTACTTTAATATTATAATGTGTACTTGAGAAATCACTGTCACTATTACATATTTTTTTAAATTTTTTATTTTTATTATTTATTAATATTATAGTTATTTATTATTATTAATTAATATTTTGTAGTTATTTTGAAATTTAATAAAATTACTATTTCATTTGATTACGGTAAAAATAATAATTTTAGAATCTGTTTATTTGTTACCATAGAAAATACAAACAACGCCTACCCGATTTGTAATTAAATACAGGTTGAACGAGCGACTAAGTATTACTTTACCGCTTTAAAGCGAAAAGTAATACTGTGTGGCTCGGCAACTAGAGTCTTCGACAAATACACATTTTGCGCTCTCTTCACAGAGCGCAAAAGCTTACTTTCCACTAAGATTGTAGAAAAAAATATTTAATCGATTATAAATTTTGTTTTTGACGGAAAGGTTCACACTATTAATATACATAAAATCTGATACTTTTTGTATAACATGTTGTGTAAAAATGGCATTTTCTCGATTGAGAGAGTAAGAGTCATTAAACATAATTTGTATAAACATACAAAAATTTAACAGTATTAACGATATTGGATAACAAATTTGAAATTGCGTTATATTTAAAAGGATACCACTTCAGTTTTATTGCTAGCATACACAGCTAATTCGTTGCTAATAGTACAGTGTTCATCAAAATTTTTGTTTCATATGACATTTATTCGAAAATTTTTCTTTTGCTAAAAGAGTTGGTGTAGGTACTTAAAGTAAAAATGTACGTAGTGCGGTCCACAAGTTCTTAGCCTAACATATACAAGAATAGGTGCAAATAAAAAAATACTTATATAATTTTTAAATATAGTCTCCCTATATTGCAATACAGTTTTCACAACATTTAATTAACGCCTCTATGTCGCTATAAAAATATGCTGGATCTTTACTGTACACATGGTCGTAAACAGCTTGTTTTTTTTTTTACATCACTGGCAAATCTTGTTGTTGCATTATTGTTCCATAAAATGGGCAAGAATCAGTGTACACGACAGTCAGGCCGGCCGTACATTGAGACGCAGTTAACGCAGGCAGGGCAGGGCAGTTTCTGTAACTCATGTTGTAGAACGGGATAGCGCGAATTGAAACGCAGAGCAGAGCAGCACTGCGTCGCACTAGACCGATGTGGCACAAAAACTATGCGATGCTGCGCGATATTGTAACACGTTCTCGAGTTTTGGTTTGTTTTATTTCGTCTAAGTGAAAACAATTGAAGAAATTGAAGAAAAATAGTGCTTCTTTTCTCTGCTCTGCTTTTAAATTCGTGCCATCTCGTTCTACAACAAGAGTCACAGAAACTGCGTTGCCCTGCCTGCGTTAACTGCGTCTCAATGTGCGCCCAGCCACACGTGATTTCCTGCTCTGCTCTGCTCTGCCCTGCCTTTGCGTTTACTGCGTGACGCAGTTCAATGTGCGCCTGGCCTCATTCTTTCTTTTATTTGCGTTAGCGTTAGACCTTCTTTAGTTAAAAACTTAATAACTGCACGACACCCAATTTTGGACATTTTCAAAAATCACTCGACCACAAAATGTTTAAAGTACTCTCAATAATAATGTTGCTATCAGAATAAGTTGAAACTCAGCACAGTATATCACTAGATTTGTATCTACATTATAAAGATTAAATAATACTTTAGATTACCCTCTATTAATTATGTGAGGCTAAGAACTTATGGACCGCAGTACGAAATATGAATATAGCTTCTTGTGTATAGGTTGGCTTAAAAATATGACACTGATTGAAAAGTAAAGTTTCCTATTATTATAATTATTGAAAACTAATAAAAATTTTACTGAGAAAAGTGGTTTAGAATTGAAAGGTAAGGTTTCAAGTTTAGCTAATTATAATAGAAAATAAATTTACCTTTATTTTTCCGTTTTTCCCGTATCAATCTGCATATATATTAGAAATAGAAGTGTTTAGAAGATTACTATACTTATAGGGTACTATAAGATTATACTTTTAGTTTTTGAATTTCGTTAGCGACTAATTAGAAATTCACATTATTTATCGAAATTACAGTCAGAAAACACAGTTTTTCTGTTACAGTGAGAAATATAGCAATTTTTATATTTTTTGGTTTAAAAATTATCTTGCAGTATCCAATGAGTATTTCTGTTTTGAAACGACAAAATAAAGGTATAATATTTTTTAGTACTCATGCGGGAGAAGTACTAACTTGGCGCACACATTTCTGTACGCAAAATAGCTGTTTGTTCACTGTACTCTTCCCGCATACTTTTTTGCGTGTGGAAAGTAACTTTCCACACGTAAATTGACAATAAAACACGCAAAGCCGCCTCTTAATTTTTCATTTATAAATATTTCATAATTATTTCTATAGAAACCACCAACAAAGTAATTTAAACGATAATTAATTCAGAAAAAAAGACGAACACTTAAAAATATTATTTTAAAAAGTAATAAAAATGTTATGTAAATGTTATGAAAAAAGTATGTGAAATTCGTAATAAAAAATAGTATGTGCAATTCGTAGGGGATTGTCGATTGCCCCACTCAAGCGAATGAGTGCACTCACTACGTTCGTGCGCTCAACTTCGCTTTCGTGGGCAATCGACAATTTCCCGCACTTATTGCACAATATACTATTTTAGTGTACTTTGCTATGCTTTTGATTTTAGAAGTTCAAATTGACTTTCAGTTCTAATTCAATAATTAGGTTATTTTACTCTTGAGTCGATTTTACATTTTTAAGCCCATTTTCTATACACCAAATATATTTAAATTTTTGCAAGTGTATTTTTAATTTAAAAACATACATCAACTTTTGGCAAGAATAATAACATTTTCTGAATAATTAATTATAAAAAAAAAAAACTTCATAATATGTAGGTATATGTTGTAAACTATTTGGTGGACACTGTATATTTTGCGAAATAATTGAATAATGTAATTCTATTATTATTTAGCAAACAAATTAGTGTATTGTTACGTTTTTGTTATACATTCATATTTTTGTTTTGTTTCAGATCCATATTTTTTGAGTTGTGATCGACCATGTCACGATTTGGACTGGCCAATGATTTGTCGAATAAAATTAAATATTGAAATGTATCAAACGATGTCTAGTCATTGCAGTTCTTGCCTTTTAAATGATACTCAATGTTCAAATTCAAATTGTGTAATTGGTAACGGTCTGTCGAGGCCATTAATGACAGCAAATCGTCAATTGCCTGGTCCACCGTTATACGTTTGCAAAAACGACGTTGTAGTTGTAGACGTTGTAAATAAACTTCCCGATCAAAGCGTAACCATACATTGGCGTGGACAAACGCAAGAAGAAACCCCGTTTATGGATGGTGTTCCGATGATAACTCAATGCCCAATTTCCAGCTATACCACATTTCAATATAAATTTCGTGCTGCCGTACCTGGAACCCACCTGTGGGAAGCGTATTCGGAAACGGAACGTGAAAATGGATTATTTGGAGCACTGATAGTTCGACAGTCCGACAAATTAGAGCCACATAGAAAATTATACGATTTTGATGAAAATGAACATGTGTTTGTGATATCTGGTTGGAAGGAGAAATTAGTAATTAGAAATATGTTTGACAAATCGTTCGACAGAGTGGATTCATTGCTAATAAATGGAAAATTGGATAGTTTTAAAAATTTAGAAATTCTATTAAAACCAAATAAACGATATCGATTTCGAATGGCCTATGCATCTGGTTCAAATCTATGTCCAATTAGTATTTCTATACAGAATCATATCTTAAAAGTAATTGCTGTGGATGGACATTCAATAGTTCCGAAAGATGTGCAGACCATAAGTTTAAATCAAGGAGAACGAATTGATTTTGTGGTGATAACAAATAAACAGACTGATACGAATTATCCGATGTTAGTTCAAACGATTGATTGTGAAAATATCTCCGTAAATACAACAGCGTTTATTAAGTACGAAAGTGTAAAAAAAGATAAAAGTAAATTGATGTTACCAGTTACAGATAATAAAGTTGAGACAAGTACAGACAAAATGAATGATAAACAGTTACAAATGCATAAGTTCTGTGAAGGTGCTAGTGAAAATGCTTGTGTTAACACTCTAAATTCATTTGAGAAAATACCAATTCTTTTACAAGATGCTAGCGTTGATACAAAATTATACTTCTTGTATGAAACGAATTCCAAATATTCTGCTGGTTTGTATTTTTCAAGAGTTTTAATCTATAAGGTAACGGGCCTAGTTTCTGACCTTTTAAGAGTGACGGCTGAGGTTAAACGACAGTAATAAATATAAGTTTCAACTTGAGAGACAATTAATAATTTTATCAACTAGTTTATGGCTTTCAAAATAAAGCCATACAAGTAAAATAATTATTTGAATTGAATTAATAATTTAAATTAATGTTTTAAAAATTGACAAAAAGGACCCAGTTTCTGACCTTCAAAATTTCTCATGTGACAGTTTCTGACCCTGACAGTGGCCTAGTTTCTGATTCTTAAATTTAAAAATACAGTTTTTTAAAATTTAATTTATAAATAATTTTTTATTGATAAAAATGAATGTTTAATGTAATACGTTATGAAAAATAACAAAAACTAATCGAAGATAACTATAAATAACAAAATAACTAACAAAAACTGGTTAGAATTTAACTGGGCCATACCACTTTAGAAGTGAGCCTAGTAATTGACCCTCATATTTCAATAATAAAAATCATTCTAAGGTATTTTATAAATATTTTAAAATAAATTTTAAACAAATATTAACCTGCTCATATATTTTTAATTAAGTTTTCATACTTACATGATGAATATTGCACAAATCAAAATGAGTACTTTGTAACATAAACTGTTAAGAAACTACCAAAAAAATAGTGTTTACACACATTTTAAACTTAAAAATTTTTTTTTATTTAGTTAATATATTCTAAACTTTTTAAATTGCTGTTCATTAGACACAGAATAGATTACTTTAAATTAAGAATTTATTTTTTTTCTTATTTAAAATATAGTTTTTTTATTAATTTATAACAAAGTTGAAAAGTTCAGAAACTGGGCCAGGGTCAATTACCGGGTCTTTTACCTTACGCTAATTAAGTATTTACCTGTAAAAATATATTGTTCGGGTATTAATGATTATTGATTAATAAAGTTAAAGGTAAACAAACACATGACGGGAAATGCGACATTAATAAAATTCTTGGTTGTAGATTTTAAGAGTAAGTATTAAAAGTTCTCATTAAAGCCATATTTGGTAACGGAATTCTCATTTCAAAGGTGGTAGAATCAGAAAACATTTGCAGCTTAATAACTTGCGTGTTGAGAACACGCCGGGCGTGTCCATGTGAACATCCGCTTCATGCTCACAACACGCGCGGCAGAAAGGGATACAACTGCGGATATAAGGGGAAGATCATGGGAGTCATAATCATCTCTCCCCCTCAAAGTAGATTAATTCAAATTTTATCGTAGTTTATTTCATGACACAATTAAATTCATTAAAATTTTCAATGATTTTAATCGTTAATAAAATAATAGAATGATGTGAAGGCAAATTATAGGCGTTCTTTTCATTTTTACCAAAATTTTTCAGTATTTTATAAACCGTAAATGACATAACAGAATGATGAAACTGAATTCTTGTAATGCTAGTTTAAATAGTAGTTTAGGTACGTTTTCCTAAAAATTTGCAATGTCAAAGATAACATTATAAAGCTTTTAAAAATGTGACCTTCTTCCTAATTTGAAAGCTGAATCCGCTCTCGATAGAATAGTTCCAAATTGCTACCATTTTTTTAGGTATCAACATTAGCCGTCTGGTGATAAATGTACAAACTAAATAAACGGGAAACGAACTATAGATTTTCCAAGTTGTTCTTTTCATTTCTATCAAAATTTGGCAAGTATAACCATTAGAAAAAATACTTCTATCGGATTAGTAATATTTTTATAAAATGGATTGGCCAATTTGATAGTAAAAATAAAAAGTTCACATCCAAATTACTTTAATTAATTCAATCAATTACCTTAATTCGAATCACTTCAATAAATCTTACTTTGTGGGAAGGAAATTTTTTAATTTGGTGACGTCATTATTACAGGGTTGGCATATTTAAAACAAAGTGTTTTAAATTACATGTTTTAAACACTGTTTAAAACAAATAAAAAACATTACATATTAAACTGTGTTCTGAACAATCTTTAATTAAATTTTTTCAGTTAAGTTGTAAATAAAATGTACTGAAATAAAAATAAAATAGCCTAATTATATCTTTAGTAATTAAAAATTAGGCAGTTCTATTCCAATATGCATCAGTAATAAAATAATAAAAACAAAATTAAATTGTTAATTAGGTTAAACTAAATTTATTTAAGTAGGTATGTATTAATATTTATGTTTTTTTTTTCTTTTATGTTAAATACTAATTTATGTTAAGTATTTCCATTTAAATCCTGAAAAACAGCGACTAGCATTGCAGCTCTTTCTACTAAGGGCCAAGGCTACAGTAGAATGCAACTGTGTTACCAAATTAAATGTTTTGGGGTCGATTTGTGACTTTAGTGATAGCCGCCCTTCTAAAGCACTGACTTGTTCAACTAACAATAAGAATTTTCCTTAATTTTATTGTTTAAAAAAATACGTAAGCAACGTCCGAGTAGCCTAAAAATAACTAATATTTAAAGTGGTCAACTTTTTAAAAAATGCCTTTCTTCAAAAATAATACAGTTGACGAGCAAAAAAAAAAAAAAATAAAAATAAAAATAAAAAAAAATAAATAAATAAATAAAATAAAATTTATAGCAAAATATAATTCTAATATTATTTTCAAGAAATTGTTTACTGTATTTTTTTAAACAATAAAATTAAGCAAAATTGATTGCTGACTTTTGACGTCTTAAAATACTATACTACACATTTTAATTTTAGTAGGTAGTTGATTTGAAACTGGTTTTTGAATTTGAGTATTTTTAAGCAGGATGGCAAATATATGTTTTAAATTTAATCAAACCTCCAAATTCCTTGTAGTTTGAACATTTCCAGCCACAAATCCCTCTAAAGAAATTATCCCACCAAAATTCCCTCCAAAATTTAAGGGAGAATTTGAAATTGCTGGAGGGAATTTTGGTGGGATAATTTCTTTAGAGGGATTTTTGGCTGGAAATGTTCAAACTACAAGGTCTTTCAAAACCCCCCAATCTGGCAACACTGATCAAAATTTATAAAATTTCTCAGCAACGTCTTTGTTGTACACAGTATTCAACACGCATAAACAACAAACGATTTTATAAATTTTACAATAAACAAAATATTCAAATGTTTCCATTTAATGCCACTTATTATAAATTAATAGCACATTATTTTATGCCAATGTCTGACAGCAAAAAGTCAGTTATTTCGAGACAAAAAGTTTTTTCCATATGGTTCAATTAAAGGAATTAAACCTGTTTAAAACAAGTTTAAAATGTTTAAAACATATGTTTAAATTAAACTAATAAAAACACGATTTTAAACATAGGAACACTTGTTTAAAACATTTTGAACTGTTTGTTTTATGTATAAATTTAAAAAAAAAAACTTTTTTTTCCATCCCTGGTTGTCAAGTTTACTAAAATTTTTCAATTCTGTAAAAATCGTAAATAAAATAATAGAATAATGACATTGTAAGCGAATTATAGGTTTTCGAAGTCGTCCTTTTCATTTTTGCCAAAGTTCGGAAAATAGGAACACTGAAAAAAAGTCTTCTGTTGGATTAGTCACATTTATAAAAATAATTTGGTCATCTTTATAGCAAAAATGTAAAACTCATGCCCAATTATCCTAATTCAAATCACTACCATAGAGCTTGATTCGAGAAAAAAAGGAATTTTTTTAATTTGCTAAAATTTTTCAGTGTTTTAAAAACTGGTAGTGAAATGACACAATGATGAAAGCGAATTATTTTTTATTACTTTGGTACATTTTTTTTAAAAGCAATTTCACAAGAGCATTAATAAATGTGACCCCCAAATTTAAGAAGTTAAAAAACTTAATATTAGTTCACTGTACATTTTTTTTTATTTTCTCAGTTTTTAGTCAGTATTTAAATAAATAAATCTGAGACTCGTATGCGTTATACGTCATACTTTCTGGTAAATTCTTTTTTGCTCCATATTTCTTTTATTTCTTCTTTCTTTCATGTTGATTACCTACTTTTACAAACCTACTTTATTATTTGTAAAAATATTCTTGTTTACATCTTAAATTAATTACATTTTATAGTTTTTACATTACAATAAATATACTAATAGATGAATAATTATAACAGAAAATGATGAATGCTAACCATTTTATTTTTTTCTACTCTAATTTTACAGATGGGCGAATTGGATTAATGTGTATAAATAATATTACATTTACTTTTCCTTCATCGCCCTTATTAACACAGCGTCATGATATCGATAATTATGAACAAATTTGCGACGAAAATAATCTGCCGCAGTATTGTCAGCAACAGCATCAACTTTCATTCGCAAACGATAAAACATGTGAATGTACGCACGTAAGAAAAATACCACGCGGCGATACAGTGGAATTAATTTTATTGAATGAAGGTAGGTATTTACCTATGTTGAAGAAATTATGTATGCAAAAAAAAAATACAGTAGCCGTCCAAGATAGTCACTTCCGAGATAGTCACATTTCGAGTGAAATAGACATACACATACGTCATCCACATACTATGTTTGCTCTTGTCTATACGCACATATGCGTCACATGTAATATTTGCTTACTCAGCACATTACATACCCCGTGTACCTGCCGTGTGGTACCTTGTGACACGGAGGTGGGGTGGAGATGGCATACAGTTTATGTGAATATTACAGAAATGAAGCCTACACACATATTCACACACATTAACACACATGTAAAATAAAACGAGATGCAGATATTTTGTCAATGCAAACAACACACACACTACTAAAAAAGTGACAGTAGGGACACCTACACCAGTGCTTGGCTTCAGATCATCTAACAAAATGACTAGTCCATATACGTCATTGCCTTGTGAGGTAGCTACCGTGTAATGTGTGTGATGTGTGTCGTGTGTGATACATATGTGCATATATTAGTCTATGTAGACTTCTAGAGTGAAGACATTGGTCCGTACAAACATGATGACCAATTTTTTTATAGTGGGCTCTAGCACACACTACGTCTACACACTACAAGGGTCTCGTAGACTAAAAATTTTTAAATTTTATTGCATACATATATGCACATATTCTGCATACGTAATATGTAAAATGCAAATGTAAAATGAGTAACGTAAAATTCTAGATTATTCCTTCTAGAACCTAGAATATTCTAATCGTCAACTAGCAGAGATATCAAAAAACAAACTTCACTATTGAATTGGTCACTAAAAATGCGATTAAGCAGCACAGTTTGATAAAAATTCTAGAATATTCTATTTGTTAACTAGCAAAGATATCGAAAAATCAATTACAGCATATAATTGGTCATTTAAAAAGAGGCCAAACAGCCTATCTTGATAAATGTTCTGGAATATTCTATTCGTAAACTAGCAAAGATATTCAAACACAGACGTCGCCATTGAATTGGTCACCTAAAAAGAGACCAAATAGCACATTTTGGTAAATGTTCTGGAATATTCTAATTGTCAAGTAGCAAAGATATTGAAAAATTAATTGCACCATTTGACTGTCCAACCAAAATTAAACTAATACAAACTAAATGTTCTATTTTGGCCAACATTCTAGAATGATCTGTTCGTCAGCCAAAATGGAATATTCTAAAATATTTATCAAAATGTGATATTTCGTCTTTTTTATGACCAATTAAATGGTACAACCGGTTTTTCGATATCTTTGTTAGTTGACGAATAGAACATTCTAGAATTTTTGTCAAATTGCACTGCTTAATCTAATTTTTAGTAACTAAATCAATAGTGAAGTCTGTTTTTTGATATCTCTGCTAGTTGACGAGTAAAATATTTTAGAATTTTTGTTAGCTTCGGCTATTTGGCTTCTTTTACGCTGATGAATCCGATAGTGAAGTTGGTTTTTCGACATCTTTGCTAGTTTTCTAAAAGTCGCACTTATATTCATTAATATAACATTCAATTCCGTTTATCTATAGAACTGATTTTTAGGTGTAAATTGTTTCCTAGAATAGTTTTGTTTTAAATAAATTCAGATAAATAATATTTACCAACCCCCCGCATAAAATTTAGCCGACGACCCTGATCTTCCAATTTTACGTACTTCCCCTTAAATTTGCACTGACCACTACATACCATTGGATTCCTGGCGTAAGCGTTTACCCCACCTGACGGACGTCTATGACTTCCAAGATAGTCACTAGAGGAACATTTGTGTGACTATCTTGGACGGCTACTGTATAATTTTTATTTATTTGTTTTATTTCTAATCAATCAAGTTTGACTTGTTGCTTTTTGTATGAATGTGAAATTATTTAATATATTCATAAACTATAGATTTATCGCTAAACATGCTAAACACAATGAAAATTACGATAATGTTAAATTAGATGCTTTGATCATGATACATTGAATAATTATATAGCGTAACATTCCTATAATATTTTATTGGTGAAACGAGGTGTACCAAACGAGGGAACTGCATCAACTCGAAAATTCAAAAAAATCTGAAGCTTCACCAGTACGTAGAGCTAGGGCTTAATTTCGGCTAAAACGCGGCGGAATGGTGTTTTGGTGGATTTTTCTTGTGATCGGTGTCTTTGGGGGCTGTAGGGTAGTGATGTCGGATGATTAATCGATTAGTCGGTTCAACCGACTAATCCTGTTTACATAGTCATTTTTAGTCAATTATTTTACCTTCGATTAAATGAATAAAATGATTAATTTTTTTTAACTGACTAAAAACGACTACTTTAACAATTTTTCTGTATTATAAAAAAATGAAAACTACAAAATTATCCAAATTATCTATATGTATGGTTTTTCATTTTTATGTGATTAACACATTGTAATATCTCATATCTTTCTTTTTCTTAAAAGGAAAATATTAAAAGTTCACAATTAAATTTAAAAGACAACCTTGTTTTTGAAAGAGTTACTCTATTCATGAATTCGACTAAAAATTTAATCGATTAGTCGACTACTCTATGCTCGATATGTTCGACTAATGACTAATTTTATCTGAAAAAGAATTTTAGTCGATTAATCGACTAACTGCTTCTCGGCTCGACGTCACTATTGTAGTGTTGACAGTAGAGACCTACCACGGTAAGCCAAGACCTACTTTTTTTGTTTGCTCGTCACCGTCATTTTTGGGGGAAAATAGGAGAAATGGTTAAGCAAAGCGATTGCTTTTTGTTACTCGTTTGTACATATGTCTTTTTTTTTGTTGTAGCGTTTCGGCACCTACAGTTTTAGAAATTGAGCCCTGCATAGAGCAGTGTTTCCCAGACTGTTTCATGGAACACTGATGTTCCGCAAACAGTTGCTAAGTATCTTGCGAAAAAAAAAATATGAAACTGAGGTTAAATATCTTATTAAAATAAAGAATGTGATTGCAAAAAATATGAAACAACCAGTTAGATGGGAAATTCCAAAAAATTGGTCGTTTAAGTTCAGCGTTTGTTTATTTTAACAAGGATAACAAACATCTTACTGAACTGTATTGTCCACCGTGTATATAAACAATTATAATTTCTTACAACATTAGAATTTTTTTTGATTTTCCATCTAATTGTAAGTGGTCATTTGTTTATGGGTAGTTCTTCAAACGATGGAAGAAAATAGACTTAATTCCGGCCACACATTTTTTTCATGCATGAGCTTTGGAAAGTAGTTTTATTTCAAGGTGATGACATTTTTTACACTATTTGAAAGTAGCCAATCAAAATATTAAAAATTATAAATTTTATGGCCATTATAAAAAAAGAGACATCCAGGAAAGTGAAAAAATGAGTAAACAACTAAAATTAACAAAAGAGAATTTCTTATATTCATTTTTATTATTAAGCACAATTTATTAAACTATTAAACAATTTATTAATTTTTATTATTAAACAATTTTTATTATTTTTATTATTAAATTTTTAATTATTAAACAATTTATTATTTGTTTAATAGATATTATATATTATATTAGTAGTATATATATATTAGTAGTTATATAGTGTATATATGTAAATATTAAAAAAAAAATTTTCAAAAAGAAATTTAAAAAAAATTTTTTAAAAAATAACTAAATTAATAAAAAAAAATTGGGAATTTATTATTTATTAAAAAATATTCGAAGTCATTTACTACAGTTTAATAAATATTAAATATTATATTAGTAGTATATAATATGTATCAGTAGTTATATTAATTATATAGTATATAGGTATTATACAAAAAAAAAAGGGAATTTATTTTTTATTAAAAAATATACGGAGTCATTTATTACAGTATTCTAATGTCATTTACCTAATTTATTTACATTATTTAAGTTAAATCCCCGTTTTCGGAGCTGCCAGGAGACTGAGACCAGGAGACTGAGAATTTTTCAATATTCTTTAAAAAACGGCTAAATAACGTTTTATAAAAAAAAAAGACAGGTCCGCTATTCCAATACAGCATATTTACAACTCATACAACTGAAAAATTTCTTATATCCACAGTATTTTTCACGAAAATGCTGACCAGGATACTGAAAAATTGACTGGACCGAGTACGATCTCACTTACAATGTTAACTGAATTAATTGATACAACCCCAAATTAAATAAAACATGTACTTTATTTTATTTATTATATTTGAGTTAATTACTGTGACAAACGATGATTTAATCGGAATATAATTTTTTTATATTTTTTAAGTGTTTTGGTTTGATAAGAGAATGATGCAAAGTTCGGGAGACAAAATTTAATAGAATATTTCTTAAAGAAAATATAAAAAAATTCAAAAATTATTTATACAATAAAAAAGTACCAATATTATAGATTACTACTGCAGTGTAAATTTTTTTTTATACATTCAGAAAAAATAATTATTTAGTCTGCTATGTTTTACTTTGGAGAGGAGACATACCAGGAGACTGAGAATTTTACATTTTAAGTGTCATTTTTTATAAAAAATATATTTCGAAACCGGGTTATTTTGAGTGACCAGTTAGATGCAGTAATGGTTTACAGTTTCCATCTAGAAAAAAATGTATTTTTCAAAATATTAATATACAAAATGCGTTGGGCCGTCCAAAATTCCATAGTTTGAAGAACTACCCTTATATGTATATTTTTTAACAAGGATAACAAAATAATTAAATACTTTTATCAACATTATTAAAATAATCACTAATACACATTTTCGTCCCAAAGCTAATAGTAAAATCAATTTATTAATTTTCTACTATCCGTCTAATTCGATTAACAGTCACAGTTTCGGTCTTGACGGTAAAAATTAATTGAATTTCTACTGTATTAATAAATATGTTAAATCAGGGGTTTCCAAACTTTTTAGACCCGCGGCTTCCTTAATGTACAAACCATTTTCGCGGCGCCCTTTATGACACACACTTTGGGAACTCTTGTATTAAATTATTAGTCATATTTTAAAATACATGAAATTATTTATTGGACGAAATTTCTTATCTTTATAAAGTAAAAATAAGTAGAAAGTATTAATAAAATTTTTTTATAGAAGTAATAACTGCTGTTTAATAGCGATATAAACTCTTTCTACTATAAATGTGTGCCCTCCAGTAAAAAAATTAAAGAAACTTATAAGACTTTCTTACATGTAATAATGTGTTACGTTTTTAAAGCTACATAATTACACTCGTAAAACGTATGTACGTAGCCTTATGAAATTTTTATTGAATTTCCATTCTTTACAGTGTTAATACATAGTATTTTATGTGATTGAGGTTGTAAACTGCATTTTACATACGAGCGAAAGAGTTACGCAAGATCCAATTGTATGAGTGTATAATATGTCTTGCAAAACGAGTTACTTACTATATTTTATCTACGACTAACATGAAACAATAAATAAAATAAATTTGGTATAAATACAATACATTAAAATTATGTAGAACTAGAAATTTTTTAAAAACAAATGCTAACATTTACGTAGTTATTAGATAAAAAAATGTACAGGTTTTAATATACCTAATGCACAATATAAGAATTAATAAAAGTGTAGCAAGCTATGCTTTTTTATACATAGGTGCGTGTAAAGTACAGCATTTCGCACAAGTATATGTAAAACATAGTTCACTTAGATAGTATTTTGTACAATAAATAAGCATTTTTACGGTAGTCGTAAATAATAGTATATTATATACCAAAGGACTAAAGTGTGATTTTTAATTCCGAGTGTGAAGTTTGTTGCCAGACAGCCTGTAAAGGTCTGAGGACAACAATTCGCATGAGGTATAAAAAAAAAACACTTTAGTCCACACTTTAGTGGCGTATACATTATTTCTTACAATTCCAAATAATTATTTAAAGTTATAAAAATTAAGAAAAAATTATTTAAATATCATTCAAATTGTATGAAATAATCTTATATCAAGTACACTTTGGATAAACCAATCAAACTGTACAATACAGTAAAACAGTTTGTCTTTATCTACGAATTTAAATCATGTATTTTAGTTCCAAAATTGCAAAATAGTATATTACGTGACTGAGGTTGTAAGTTGTATATTACACACGACCGAAAAAGTTACGCAAGAGCCCCGCAGCGGCGAGTGTGTAATATGCCTTACAACCGAGTTACGTACTATACTTTATCTACGACTAACATGAAATTCACAATAAATGATAAAAATTTGGTACAAATCTACAAATACCAATACATTAAAATTATGTAGTACCTATTTGAAAATTAAAAACAAACGTAAACCTTCAGTTACTAGGTAAAATTTTTGTACAAATTCTAATATAATATGTGTATCATGTATATCACTGTATAATCTATACATATAATAAAACTGTAAATCTGTGTTTGTCTGTCTGTTTATTCACGCATCACGTAAAAACTACTGGACGGGTTTTAATGAAATTTGGTGTGATGATAACTTATTACCTGGGTCAACATCTAAGATACTTTTTATTCCGGGAAAATGTCTCATTCCCACGGGAAAATGGAAAAACTATTTTGAGCATCTACACACATTACGCCAATTTACATATTTCATAGCTATAGTAACAAAAATTGTAAATAAATTTTGTAGTTTGGAAATTTTTCTGAATTTTAAATCAAAAAAAATGTTGCTAATTGTGTACCGAAAAATACAATAAATACACAATTGTCAATTTGGAGACAATTTAATGCATTTTGTGTTGCAAGAAACTACAAATTGGAAAAAGAAATTACTCAACGTTTCCCGTGAACAACGTCACGGGTACGGCCAGTATATAATAATTATAAGAATTAATAAAAGTGTAGTAGCTTTGTTATTATTTTTATTATATATGCGTGTAAAGGGCCATTTTTTGTACAGCTGGATATGTGGCTGTATGTAAAACGTCGCTTACTTAGATAGTCTTTTGTATAATAAACAAGCAATTTCATGATAGTCGGCAGTCGTAGATAAAATTGCTTTCATGCTTTGTAATTTATCTATATTTATCCTTTGTAATTTATCTATATTCATCTATATTCATCATCTATATTTATTGCACGACGAATTTAATTTTTAAAATTCTAAAAGATATTTTTAATTTTTCAGCCGATGATGGCAATTATCGTATATTTCATTTACACGGTTACAATTTTTGGATTGTTGGCGTTCGTAAATTCCCATCAAAAATGAGTATTGACGAAATAAAGGAGTTAGATTATCGGGGAATGCTGTTCACAAGAAATTTATTGAATCCAGTTAGAAAAGATACAGTTGCTGTTCCCAAATATGGAGTTGTAGCTATACGATTTATTGCAACTAATCCAGGTAACTATTTCATAATTTACAAGTAAAAATCATTTTGATTTCTTTAGAACCTTTTAAAGAAAATATATTCTAATTAAATAACAATTCTTTTTGGTCGAATTTAAAACTGAAAAGGAGTGGAAGGGAATTTAATTTTGCCTTTGAATTTTATATTATTTTGTCCTCTATATTAAACTTTTGACTGTACACATTCATTTCTCAGACTTATTTTATGACAACTTTGACAGTTTTCCTCCCGGCTTTTATGAAAAAAAAGAAATAATATTATATATAAACCGTACACTTTTCAGGGTATTGGATGTTACGAGAAACACACGATGTACATTGGACTCGGGGTGGGGACATTGTTTTTCAAGTTGGAGATGAAACAGACTTCGTAAAAACTCCATCGAATTTTCCGACCTGTGGTAATTTTGTTGGACCTGATTTCTTTCTAACATAAATCTACATTTTTTTTATGACACATTTTGATAAATTATTAATTTATACCGTTGTTATTTTTCGTAAATAAATTGTTGAAATAAAATATTTTCTATACAATTTTTTATTTATTCTTCGTTTTCTTTTTTAAATGATAATAATTGTTTTCTTAAGAATTATAATAAAACGTAAAGGAGGGATAACGATAAGCTAAGAAAATTGACCCCATAATATTACAAAAAATTTAACTATATTTTTTTTTATACTTTTTTTATTTTAGTAAAATATAGGACACTAACTTAACGCTGCAGCAATTTCAGAGTAAAAGTGATTATGTTTTCTTTACAAGAAAAATCGGCAAACTCTGGCGCAAAATGGCTTTTTTTTGGAAAATTGTCCCCTTTTTTTACTATATCGAGTTTTTTTTAGATAGAAGCGCATTTTTTTAGCGTTTTCTGTATTTTTAGGGCTTCGAAGCCCTATTAGGGCTCCGAAACCCTTATAACTTTGGTCTAAAACCAAAAATTTGATGGAGGTGGTAATCGGTAATAATAATAATAAAGTATAAAAATAATTAATGAGTTGTACATGCATATACTAATAAACGCAAGAGGGTATATTCACTGTACTTAAAAAATGTATTTTCACTGTACTTAAAAAATAAAAAACCAGCCAAAAATCATAAATTAACACTTTCACCATTATATGTGAAGAATACATAAAGAAATTACAGCAATTTTGCGTTTTCATAAAAGAAAGCTAATTTTTTTTTGCCAAACAATTATATTGTGCTCTTGTTGTTGTATGTTATCTCTATCGATCCTACTGTCAAATTCTGTCAGAGGTATGAATCTTTTATAAAATACATATTATTATACACATCGATCGTGTTCCATTTAGAAATCATAAACAACATTGACTAGTGCATTTGATGTTTCACAAAAAAACTACTTTTTTAAAAAAAATTATTGCAATACTAACATTTTAAATGCTTTTAAATGCAATTAAAAGGTTAGTCTTGCATAAAATTTAAAAAAATTAGTTTTTTGTAAAAAAAGAAATGCATTGTGACAGTGTCGTTGTGTGTCCGTAATGGAACACGGTCATTCTATAACTAGGCGAAGAAACACCGTATGTCCGAATAACTCGGATTACAGTAAAATGGGACACATTGTACTGTATATTAAAATTAACGTTTTGAAGAAATTTAATTAAATTGAAATATTTTTATTAAAAATTAATGCGAGAATGTAACAATACTTACCTAATTAAACAGAATTTCTATAATTATTAAATTTTAAGTTAATTTGCATAAACATATCTCAAACATTTTGAATTATTTGCAATGAAATGACACCACATATAACAAATGATGAATACCATGAATACGTTTTGATGGGTACGTTTTAATACCTTGTTTAAACGGGCTTAGTACTAAGCATTAGTATTCGCAACTTGTAGGTAAAAAATGTCATGTAAACATATCGAAACAGTACTAAGCAGTAGTAAAATTGCGAGTGCAAGTGAATGGAATTCAGTTCTATTTACTAATGACAAGTGGATACCCCTACCGCGATTCTACGGTTGTCCACTGATTGTTGCAATGTACATGATTCCATTTTTAACATGCCGTACATATGCTACAAATCGTACATTGAACACAAATGAGACCAGTGATTATTTTAACGTTTATTTTAAATTTTATATTGAAGGCGTGTTCTCGGGTACATATATATTTGGTGTTTTTCGTGTTTTTATTCTGATGAAGTTGGAAGCTAAAGTGGTGAATAGGGACATAGTTAGGGGTTTATAGAGGCATAACAGGCGTGAATAGAGACATAATTATGTGGGGGTGTATGTATCAGGGTTGGCATCAATCAGCTATATTTTTTAATTAACTAATTAGTGGATTAATTCATATTTTCAGTCAACATTTATTCTTAACTAAATTATTCGCAATTAAAAAGTTAGTTGTAGTTGCAACTAAATTTTTCAATTTTTAGTTATAGTTGTAGTTAAACGTTATAAAACTAATAACTAAATTTGTCCCACATATTCTACACAGAAAGTATTATGGAACCAAACTGAAAGCACCTGGTCTCGAGTAGAGTGTCCTGAAGTCCCAAATGAAGTCCCTCAAGTCCCAGTTTCGAAAGTCCCACCAAAACAAAAAAATTCACTTTTTTTTTTTTATAGGTATTAGGAGAACATAATATATTATTATATTGTTTAAATTTTAAAACAGTAATTTGAATGAACTCTCTCTACCATTCAAAAATAAATTTATGTTCCTCTGATATATCTTAGTGGGATTTTGTTATTACCGTGTTGCTGCAATACCCTTTTTGTCGTTACCGAACGAAAATTATCGACACCGACTCTTACCACAAATTGAGTAAATAAATAAATAATAACTTATCTTAAATTGTTTAATTTCAGGATCCATTACCTAGTTCCTTTTATTGGATCAGCAATACAGACTATTTTTTAAAAAAAATTACTTTTCGTTACTTTTCGTAATTGTCTTTTGTCGTAAACAAAAGACCTACATCGTAACAAAAAAATAACGAATTTTTTAAAGACTTAATCAAAGCAGGTTATAGGTATTTCAAACTGATTAGCGCTACTAAAACGTAGTTTCGTTATCGCAAATTATTGATATCGAAAATAACGATATTTTCAAAATGGACAAATAAGGAAAGAAAATATTCTTCGAAATTACCACACCTGTTAAATTATACTTTGCATTATTAAAATCCTTCCTGACTTTTTGCCCACATAAAATTTTGTTTACTGAATTATCATACAGCACGTACAGCACTGAAGCATGTCTTTTCAAATGGAATACACTCATAGATATAATACTTTTTGTTAGACACATTGAAACAGCTCATGACCTCATGTGTCATGTGGAAACGTGGCCACGTGATGATAACAAGAGTATTGTCAAACTGATACAATATTTATATATATAAGGTTATTTTTGTATAAAATCATTTAAATGAATTTGATGAAGTTTTGGTTGCACGAGAAGGCGATCCACAAGATGAAATTCTTCCACATGATGAATAATTACTTTGAGGAAATAATTCCTCAATATACGGAGGAACAATTTCGTTCGCATTTGAGAATGACTAAAGAAGTATTTGAGATACGTATATAGAAATTTTTAATTTGTTAATATGGTAAGATGGTATCCAAAATTTGAATTTTGTTCCGAACTTGAAGTAGGTTTAATTTTTTTTAGTTATAGTGATGCATCTCAGCGAACAAATGTATCTCAGCGAACTATAATTGAACGTGCATTCCGCTGGACATAATATATTCTATTCGGATGGCCAATTTAATTATTCAAAGTCTGGCTACGATACAACACTGAACTATTTGGAAAAAAAATGAAGGTAATCAATTATAACCGTAAATAAGTTTATTTCGGCTAAATTGTAGTATGTGCCAGACGCTGGCATTTAAACTATTGCATTTGGGCCATTCTTTTTAAAACGAACCAGGCTCTCAACCTGACTATTGCAGATTTTTTTGAAACTTTGGTTAATTGTACTCTTTAACATCCTTAATTCAAATATAATTTTTAAAAAATTTTAACTCTTATAGTTTTTGAGTTATATACTTTTGAAAATTGCAAAATACCCTTTTTTGTTACTCAAGTCCAGCACTATAAAATGTTCTAGTTTCAGTTCTATAAGTCCTAGAGAGTTATATAACTGCTCAATTTAATGAGGAATTAATGGGCTTTAATTTGATACTAATCTTGAATACTTTTTGGGAATAATATTTTTTTTGGAAAGCCTCAAAACTTGTTTTTGAAAATTTTTTTGAGATAGTGTTTTTTGAAAATTATGAAAATAATATATATTTATAATAGTGACTTAGGGAATGCACCATAAAAATTTCAAAGTGGGACCATGATGGGATCAGCAGTTATGATAAAAAATGCATTTTATGTATAGTATTTTAACGCATTCTGACATAAGAGCTTGGTTTCAAAGAAGGTTTTTAAAGAAATCTTCTTTTAGAGCTTCCTGAATAATGGAAAGATGGTCCCATATGAATTTAATCGAAATTGGAGTAACGGTAGCTACGCCGTTACCATGTCATTCCATTAATATACTAAATTGTACCCAGTTGCATAATTTCTGAACTATTCAATTATTTTTTATGAAATTGTCAGAAATTATGCGGTCTGGTTTCTAGATGGTCTTCTATAAATTTCATTGCGTTCGGAGTAATAGTATCCACGGCGCTATTATGGAATCCCATTAAATGTCAATATCTTATTTACTGCTAGTCCCACTTCGCTCAAATTTTTAAAGTATGATGGGGGTTAATTTCTAAAATATTTTTGCTATTATTTTATATTTTAGCCTTTAAGTATTTTGAGTTACAACAATTTTTTTATGAGGTTCTTTGCAAGTTCTGTATAATTGTTACACTTACATACTTCTCATTGAGTTTATAACAATGTTTCGAGCGAACGACGTCGAGGGTACGGCTAGTATAGAATATATTATGTACCACTAGAGATGGGCGACGGGAAATTTCCTATCGCAAAATTTTTCCGCGAAAATTCCCATTTGGGTAATTATTGGGTATTTTGCCCATCTCTAGTTATATTATTAAAGTGGCACAATTTAATTCATTTGACTTAAAAAACACACCGTTTACTTCAGATATTTTTCAATTAATTCCGATAATCCAAGTTGATGAAATGTAAACATTGATAATATTATACTATTTAAAATTATAATACATCGTTAGAAACTACCAAATTTTCTAAAAATATATTGTAAAAAAAATAGTCTAAATATCTAGTCATAAAAAAGTGTACAATTTTCAGCAATGCATCCTACGGTCTTTGTTTCACCATGTTTACGAATTTTTGTTCAGGGTTGCCAGATGAATTTTTCGAAAGTAG
Source organism: Brachynemurus nebulosus (assembly GCA_035578155.1). Classification (NCBI taxonomy): domain Eukaryota; kingdom Metazoa; phylum Arthropoda; class Insecta; order Neuroptera; family Myrmeleontidae; genus Brachynemurus; species Brachynemurus nebulosus. Next base: position 12,183,813 of record JAPWDM010000004.1, read on the forward strand.
CCCTATTTCGACTGAAAAATCGCTAATTTTTAATAAAACGTAGCCCAAGACTGGTCTCTAGTTCTTCGCAAAAAATCTTGGACAAGCAAAAAAAAAATGACTAATATCCCAACCACGAAATTTATCACACAGGACCCAATCTGGCAACACTGCTTTTCTTACATTTAACTTCTAATTATTACAGGGTGGCGATCGACCTGGAAAACCTGAAAAAGTCAGGGAATTTCGAATTTCTGGAAAAGTCAGGGAATTTCGGCGAGAGCGTCGAGACTGATAGTTTTTCTAAAAAGTTTTTTGACGACTTTTATTTTTTTGCTCTTTAGTATTTTTGGTAATTATGCAGAAGCACGGCTCCACCTATTTTTGGCTCTAAAAGAAAAACTAATGATCCGATTTTAATGATATTTTTTTAAAAATGTTCGTCGCTACGGCCGATTAATTAAAAAAAATACTACAAATCGATACCGATAATGGAAAGGCTGGAAACTGTTTTAAAACTTGATAAAATTCAATTTTTTCAAATTTTCTGTTGTTATTTACTGTGTGCGTTTATATGTGTGTTTGAGTGCATAGTCAAGTAAAACTGACCAAAGTAAATACTTTTTCAAGAATAAAAAAAATCGATATCTCGTTGCATTTCCGAAATATTGAGCGTGCAAATTCGAAAAATTGACTTAATTTTGACGACTCGATTACTTCAACGCCGTGATTTGAGTGCATATTCTGGTAAAATGAATCACAATAAGTAAGAATAGATGATATAAAAAACTAGGTGGTGAAGTTAGTTAAGGTTAGGCTTGTTTAGTTAGTTTTTACAATATATTTCGACCTTGATATAAAAACTAGGTGGTGAGGTTAGTTAAGATTAGGTTAGTTTAGTTAGTTTTGACAATATACTTCAACTTTGATATAAAAACTAGGTGGTGAGGTTAGTTAAGGTTAGGTTAGTTTAGTTAGTTTTGACAATATACTTCGACTTTGATATAAAAACTAGGTGGCGAGGTTAGTTAAGGTTAGGTTAGTTTAGTTAGTTTTGACAATACACTTCGACTTCGATATAAAAACTAGGTGGTGAGATTAGTTAAGGTCAGGTTAGTTTCGTCAGTTTTGACAATATACTTCGACTTTGACACACATACATAAAAAATAAAAAAAGAAAATCTAAAAAAATTGAATTTTTTCAAATTTAAAGACAGTTTTCCGGTATTTCCATTATCGTTATCGATTTGTAGTATTTTTTTTAATTAATCCACCGTAGTGGCGAACATTTTTAAAAGAAAATCATTAAAATCGGATCATTAGTTTTTCTTTTAGAGCCAAAAATAGGTGGAGCCGTGGTTCTGCATAATTACCGTATTTTTTGCCACTGACGAGAAAAAAAAGGTCGTCATTTAGAAATAATTAACAGAAATTTAAACAATATTTTTTTCGGAGTAGGCCCTGGAATTTTATTCAAAGTCAGGGAATTTTGAAATTGGTTTTCAATCGCCACCTTGTTATATTCAATTACTAGCCGTACTCGTGACGTTGTTCAGGCGAAACGTTGAGTAGTTTCTTTTTCCAATTTGTAGTTCGAGAAAAAGGCAAGCGGTAGTAATGAAAATGAAACTGCTGGAACTTCAAATGGTATTTCCAAGAAAATAAATAATAAACGAAGTGCGACGGCTGTCAATGATTTAAAATTGATTCATGATTCAGTCTTTAAGAAATCTAAAGACGAGTACAGTGTTGCAAAAAATCCAAATGCAAATGAAGTGTTTAAATCAATTTTTACGTCACACGAAACAGAGAAAAAACAGGATCGTGCATACTGTATTACATATAATCCATTTTTTTTATAATTAAGGATTCCTTTAAAAATTTTTGAGTGACTTATTATGTATTACAAATCGTTCCTGACCTATTCCATGTCAATTACACACCCATTTTATCACTTCACTTTTCTTAAAACATTTTCTTAAAACACTCAGTTGGTACGCTTAATATATATAGAATTGTTGGCACCGTACAGCGTTGTGTTACAATTAGTCACTTTAACTTAATGTTGTACAAATGCAAAAAAATTCGTCAAGTGCGTGTTTTTGACACGCACTAAGTAATATCACCTCAGTGAAAGTGTTAATTTATGATTTTTTGGCTCGTTTTTTAAGTACAGTGAGAATACAGCCCGTTTGCGTTTATTCAATACATGCATGTACAACTCTATAATTATTATGTCACCGAAGGATGACATATTAATCTCGTTGTGTGATCATAGTGGGGGAAACATTATTATAGAGTTATACATGCATATATTGAATAAACACAAGAGGGCTGTATTCTCACTGCATTATAGAGTTGTACATGTATATATTGAATAAACGCAAGAGGGCTGTATTCTCACTGTACTTAAAAAACGAGCCAACATATCATAAATTAACACTTTTACTGAGGTGACATTACTTAGTGCGTGTCAAAAACACGCACTTGGTGAATTTTTTATTATATGGTACGGTAATTTAATATTTTATCTGGGAATTCTGGATACTGAACTACGAAATCCTGCCTTAATACGTGTCTAGCAGGCATTTGACGAATTTTTTTTAACTTTTTTTTTTTATTATAATGAAATGCAGTATGTACGTATATGTATGTAATATAACCAAAATTATTTGCAAGCACAAAAATTATTTAGAAGTACATAAAACAAATATCATGTGGATTAAAAGCCCCTATACCGGAACGCGTTCAATACTCGAACAGTTTTCATATATATTATACATATATTAATGAAATTATTTCTAAATTAAATAAATATTAAAACTGTTCGAGTATTGAACACGTTCCGGTATAGGGACTTTTACGTTACACAATTATTTAAAAAATTTTATTTTTCTTTAACTTGTTACAGTAAATTACAGTAAAAAAAAATTACAAAATTCTATTTTTTTTTAACTTTTTATTATAATGAAATACAGTATGTACGTATATGTATGTAATATAACCAAAATTATTTGCAAGTACAAAAATTATTTAGAAGAACATTGGTGGCCTAATAATTTCCACTCCGCAATAATAATTGGATTATTGATTGCCCTTACTACGCCACATCGTCAAATATATTTGGTGAATTTCCACACCACCTGGCGGTATCACCATCGCACTATCCTTTTTTTTAAAGTGGTGGGTTCGCCAGTAGCTCTATGCATCCACTTTTTAATATCTTTAACGCTCTGAGTAGTTAGGGTAGAACGTTACGGCTCTGAGAAGCCCTAGCTTAATGCGTGTCAAAAACACGCACTTGACGAATTTTTATATTTGTTGACGACTTAAAGAGCCACATGCAAAAAAATCATCATGCTAAAAAAATGCACTCATGTCTAAAAAAAACTCTACATTAATATAGTAAAAAAGGGTACATTTTTCCAAAAAAGCCATTTTGACCATAGCTTGTCGATTTTTCTTGTAAAGAAAACGTAGTTACTTTTGCTTTTAAATTTACAGTGCCCTGTATTTTACAAAAATAATGGTAAATAAAAAAAAAAATTAGGTAATTTTTTTGTCATACTATAGAGTCAATTTTCTTAGCTAATCGATAACCCTTCTGAAAAAAATAATGAAAAAAGCTGCTAATTACATAATTATAATGATTTGTGCAATCTTATACTATTACAATATAGTTACTAACATAATATATATATATATATATATATATATATATATATATATATATATATATATATATATATATATATATATATATATATATATATATATATATATATACATATATATATATATATATATATATATATATATATATATATATATATATATATATATATATATATATATATATATATAATAAAAGGACAAAATTATCTTATCTATAGCGTTTGAAGAGCAAAACTAAATTATTTTTAGGTAACGTTTGTTTATACACCCCGTTTCAAATACAATTGAGCATGAGTCCTCGTTAAAAAATTAAATAATTTTTAAATTCGAAACAAATCAATCTTCTATACTTTTCTAAAAATACACTGCAAATTCAAAATTTATGTAAGTGCAATAATCAAAGAGATAAAGCCAAGAAAACGGAAATTATTTAAATTCATAAGTGATGAATCATGGTTAAATTTAAGTGAAATGAACCATACGTATAAAACAACTCTTTAATTATCTACAACTCTTTAATTATTTAAATTAAAATTATTTCTAATGGATAAATAATGTATAAAACTTAACCTTCGTTTTCTAAAATATTTTGGTGCGAGCGCTGGGTACAGTACAAATGATTCGTTTAAAATATAGTTCTACAAAAAATTTCACGACAGTAAATGTTTCTTTAGAAAAATTAATTCGAATTACCGAAGTAATAATCATAAATTTAAGCGTGTTAAAGTATTTCAATTAAAAATAATAAAAACTCTTCAAATTAAATGTTTTCTTTGTTTAATGTATTTAACGAAGATATTATAGACTATGCGAAATCAGCGAATGTCGTTAGTATTAATATTATTTTGTAGCTATTACTATCGAAACAATAATTTAATATATATGATATATTTAAGCGTTACTTTATGGTATACCATTTTAAAATAAGAAGACAATTTTTATTTTACAGATACCACTTTATTTAAAGTTTTAAATGCCTGTGACATGTTTCGGCCCGTATGGTCATTAACGAACAGTGTAACGCCGCATGTGGCAAGCGCTGGGTAATATCTAAGAATTTCCATGTGAAGTTTCCCTATAAATGAAAATCTTGAAGATCAAACCAAGAAAATCAACAAGTGTCACTTTTGAAAAAGATTAGACAATAGTTTAAACATTCATGTTATGTCAATTGCATAAAAATCTTAGCAATGGGAATTACAATATATTCTATTAGTGAGAGTGAGAAGATAGATAAATGTAACAAAGATGATTAAACAACACATTTGCTTGGTCAAGACTTCAAAAGGGACTACATCAGGGGTAGTTCTAAGAAATAATGTTATGTACTTAAGGGAATTATGTATCTCACTCTCTCATATAAGAAATTATATTTTTAACTCAAACACTAGATCATGGAACATTCTAAATAAACAAAAATAAGAAATTTTATGACGAACTTGAACAAACGTATTATTATTCGCATTTTAACTTTTCAAGTAACAACTTCGTGAGATAATCGGGTCCCCTTTCCCTCTGCGGTCTGCATATAATTAACATTTTATATTTGTATTATTCCGTTATTGTTACAAGTCGAATTTGTATTATCATTGTTAATTTTGTTAATTAATTTGAATATTTAAATAAATAATTATATTTATCTGATTGAATCAACGCGAGTGTTTTATTTATCGATTCACCAATACACGCGATCGTACACGTTGTATCACCGAAACATCCGAACCTATAGCGACCTACAGAGACGAAACGTAAGGAGAACATCGCGTGGGCGTAGAAAACCCACAACCTGTGTCGGATCTAGATTTTCTAGATTACCCGAACCAAGTGCAGCCTTACAACAGTCATGGCCATACGGGCCGAAACATGTCATAGACATTTAAAACTTTAAATAAAGTGGTTTAGTAAAGTAAAAATTGTCTTTTTAGCTCGATTTAAGCTCGAGTGTAAGGAGTGTCAATATTTATAAAGCTATATTTTTATTATCAAGAGAAAATTTGTTAATCTAATTGGTAATGAATATGGTTGGCCTATGAAATATCCTGTAAATATGGTAAACCTGGGAAAGTGGAAAACAGTACCAAGATATAAAACAACAAATTAGTTACTCTATAGCAATGATTTCTAACGAAGTCGATATCGACCATCGGTAGTCATTAAAGAGATTTAGGGGGGAAATTTTATATGTATATGTATTGCAATTTTTTTAATATTATAAAAAATGAAATAATATATTTAAAAATGTTGTCATGTGTAAATTAATTTTTTCTCTTGTATAAAAAACCAATTTTTAGGGAAATCGCGAGGTTTTGAGTTATGTATTTTCTATTAATCTGGAGTGAACTTTAGCCATAGTATACTTTTTATAGCTACTTACGAAGTTTTTTAATATTTTTTTTGTGCGATCTTTTTATACGGTGACCAAATTCCTATCCACCGCATAAAAAGGATTTATGCTGTATACCTAAATTAATGAATTGTATATACTGTATAATTTCAATTCTGTTTATTATTGAATCAATTTAAATTAAATAAATATATTATATTATTAATTTACGAAATTATTAAAGAAAAATATTGTAATAATTTTATTCATGTTAATATTAATTTATTCATAATATGTAGTTCTAGTGACTTGAAAACTTTAATTTGATTCTGTTTGCAATTGTTGATATTATGACCGGACATGTGACATCAATTAAATATTCGATATTTTAAATTACCATTCATCAATGGTGATTGAATTTTTATTAAAAATGATGTAAATATCACCATGAAACAAAAACAAGTTCGTTTTACAATAAAATCAAAATTATAAGTATCTTTGAAATTTTTTAATATCCCAAAATCAAAATTTCTTAAATAAACTGTGAAAAAGGCTCGAGCGACACCCGAACCTTTCATATAATATATATTAATATATGTATATTAATAACTATTTTTATAAAACTTAGGAAAAAGAACCAAAATATTATGTAATATTATGTAATAAGATAGTATCAAATGTATCAAATTTCATCAAAATCCGCCTAACTGTTTTTGCGTAATGCATGCTCATGCTCAAAATAGTTTTTCTATTTTCCCGTGGGAACGATACATTTTTCAGGAGTAAGGAATATCTTAGATGTTGGCCAAGGCAATAAGTTATCACCATACTAAATTTCATTAAAATCCGTCCAATAGTTTTTGCGTAATGTGTGCACATACTCAGAATGGTTTTTCTATTTTCCCGTGGGAATGAAACTATTTTTATAAAACTTACGAAAAAGAACCAAAATATTACTATACTCTGTTTCAAATACAATTGATCATGAGTCAAAGTTAAAAAATTAAATAATTCTTATATTTAAAACAAATCAATCTTCTATTCTTTTCTAAAAACAAACCACTGCAATTTTAAAATTTACGTAAGTGCAATAATGAAAGAGATAAAGCCAAGGAAACGGAATTTATTTAAATTTATAAGTGATGAAGTATGGTTAAATTTAACTGAAATGGGCCATAGCTTATAATTCTGTAATAGACTTATTACATTATGTGATTATTTGCAATAAAATTAAGTATGTTTTTGCCAATTTTTAAGTGTTTTCTATTATTTGAATAAATTTGAAATGAAATAAATGCCTTCGTTCGCCAAGATCGCATAGGTAAAATAAATTCACTGATCTATGGTTCATAAGAAACATAGTACATATTAGTAAATTCGACAGGTATCCTTACCTAAATCTCTTAAATTCTTTCTTGCTTAAAAATCTCGCAGTTTGTAAAGGAGTCCATGATAGAATATTGATATTAATATATTTTGAGTAACGTAAAAGCCCCCATTATGGAACGGTATCTAATACTGGAACAGTTTTGACATTTACATATTTATTTCTTTAATTATGTAAGGAAACATTAAATGCGAGGTGAATTTAAATTGAAAACAATCATTCTATTAATAATAATTTTTGTTATCAGACGTTTCTTTCAGAAATAACTTCATTAATATGTAAATGTCAAAACTGTTCCAGTATTAGATACCGTTCCATAATGGGGGCTTTTACGTTACTTATAAAGGCTTTTTATTATGAATTTCAGTTTTTAGTAAGACTTCAGATACGATATACTAACGACTTTTAGGATTTCGTAGTACAAGAACGAAATTATTATAAATTCGTCATGTCTGTCATCGCATTAGGTGGTCAGATTTTACGCAGCTTAATAGAGAGTTCCGCTTTTTTAAAAACTATTATTGATTTTTTTAAACTCATACAAAAAGTAAAAGGTTCAGATAAAATTATTAACAAATTAAAGGCTAATTTTAACGTTTAATAAAAGTAAGAAATATTTTATTCCGAGAATTTTGAAAAATTCTAGCTACTGACAACGAAATCTTGATTTAGGTTTAATACACACTTGAGGAATTTCTTTATTTTTTAGGACAGGGGAGGGTAAATGCATTTTTTTTTCAAAATTTGTCATATGAATGTACACCAACACAAGATTAATGTGTTAAAATTTGAAGTTGATTAGAGCAAAACTGACGAAAATGTATGAGTTGTAAATTTCCTACCCTCCGACTTGACTTATTAAAGTTGTAGCGAACAGTTGCCCGACACATGCGCAGCGGAAATACCTGGCAGCTATTTCGCTTTCTGTTTGCTTGGAAGCTCTTTGCTTTATGAGCTAGGCATCGATGATTTCGTGTAAGTATAGAAAAAACACTTGTTTGCAGATATTTAATTTTTAATTTTTTAGTGTATAAAACTTTAACATTTGGAAACACGTTTTTCTCAAAATAATTAGCATCCTTAAAGTTGGTGAACCCTCTAACACAAAATCTACTGTACCTATTCTTTTGAAATTTTGCATACTCTTCCTACACATAATTTACGAGTTAACGCTGTCAAGTTTTTTTATATTTAATAAAAATTTATATTTAATAAAAATAAAAAATCGGTATTTTGACTTCTAAGTGTTATCAAAATTTAGAAAATCAATAAAAAAAGACCTCGACGGTATTACTCTGAAAAATTTATCAGCTAATGAAATATTTTTAGTTTTTTGATTCCGGATGATTCAGTGATAAGTTATGCGATTCACCGCAATGTAACTTTTTTCTGAGGCGTCAGTAAAAATTTGCCGCCTATGGCTAATTTCTACATATTTTTCAATGAAATTTTTACAGAATATTTCTCAAAAATCATTCTATTATATTCTAATTATATAAATAAACTAGCTGTACCCGCGACGTCATTCGTGCGACGCATTTTTATAAACTCAATGGCAAGTATACCTATAAGTGTAATAATTATACAGAACTTGCATAGAACAATAATTTTTGCGTAAAGCATGCATATGCTCAAAATGGTTTTTCTAATTTCCCGTGGGAATGAGATAATTTCCCGGAGTAAAAAGTATCTTAGATGGTGACCTAGGTAATAAGTTATCACCACGCCAAATTTCTTCAAAATCCGTCCAATAGTTTCTGCGTAATGTGCATGCAATTGCTCAAAATGGTTTTTGTATTTTCTGGAGGGAAGGAAACATTTTCCCGTAATAAAAAGTATCCTAAGTGTTGACGCAGGTAGTGATGAGCAAAATTAGTCTTGGTCTTGCAGTCTTGTCTTGGTCTTGCATTTTTTGCAAGACCAAGACCAAGACTATATATACCAAGAACAAGACCAAGACCAAGACTATGTATACCAAGAACAAGACCAAGACCAAGACTATAAGTATGGCTGCAAGACCAATACCAAGACTCAAGTGAGCAAGACCAAGACAATAGCAAGAAAAAAGCAAGACTCTTGCTAAATTATTTAAATAGTTTAAAAGTATAATTAATACCGTAAAGAGAGAAAATTCTGATTTTAGAAGGAAAAAATTCGCTAATAAAAAAGTGTAAGAAAGTGCAAGATTCTTTAGCAATACCAAGACCAAGACCAATACCAAGACTGCATTTTGCAAGACCAAGACCAAGACTCAAACTGCTCTAGCAAGACCAAGACCAAGATTCTTAATGCAAGAACAAGACCAAGACCAAGACTGCCAAGTCTTGGTCTTGGTCTTGCATTTGCTCATCACTAGACGCAGGCAATAAATTATCATCACACTAAATTTCATTAAAATCCGTCCAAAAGTTTTGCGTGATACGTGAACAAATAGACAAAAATCTTAAAAATCGCTGTTTTGATATCTACATCGACAACTATTTACAGTACCAGTACAATTTTCAAAAAATATTTCATGTACAGAAATGGTCTCGTAACAGTTTTATTATATGTATAAATTTATATTCACCGTATCGTTAAGATAATTACAAAAAATCGAAGACAAATCGAAGCGATCAGAAATTAAACATAATTAGATGCTAGAATAAGTGTATGAGCAAAAATTGGAAGGTAACCGTTCGATATTTATAAAGTTAATAATGTAATGCCTAAATATAACATTAGTACCTATAAGTATTTCAAAGGAAACGTTATGAGATTACATTTTTAAGTACCTTAAATATTATTTGCTTGTTGGAAAATATCTAATTTCCCAACACGTAAGAAGAAGCTCAAAAAGGGAGTATAACACTAATAATTTTATATAATTGTGTCTGTTTTACGATATTCTTCAGTCTTTCGATGATTCGATTAGAAAATAATATAATTTATAATAAAAAAAATATTTTTAGAAGGTGTGATACTATTTTTAATAATAAAGAAACCTACCACTTTTGTTTGTATTGATTGATCAAACACAATATTATCAGCAATGATGCATCGAACACATCGTGAACTTCCACGTGCATTATCAGGCTTCTTTTTTATTGTTCATTAATAAGTTGACAATGAACCATTTAACTCTAGTAAACTGCACGTGCACTGGCCAATATAATTATGTATTATTTATAAATTATTTTCATTTTTTCCCTAATATTATGGTTGTTTAACTATGATTTTAATTTTGTGTAAAATACAGAGATACTCAACAAATTGAGTGTACAAATCTTTTAACAAAACTATATTATTTACTATTTTGTGTATCGATCGAAGTTCACAACGTCACAAACCCCGAAAAAGTAATATCATGATTTGAAAATATTATCATGTCACAGAAAAATTTAGTACTGTGCAAACTTTCTCTCAAATTAATTAAGGGGTTAGGAGTAGTCAGCAGTGTAAAAAATTGAGTATTTTAAATAGTTTTTTTCTTTGACAGAAGTTTAATTTATTTTATAAGATAAATAATACAGAATTATTATATTATGTTTTAACTTTATTTGACAAAAATTTAAAAAGAATATAGTTCTTGTAGACCAAGTTATCGTCATGTTTGTTGGATCCCGTCCGATAAGTCACGTTTTGCGGTGACCATCATAATATTTTACTAGTTCATTTAAAATTAGTCAAACAAAAAAAAAATCGTTTATTTAACAGTTAATCTAGTGCCCGATCGAAGCTTTTTATTTTCTTTTGAAAATAGACAAAATGGCGGCCTCTGATAATTTATTTTTGGATTTTCAAGGAAAAATTTATCAGTTTATTGTTTATAAAAAATCCAAATTTTGATTTAAAACAAAAATCCTTCGATCAGGCACTAGATTAACTATTAAACTAATGATTTTTTTTTCTTTGTTTGATTGATTTTAGATGAACCAGTAAAATGTTGTGATGATCACCGCAAATCAGGACAGGGTCCAACAAATATGGCGATAACATGATTTACAATAAATATGTATATATTTTCTTTTTCGTTTTGACCGCTACCCAAAGTGATGAGGATTTGAAGAATAATTTTCTTTTTCGTTTTGACCGCTACTCAAAGTGATGAGGATCATCACTTTGGGTAGCGGTCAAAACGAAAAAGAAAATTATTCTTTAACATAAAAAATAAAAATCAATAAATATATATATTTTTTTTAATATTTGTAAAATAAACTTAAAACATAATATAATAATTTGGCATTTTATTTATTATGATTTATGACCTTAAAGTGTAATCAATTATGACCTTAAGGCCCGATTTACATTAACGCTCCGCTCTCGATACGCTCCCACTCCATTCTCGCTCCGATATAATCTTGTGTTCACATTACAGTGCTGATAACATGCTGGTATCTATTCGTTCTCCATTCATATTATAATGCCGCTCTGGGTACGCTTCCAGTTCGGTCTCAGTTCGATACAAAAACATCTTCTCATAACAACTGAATGCAAGAGGAGTGGAGTGGAATCAAAAAAGTATTTATACTATAGGTACAAGCCATAACAAGTCTGGTATCGCTGCGATAAAATATTACATGAGTAGTATTGATATTTGAGTGGCATTGGAGTGGGGGCGACCTGTGACTGATATGGGACCGATATCATAGCGATGGTGTGAATACACTCGTTGTTTACTGTGTAAGAATATTTTATCGAATCGGGAGCGTACCCAGATGTGTATTTTACCCAGCATAGTGATATCGTACCGAGAGCGGAGCGTTAATGTAAATCAGGCCTAAATTTTTTTCGTTTCAAAAAATGACGATTGCAGAAATCTTTTATTGGAGTGTGTCACCTCACAAGTTTCCAAATGGCGGGCGCTCTAGCCGTCGTAATTATTATCAGCAAAATTTAGAAATTTTTTCCATGTTATTAACATACGTAAAATGTCAGCGAAAAAATTTTTTTAAAAATTAAAAAATTGACAAATTTGTATGAGTTTTTTAAAAAAAATTAAATTTTTATGAAATTTTCGTCAGAATATAGTCAGAGTTACCGAAAAATAGTGCCTTTGGGTTAGGACAATTATTCGCCATAATTACCGAAAATTCATAGATTCATTACAAATATTTAAGGCTTAAAAGGTGAATAGAAAGTAAATAAAAAAACTGAAAAATTTGGTTTGGCTCAGTTCGGCTCCCGGGCTCAGTTCTTTTCATGGCACCCGCTGTAAATAACTGTATTTTCAAAAAAGAAATTCACTTAAAAAGCATTATCTATGTTATCTATTAAACTTCAGTATAAAAGTTCTTATTTCCTTTAAAAGGCTTAAATGATTTGTAAAAATATATTACCAATTTTGTAACTGACTGTGTGTATTTTTAATTAAACTTAACTGCAGACATTAAAATCACATTAATAAAAAAGAGTATATCTTATTGTCTTAAATATCGATAAATAAAAATTACTTTGTATTAATTAATTTTACTTAAAATTAATAAGGACATGCGATGTTATAATGAATTTTTGACATAATTACACATTTATGATTACATCTTTAATTAATGATTCATTTTGTTGATCGTCAGATCAATTAGAAATAAGATTAGTACATACAATAATATTCAGCCAATTTGTTAATAAATTATCGACAAAAAAGTGACCTTACCTCTTTGACTAAGATGATCAAAAATGAATTTTAGTTCACAATGAGAAAACTACATCTATGAAAATCGATGATTGAACATTGAAATTGATTTTGAGTTAATTTGGTTTTCTGATGAAAGTACTTAATCACCAGCACTACCGGAAATACGTACCTCGCATCGTATATGGCATACAGTTTGCATACATTCATACGAAAGAATAATTTAGCGTAAATTTTAGTATACCCAGCCCTCCCACCATTAATATGAAAGTTTCATAATTGTTAGTTAAATTATTACCGTATTTTATCCTACCTGTGTCTGTTTATTTATTTTGTGCAAATATTTTTTAAATGATTTTACTAATATCTTGTTCAATATGCTATTTTGATTTAGAAATTCATAGACGTAACTTTAGGGTATTTTTCACGGAAATTATTTTTGATTAGGTATTATAAAATAATTCGTTGGACTCAGCCAAAAATTATTTTACGCTTTGCTTATTTGAAGCAACGCTACTCATAAGTTTTAAATATATTTTTAACGCAAAAAATTTCTGTTAGTGAAGACCTATTGTTAATTTCCAGAAACGTCTTTTCGTAAATTCACCACATTATCTAATAATTGTTCATGAAAACTCATTTTATTTTGTTTTTAAACGTACCAACTACCAAGTTGTATTGAAATTCGGAGACTATATGGAAAAATGTAATGAATCCTCAATAAGAGGCATACTAACAGCAAGCGAAACAGCTGACCTTGAAAATTTATGCAAATTTCTTGTACAGCTGATTCGAATTTACTAACTCCCCACTCATATTGCCGTCTATTTATTTGTCTAATGCTGGGGCCTTTATTATTAAGATTGTGCACTGGCCGAGTTTTTCTTTTGTTTTCTTCTTTTTCTTCTATTGCATGCTTTTCTTTTTACTGATTTCTATTACTGGTTTTGTTGTTGCATTACCATATACATTCTTATTATCCAAAATTTATGTTTTTTCTTTTAATTTTTATATTTTTCTACTGATTACCCTACTTTGTGTACCTACTAATTTGTAATGTAGTTTTGTACCAAATTATTGTATGTTTACCAAACAATAAGGAATTATATATATATATATATATATATATATATATATATATATATATATATATATATATATATATATATATACAGGGTGGTCCAGAATTATATACCGTAATTGCTGGAGCTGATAGTATGTTCAAAAATAATCGTACCTTTTCATCTACACTTTTTTCCAAAACTCAATAATAAGGGAGATAAAGCAGAGGGGTAAAATGTAGAGGAGTGAAACGAAACTGACTTCGTTTTTTTAAAAATTTTTTAGGCACTTTTGATTACTGGATTCATATTCTAGGGGCGCGTATGAACATTAAGATAATTAAATTTATGGTATCAATTATTCGACCACTTATGATTAGGGGATAATTTGGAAATAGATACTTCTACTTTAAATTACTCGAAAACGGTAATATTTATGGAAATGTAACAAGTATACCTTTTTTGCCTGAAATTGTCTGAGGAATTATATTATCAGGGATTTTGTTTAAATAATTGGAAATTAAAAAAGAAAAGACGTGATAACTCACACCTACCACCCAAAACCATCCCTTAGTCATGAGTGGTGGAACAATTGTTGACATAAATTTAATCCTTCTAACGCAAAATAAGAACCTCTAAAATATCAATCCGTTATTCAAAAGCGTTTGGAAAATATTCAAGAAATAATGGTTTTCGTTTCACCCCTTTACAGAGTTGTATCTCCCTTATTATTGAGTTTTGAAAAAAAGTGTACATGAAAAGGTACCATTATTTTTGAACGTACTACGAGCTCTACCAGTTACGGTACATAATTCTGGACCACCTTGTATATATATATATATATATATATATATATATATATATATATATATATATATATATGAGTTGCCTAGTATCAAAACAAAATCTACTAATTCCACTTTATAAAGATCGCGGGAAATCGTAAAAAACCATAACTCAATTCAAAATTAATTTTTCGATTAAAAAGTCATAATTATATTAACTAACAAGGTAAAAAAGATGATTAGTACTATTATCAAAAAACAAAATTATCGTTTTACCCATTTTTTAATCAAAATTAGTTGAATGTGTAATTATAAAGTGCGTTTTAAAACAGAAATTATAAGGGAAATTTATTAAAAAAAAACTTGATTCAACAATATTGGATGTATGTATCAGGGTTAGACGATACAATTTGTTTTGTAATATTGTAAACTATTTTCATTTTGTCACTTAAAACCAAAGTGCTTACTTAGTAATTCATTTACATCTACGTTTTCATTATTTAAAATTTTAGATAAATACTAAAATACAAATTTTACGTGAAAACATAATTTTATACTTCATACGTCCCGCATGTCAGTGAAAAAATTAAAATTTGAACGGTTAAAATCTAAAATATAGGTTACGTATAGATATTTAGCAGCATTTGTAAAGTTTTCAATGTAATTTTAGCAGGATCTGAAAATTATGTTATATTTCAGTTGTAGATTTCTTTAGTAAGCAGTTACAATTACAACAAAAAATGTTAAGGGGCATATGCCTTGTTGCATTTAAAAATTAATGGCCCTAAAAAATCAAAAAATTTGAAAAGTGCATTTAGTAGATTTTGATACTAGGCGACACATATATTGAAATTCGGGTCTATTTAGAATGAAAAAACAGCTCATTCTTTACTCATTTTCAAGGTACGCCACTGTTTAATATTTTATTTTTTATCATTTTGCGTATGAGACTGATACTTGGCAAGTAATTCAATGTTTTATGTTTTATTTAATCGGTGACGAAACAACCATTATATAAACAACTCGACATGTCATTTTCAATAATTGGTAACTCGTGACAAAATTTAACACGTGTGCCATGACCAAACTTAACATGTGTGCCATGACCATACAAATTAATATCGTACTTGTGCATTCACTAGTAGAGCTTGGATACCGGTATTCCGGTACTACCGATAAACCGGAATACCGGAAATTTTTAAATGTTTTGTAAAATCGGTATTAAAATTTCAAATACCGGTATTTCGGTTTCGGTATTAACAAAATCAAATATTTTAGATATTATATATTTTGAATATTTTTTTACGTTAGATTTACAACATAAATTTTATTACAATGTCTTTAGTTTTGCTTAATGTTTTCCATATGTGCAGATGACCAGATATCTTATACTTATTCATATTTTTTCATAATTCTGGAATATTTTTAAGTATTTTTCTATAAGAAAAAATACAAAATTATGTATTTATATTTTTAAAATCCAAAGATGATGTAGTTTGTTATTATTACTGTTACTAATTAATTTTATTAAATGATTTTTAATGTTTTTTCCTTTTTTCTATACTATCTTCATTCAATACCGAAAAAATACCGAAATACCGGAATTCCGGTATCTCAAATGTTAATACCGAATAAATAAATACCGGTATTATAAAAAGACACCGGTATTCCAAGCCCTATTCACTAGTGCCGTCTTGAACTACTTTGAGGCTTCTAGGTACACTAAGTTTAAGGGCCGCTAGACACATTAAATTTGGGAGCCTTTGATGGATGTATTGAGTTTAGGAGCTCTCTTTGAAAAGTAGAAACCTATAAAAAAAAAACCGAACTACAAAAAGATTTGTGTATAGGGCATTAATTCGATTACTGAAATTTCAGTTCAGAGATTTCGGGATTTATAGATATTATTTATAGGTATGTACATATATTTTTGATATAAAATAATATACAGTGTAGGTAATGTATTTGTATGCATACATTTATCTGCTGTCATAAATAAATTAACAATAATTGAATGAATTATTATCCTTTTTGTTATGTTTTATAAATGGTCTTTCAACTTTCGAGTATAGTAATTAAATAAATAACACTTGAATTTTTTTTTTGAAAAATTTGCTTTCAACAAACGTAGGTAAATTTTTAAATAATTGCTTAAAATGAAATATGGATGTTTGTTCACTAGACTTAAGGCCCGATTTACATTAACGCTCCGCTCTCGGTACGATATCGTAACGCTCCCGATTCGATAAAATATTCTTACACAATAAACAATGAGTGTATTCAGATCATCGGTCCGATATCAGTCAGCAGCGATGATGTGAATACACTCATTGTTTATTGTGTAAGAATATTTTATCAAATCGGGAGCGTAGCAATATCGTACCGAGAGAGGAGCGTTAATGTAAATCGGGCCTTAATTTTGATATCCTATCAAAAATTTAATATAAAATAATCAATATGCAAAATATATTCATTATTCACACTTCATTTTAACCATAGTTATTTCAAGTCACTAGCATTAATATGTAGTTGCTATTAGTGTAATCCTTTGTACATTTACAGATTTCATTGTGTCTTCAAGCTAACCCCCTCAGTTTGCTTAATTTTTTCTTTTTAAGAAGTGGAGATCCTGTTTATATTAAAATTCATAGCTAAGCTTCAACCAAAATGTATTTTAATATTTTTTAAGCTTCAACAAATTACTTAAGATACCGACAGGTGGGTATACAAAGTCACAGGCTCATAACTCCCCCTTCCCCCGAGAATTAAACACATCATGATAGTAAAATTACTATAATAATTTATAATGATTATCGAGTTTGCTGGCGTTTTTTTTTTGCTCGTCAAGAAAATATTTGAAAATTGAAAATATTGGAAAATTTTTTTTAGCTCTTTCATTTCCCGTGTACTCTCACGCCCCAGAAGCTTAGGTGTATATGCCCCCGGCTACCGAAAATCAACAGTTATTGTTAGATAATCAAATAAATAAGTAAATATCTTCTGCTAAAAACTAAATGATAAAAACTATTTTAAACAGCATCAAAGAATAACAACTTCAAAGAACTTTAAGGAACATTTAAAGTATAATATCAACTAATTCTGACGTACCTTAGTATTTTATTTTAAAAAATAAAAAATGTAACGAAATTTATGTCAGTTATGTTGAATTATGAATTTTTTTAACTACACAATGAGTTTTCCCAAGAAATTTAAAGTTAAAAATAAATAAAAAATATAAAAAAATATAAAAACATTTTTTTTTAATTTAAAATAAAGAAACGGAGACAAATTTGGAAAAAAAAATTTAGAACACACCAATTTTTATTTACGACAATATTTGATAGAATTTTTTTGGATTTAGTAATTACTTTTCTAAAGCACCAAATCATCTTAACTTTTTCATTAATCACTGCCTTATTTTTAAAATTTATTCAGATCAAATTTGCAGTATCCATGCAAATAGATTTTACTATCAAACATCATAATAAATGTTAATAACTTTTACTATTAGGAAATATTTTTGGCATAATTCTGACCCTGAGGTTATTTTGACGATATAGAAATAAAAGCTGCTTTTAGTGGCACTTTATAAAAGGTATAGAATATCTAGGTAAAGATATCTGAAATAGCTAAAGTTTTTAATGTCTCAGTTCTCAAATTAACGTAACAAAATTGTACAAACTGTACATATTATGTACGTACGCATTGTATTTTACATATTATACAGAAAAATTACATATTTACTGGCAACAATAAATTCGAAATTCTGAATATTTGAGTGGTAAACTTGACATTGAAATTATATTTAACCCAAGAAAACTTGTAATTGAAATAGAAACGATATTTTAAACTAAATATGTAAGGGAACATATCAGTCAATTCGTAATATATAAATAATTATATGTTTGGATTCAAGTCAATTTTCTTAATTATAGCTATTTTCTCGCACTTTATTTATTTTTTAATTATAGTCTACTTTAGAGTCTCATATGTACATATTCTTATTTTATACCTAATTATATTTGTTTATTCGTTGAACATTTATCCAACGATAGTTAGGGATTAGACTATCCAGAATAATATTAATCTTCATTGTATAATATTTATTGCTTAAAAATTTAGATACATAATATAAAATACGAAATGATTCCAGGCTACAAAATCGCCTCTCAATATTTAAAAATAAAGCATTTCTTTTAAACAGTTCTCTAATGCCTAAGAAAGTGTCTATATTTATCTGAATTACATGGTAGACCAAGTGGTCGGAAAACGACATTTCATATTACAAAACCTAGTGATTTAATGGCGCAAATGATTTCAGCCTACAAAAATTGTACCTATTTAAAACTAAAGAATTGTTTTTAAACATTTTTCTAATGCTTAATAAAGGATCGATATCTATCTGAATTACATGGTAGACCAAGTGGTCAGAAAACGACATTTCATATTACAAGACCTATAGTGTTATTCCATTTAATAGCAGAAGCGATATCAGGCTACAAGAATTATATTTAAAAATAAAGAATTGTTTTTAAACATTTCTACAATGCTTAATAAAGTGTCATTATTTTTCTAAATTATATGGTAAACTAAGTGGTCAGAAAACGACATTTCATATTACACAACCTATGTAATTTACCTAGTGGTATTCCAATTAGTGGCGGGAATGATTTCAACCTACAAAAATTCTGTTTAATAAAGATAAGAATTGTTTTTAAACATTTATATGTATAATGTTTAAGAAAGTGAATATTTATATTTATCTATATTTATCTGAATTACGTGATAGCCATGGTAGTGGTCGCAAAACGACATTTCACAAGACCTGCTCATGGCTTTCACGAAGTTTTTGATAAGTCCTAGTTTTATGTGCAGCGACGGTAATATGTTAAGCGGATCGGCCAAAGGATCAAACTTTACATTTTTCAATCCTGGAGCATAAGCAGTCCCCATAGGTTAGATCTTTGTTTTTTTTTTTGTTTTTTTTTTTTAGGCTAATATAGCCACTTTTTTAGATGTGACTGAGCAAAATTAATATTCATTTAATATCAGGAGTGAATCAAGAGTGATACCACCTACAAATTTCACGGTAGGTATATTTTGCTCGAGTACTTTTTAGAGCTGCTTAGTGTAATCGTAAAAAATTTCGAAAATTGTTTTGAAGGAAGAGAAGATAATCATGTGTAGATGGTCACAACTTTAAATTTAATTGCCACTTACATTTCCATTTTTCTTTTTTTTTTTTTGAACGAGAACCTAAGTAATTTAAAATTAATTTAATAAGAACTTTAATTGATTTAAATTATACATTAGAAAAAAATAACGATTTTAAACATAAATTTACCTGTACATATAATTATATTTTATATATCATGAAAGAATTTTGCATAAACTTTTTCTTTCAATAAAATTAAAAAATACCTTTCAAAGTATTGTGCAAATTTTTACAATCTAGACAATTTCATTTTAAAAATTGATATTAAACTTTTACTGTTATATTTAAGATTTCTGATTAAATAATTACTTTAATTGCTGTTGGAACCTTAAATTAAAACTAAAACAAACATACTGTTGTTAATTACACAATATCATATTAATCAAAATGATATATAAAATTCGTATATATACCTACTCGTAAAACATGTACACTAAGTTCCACAAGAGCGTTGGAACGATATCTAGTAAAATACTTAGTGAATAAAAGAAAGACATATACATAATAAAACTTTATTCAATGTACTAATACGCACTTACAATTAATACAAAATAAAATCTCCTTCACTTTGACAAATAGCCTCACAACAATTAGGCATGGTTTCAACAAGTTTTTCCGCATAATGGACAGGTAAACGCCACCAATTCTTTTTTATTTGGTAACATAATTGTCTCAAACTGTTAATACGCTTTGATTTGAGATCAGCCTTTATATAGCTCCAAACATTCTCAATAGGGTTAATGTCTGGAGACTGTGAAGGCCATTTTAATGCTTCAATGTGATTTTTGTCTTTCCAATCAGTACACAAACGGCTTCGATGTTTAGGATCATTATCCTCTTGTAAACTCCAAGTTGAATTATCTTCCCCAAACAATTTTTTAGTAGATCCCAATAAAGCTTTTTGATATATTTTTAACATTAGCTGCGCGTTCAATGTTTCCGTAAACAAATACAAATTTCCAAAGCCAAAAGAACAAAAACAGCCCCACATATTGACCTTCACGGGATGTTTAATCGTACGCTGTACTACGTGACTGCCTTTAGAGCACCAAGCTCGCTTTCTAGGAACGTATGCCCAAAAAGATGCCTCATCAGAAAAAACAATATTACTCCAGTCTCGGTCGATATTTTCGCGTGCCCATTTTAGCCGACTTTTCATATGTTTTTCTGATAGTAAAGGTGTTTTTAATGTACTTCGATATGTAACCTGATTTTCATCTAAACGCCTTTTTATCGTCATGAGGCCAACTACAATATGTTTTTTAGCTAGAATTTTTTGAGCTTAACGTAACGTTAGATTAGGATTTGATTGAAATAACTTCAAAATTATTTGATCCTCTTTACTGCTTGTTTTACGCTTTTTGCCTCTCTCTTTAAAATCATCAACATTTTTCACAGATTTATATCGATTCACCCACTTCCTTACGAACTCTGTTGACTTTTTCAAATAACGAGCAGCAGTTGAGTAACTTAATTTTGGCTCTTTAGGATGTGTACAAAGAAATACCGCTTCAAATCTTTTAATATACGCGGAACTCATTTTAAAAAACGTATTAATATTATTATTAATATTACAGCGATTATACTCGTGACTATGACCCGCTGTGGTGTAATTCTTCTACAGTATAATCGTAATATAGTCACAATTTTTTAAACGTTACTTTTTGAAATATCGTTCCAACCAAAGGCCCACGCTACTATTCCGTAGCTTGTATAACATTTGTCGCCAAAAACTTATGTCACAGCGAGCATGCGCACCAGACTATTATGATACATACAACATATTTACTACATAAAATAATCAGGGTAGGATTAAGGAAAATTCAAAAATAAAACAAAATGATATAAACTGTATATGAGGGGACCATTATTGTTAAAATGTAATTTATCAAATAAATACATCTCGCACGCTTAATAATAAACCGAAATAAGTCAAAATTTCAGAATTCTAACTTTTTGTAATAAACCAAACTAACGTAGTTCCAAGAATGAGTACAATCCGATCGCCACGCGAAACAAAGCAATATTATATTGCTTTTTCACGTGGCGATCGGCTTGTACCCATTCTTTGAGCTATGTTAGTTCGGTTTATTACAAGAAGTTCGAATTCTGAAATTTTGACTTATTTCGGTTTATTATTAAGCGTGCGATGTTCTGCCACTCTATACAAATCTGACAAGTACTATTGACTACTGATGATATTTAAAAAACCATGTACTATATGAAACAAAACAAAAAAAAAAAAATAAATAAATAAATAAATAAATAAAACGTTTATAAAAGTATTTTATTTGAAAAAAATTTACATCTGTTCTTACGTTCCTTGAAATAAAACTAATTTGTTATAAATATGTCTACGACTTTCTTTTGTACTAATTATTTTCGCAAAATAATGAAATCTAACATCAATGTATTTTTCACTTATAGCCCGTATTAATTCATTTACAGAGGTGTATTTTCTTGAAAATCTGTTTGTGTATATTTATCACATCTCGACGTCGGTTGTAGCCTTAAAGTAAAATTTACACGTAAATATTAACTACATTTTAACACTACTATAAATATGGTAACACTTACTGGTTGCAAATATAACGTAATGCTCCAGGTAATAATTTACGAATTCCCGTCTTTGTTGTATACATACATTCATTTTTAAAATGCTTCGAACAAATTCGTGAATATTTCGATGGAATCCAGTCCATTCTACTAATAGCATTAACCCACGCTAATTTAGTTTTAATATCTTTTGGAAACCTGGAAAAATTTAATGAAGTTAATATCAAACCAATATTATAAACGTAATAAATTCAATAAAAAATTAATATAACTACAGCTACATAAAATAAAAAAAAAATCTGCTTAATTTTTAGAAAATCTAAAAAACGTTATTTTTACATAAAAATGTAATAACATAATAATTATTGGTGATAAATATCTTAAATATAATTATTTTAAGAGAAACATAATATAAATGTAACAAAATAACTTAAAAATGTATTAATTTTAATGAAAAAAATAATAAATAAGACAATAATTAACAAGAATTTCACTTATCGTATCAAAGCCAACCCTGGTTTCCTGATATGGCAGTTGCATGTGACGTAACCACCTTGTGTTTGTATGTGTGCACACAGACATTATGTAAATATGGCTGACTTTGCTTTGACAAACCAACAATAAATAAATATATTCACTTACTTAAAGAAGGAAATCCCTTTATTTTCATTATTTTTTTCCTCCGATCGATTTCTTCAGTTTTGTACAACACACTTCATATTTTTTTTATTTAAATTTCGCTGTTAAATAAAAAATTAAAAGAAAAAAAATCCGATCCACACTCCACAACGACCGAATAACAACTAAACAAGAAACTGCGTGTCGGGCTCCCGCTGGGCTCCCAACTAATCACAACTTTTTACACTTATGCTGACCACTTGGTTCCAACGCTCTTGTGGGACTTAGTGTATTAATATATATGTATATTTCAAGCTAACTTAAAATTTTTTGTTGATTTCTTTGGATGCTTTAAATAAAAATCGTGCTAAAAGGAAAATGTTTTGATAACATTCCCTTCACTAAGAGGGCCACGACAGAGCAGCTCGAGACAATTTCAAAAGAAGCCTTCCAGAAATTCTTTCAATCATGGAATCAACATTGAGATAAATGAATCGCTAGTCGAGGGAAGTACTTTGAGAGAGATTAATTCTTTGATTTAAAGGACCCCTCCGGATAAGATAGGTAAATCTGCCTAAGGTCCAACCTGGGTCGGGGATGCCATGGTAGAGTGTACCCTTACACATGTACTCCATAGCTGCAATATTAGGTCAAGGTTGCTTTGCGTTTTCGAGTTGTAGCAAAACGTTCAATTTTGGACTTTTCCCGATTTTCCACTTTCCTTCCTCCCAAGTGCATACGTATATGCATTTTTGAAATCTACGCCTTTGAATTAGTAAATATATGTATGTCTAAAAATATTTCGCAAAATTGGGCCAAGTAAGGCTAATTTAAGGATTTAAATATAAAAGGCTATAGTGACACTCAGTGTTGCAACCGCCTTAGTGGGCTTTTTTAGCCATAAAATATGGCGACGCCTTCCTCTCACACTTAAAAAAAGTAAGCGTGTGTGATTAAGGCTTAATACCAGTGTTTTAATCAGTATGGAAAGGTCTCGCAAAATTACATAAGCCAAAAAACATGACTTCCGTCACAAAAAGGTAAACTGAAAAGTTAAATACAAGCTATCCTTGAATTCTTACCACAGTTATTGAACAGTTTTGTTAAGGACACATACTTCTTAAGGTTCCTTACCCCCAACTTATCTTTATCCACACTTAACAAGCCATGCCATTGTCCAGGAGGTAGGGCGAGGACCTAGTGAGCGTGTTTTTTTTTGTTTTTTTTGTTTTTTTTTTTTTGTTTTTTTTTTTTTTTTTTTGAATTTTTGATGTTTCGCAAGACCTTTCCAGCAGAAACCACTGGTTATGAGATTTTATCACGTACTTGATCTTTTTGTCATTTCCTATGGCTGGATAAAGCCATTAAAACGATTATAAAGCCGCGTGTCTAGAGCTCCTTACAGAGCATTTTCCCTGGTACAACTTGAAAACACAAAGCTAGTTTGCCTCAACATTGCCAAATATTTTTTGGTATTTTTTTACTAACTGGAAGCAATATTATGTCACATAGCCTATGTTTGTCAGAGTAAAGTAAGAATTTAAACAATATCACCCCCCATCTAAATTGTTTTAGATGCTTTTCCGTGCTTTTTAGTTGGAGTGCTTATCTGTCTACCCAACTGGTATTTCTACGACATCACCTAATCTATATTACTCAGAGTAACGTAAGGATTCTAATGATAGAATACACATTTATTTAAATCGGCTCAAACGTAGTTGCTACCATCTATCACCTAACAAGGGGTCGATTTTGACCAAGATATCACAGTCAGTACAAAAATGTTGAGTAACTTGTTGTAAACGACTACTTCAGTAACAGTTCAACTAAAAACACATTAATACACTTGTTTAGGGGTTTTTGATAGGGTTCTCATCATATCAGCGGAAAGATAAGTTGGAGGTAAGGAACCTTAAGAAGCATGTGTTCTTAACAAAACTGTTCAATAACTGCGATAAGAATTCAAATATAACTTGTATTTAACTTTTCAGTTTACCTTTTTGTGATGAAAGTCATGTTTTTTGAATTCTGATATTTTGTGAGACCTTTCAATATACTGATGAAAACACTGGTAATTAGCCTTAATCGCACACGTTTGCTTTTTTTTACGGTGAGAGGAAGGAGTCGCCATATTTTATGGCTAAACAAGCTCACTAAGGTGGATGCAACACTGACAATGAGTGTCATTGGAGCCCCTTATATTTAAATCCTTAAATTAGCCTTACTTGGCCTAATTTTACGAAATATTTTTAGACATATATTTACTAATTCAAAGGCGTAGATTTAAAAAATCTATGTCTCATTTTGGTCCAAAATTGCGTCTTATGTGTTTTTATAGGTCATTTAGAAATTTTTGCAAATATCTTCTTCTAAACACCGTGTTTTGGAGAGCTGCGTACACTGTCTTATAGAGCTTTGAGAACTCTACACGCGTATATATGTTATTATACTTATGTACTTGGGGGAAGGAAAGTGGAAAATCGGGAAAAGTCTAAAATTGAACATTTTGCTACAACTCGAAAACGCAAAGCAACCTTAACCTAATATTGCAGCTACGGAATACATGTGCAAGGGTGAACCCTACCATGGCACCCCCGACCTAGGTTGGACCTTAGGCAGATTCACCTATCTTATCCGGAGAGGTCCTTTATTATGGTCCATTTCACTTAAATTTAACCATTCTTCATCACTTTGAATTTAAGTAATTTCCGTTTTCTTGGCTTTATCTCTTTCATTATTGCATTAACGTAAATTTTAAATTTGCAGTTTGTTTTTAAAAAAGAATATAAGATTAATTTGTTTCGAATATAAGAATATATTCGTATTTAATTTTTTAACGATAACTCATGATCAGTTGTATTTGAAATGAGGTATGCTTTGTTCATAACAAAATTATTCATCGTATTTTTTGATCACACCTCGTATATCATTTATATCTTTGGGGCAAAACTTTTTTCCATTTTCCAGATTATCCCGGGAAATAAAACCCCAGAATCGCAACTCATCTTCACATCTATAGTTGGGTGAACACATTCTATCTCTATGCTAAATTTCAAATTTTTACCTCGAATAATTTCAGAGAAAATCGCCTCTGAAAATTTTGGTACGGAACACTAATAATGATTCTAATAATCAACACTTTGTTGTCAACGTATCAACCCAGCTAAAATTTTCATATAAGCGATGCGTCGCACAGCATACCATATACTTGTTTCAATAGCAAGTGATTTAAATTGCGTATAGCAGAAATGCCATGGTGGATTTGTTTCTATATGTGACATATTGTTACTATATTACGGCTAAAAATACGCATGAAATAGAAAATACGCGTGTTAGCCGGATAATACGCATATTATACGAATATCGTGAATAATACACGAATACGCAAACGATTCTTCTATTAGCTAACACAAATCGGTTAGGGTGTGTTGTATCCAATACGTTTTGGTTTAAATGTTTGTTTTATCAAAATATTCACAGTATTACATCATCTGTTAAAGAAATAACATTGTAACAAAAACAGCAAATACTAACGATTGAAATTTCTTTAAGAATTGAATAAAAAGTATAAAAAGTTAAAAATACACAAGAGATCGGTTCTATTTGTTTCATAAGGGAACAACTCTACGATTTCTAAGATACCCTGATATGTTATTCTTTGTCGAAATCTAAGAGACCCGTATTTTTTTTTATCTGCGGAGAACCGGACTGAAGGGATAAAATTGCCCTTCAAAAATTGGGATAAAAATTTAATTTTGCAAATATCTCGACAGTAATCTCCACGAAATTGGTAAATTGATAAATCCCTTAAAAGAGTAGAATAGAAGAAAATAGAAAGGATAAGTTTTTTTGCCACCCACCCGGTTTGTCGGGAAAATTTGAAAAATTTCGGAAAGTCATTGTCCAATAAAGAAAAGGGAAATTTACCTCACGCGTATCATTTCCTATTTATTTTTGTTAGATTGTTATGACACTTATGACTTATGAGTGAATCTAGTGAGCAAGTTGAAAATATATAATTTCAGCAAGTTCCATTTGAAAGAAATATATATATATATATATATATATATATATATATATATATATATATATATATATATATATATATATATTAGTTATAGAACAGTATTTAAAGATACTAGGGAAGGATTTTCGTGATTGTGCAAAACCCCTAAGTCATTAAAAAAAATACACAAAAATATTTTATTTCTTTTTTTAAGCATGAAGTACCCTTCCTAAAATTTAAAAAAATATACGTTACAAAAATTTTTTTGTTACTGTGTAAAGCAGGTAAGGTCTTTAAAAAAATACAACAAATTTTTTTTTCTCGCTGTTTCAATCATTCTAAGTCTTGTAAAATATTTTTTAAATGTATCTCCACAAATTTATTAACTAAAAGATACAAAAACTGTGAAATAACCAACGTCGCGTAGTGAAAGTTTTCGGATATTAGCCGTAGCATATACCAAAAATCAGAATATACATGTAAATGTAGTATTATTGCATTATTATTGCTTCTTGTATGCAGAGTTACTAGCTGTGAATTTTTTACTTGGAATCGCTCACACGGATTTCTTTACTTTTTGACAATATGCTAACAAAAAATTGTAGTAGTTTTGGATTGCAATTTTCGATTTTGCAGGAAGTAACCTTAACTTAACTTAATTTTTTTTAATTATACAGTTTTTTTTTTAAAATACCTTCTATTATTTTAAATTATTTTAATGAAGCTAATAAAGAAACGTCCGAAATATAAATTGAAAACAGTAGAAAAACAGTAAAATATGCAACAATAGGTAAAACGTGACTTAAGTAGATATACATTTTTTTCGATTATAAATTTCCTTGCATATATAAACTAATTAGCAAATGGTCCATTAATAGAACTGTCCAACATTTAAATTAATTAAAGAAATAAAAACGAATACTTCCTGGAAAATTAATAAAAAAAAAAAATCAGTATAAAAATTTTCTGTAAGCAAGGAGGCATTCATAAGCAATGAAAATATCTAAAATAAAAAAACTTCATAAAAAAGTACAAAGGTTATAAAACTGCAAAATATTTGAATTATTTTACCTTGGACAATCCCAGGCACGTACGGCGAGTAAGGATTAAAAATTACAAATGAAAACGTTTTACATTTTATAACGATTTCATCCTAT
This sequence comes from Brachynemurus nebulosus, assembly GCA_035578155.1. Lineage (NCBI taxonomy): Eukaryota > Metazoa > Arthropoda > Insecta > Neuroptera > Myrmeleontidae > Brachynemurus > Brachynemurus nebulosus. The sequence goes on from JAPWDM010000004.1 coordinate 12,212,186, forward strand.
AATCCTTGATATCTAAATTTACTTTAAGTAACCGTGAAGGCAACAGTTCAATGAAAATAAATCCAAAGATCTAGACAGGGACGAATCCAGCTATCAGATTAAAGGGAGATCACCTATAGGTAACCCAACAACCTACTATATTAATAAATTATTCGTTTGATAAATTATTACTGATTTTCGCCTCTATACATAGAATCTCCACCTCCTTGTAAGATTTTCTCGCACATCCAATGAATTTTAACAAATGGAAAATGAAATGAGTGTTAGTGTTTTGCATCAAACTTAATTTGTAAACGATAAACTTGTTTGATGTTTGGTTTCAAAGAGGCTGATCATGATCTCATAGGCCTACTCCGTGGATCTAACATTAGACAGGCCATAACTATCATCAAAATTTTGAAAAAATAATGTTAATTCTGACGAAAAGGTCTTACGGTATTTCTATTGTCTTAGAAATGTTTTACAACAGCGAAATCGACGCAAAACTTCTATGAAACAATGAAATTATATTTTTATTTCAAATGTTATTGAGTGCCTGTGAAACATTATTAATGTATGGCGGACCTTTGTCCGTATTTAAACATACACCAATATTCATATGTTCACTTATACCTAATGTCCATCTTTGGCTGATACTTGAACACTCGATGTACTTTGGCAAATGGCCAATTCATTTTGTTAATTAAAATTGACATAGTGTTTGAAAAATTATCAAATTGGATCGGCTGGGACTCGAACCCGGATCTCTTGGTTGCTAGTCAAGCGCCTTACCAATTAGGCCACCGACCGCTTGTTCGAGTGCCATTCCAATCCGATAATCAATCAAACACAACCTTTCGTTAATGCGAGACGCAGTTTTATATTTTTAATTTCAAATGTTATCGAGTGTCTGTGAAACATTATTAATGTATGGCGGACTTTTGTCCGTATTTAAACATACACCAATATTCATATGTTCTCTTAATGTCCAACTTTGGCTCATACTTGAACACTCGATGTACTTTGGCAAACGGCCAATTCATTATCTTAATTAAAATTGACATCCGATCCAATTTGATAATTTTTCAAACACTATGTCAATGACATCCGATCCAATTTGATGATTTTTCAAACACTATGTCAATTTTAATTAACATAATGAATTGGCCATTTGCCAAAGTACGTCGAGTGTTCAAGTATCAGCCAAAGCTGGACATTAAGTGAACATATGAATATTGGTGTATGGTTAAATACGGACAAAAGTCCGCCATCCATTAATAATGTTTCACAGACACTCGACAACATTTGAAATTAAAAATATAAAACTGCGTCTTGCATTTAAGAGAGGTTGTGTTTGATTGATTATCGGATTGGAATGGCACTCGAACAAACGATCGGTAGCCTACTTGGTAAGGTGCTTGGCTAGCAACCAAAAGATCCGGGTTCGAATCCCAGTTGATCTAATTTGATAATTTTTCAAACACTATGTCAATCTTAATTAATGAAATTATGTTAAACTCAGTACATTTATCACATAATTGCCAAAAAGTATCTGTCACATTAGTTCCGAAACGCCTACCAGGGAAATTTAATCGTTGCCAATTCCTTATTTTAAAATAGTCTTCCCAGCACTACCACCATGATTTTTTTTTAATCGTAAAGCATATCTATAAAGATACGCATGTAAATCGTACGGAATATTTTTTGATGTGTATTTTTTGATGTGTAAAGAGCTTACCACCAATTAGAAAAGAAGTTGAATAGTAAATTGATTTTTAATGACACAATTCTACGATTTTAAATTCGAGACGTTCTTTATTGAGTTCTTGTCTCCGTTCCCTGTCTCGGAACAATTAATTATTAACATTCAATTAAAACTGGAATTTTAACGTTAAAAAAGTGTACCTACTTAACTGGGGAACAACTTACAAGGAAAGGGCAAGAAGTCGAAAATTCAAAAAAATCTGAAACTTTGTCAGTATGTAGAGAGTGGCTACCTAATAACATAAAAAATATCAGTTGCTGCTAAAAAACGTTTTTAAGGGGTGAAACATCGCCTCAAAGTTGGAACTCAAAAATTTAAAAATCGATGAAATTTTGTTTATAGGTACCTTAAAAAGTTCTAGTAACAAATATAACATTATTTTTTGCATCTACAAATTTTTAGGGGTTGAAACCACCCCTTCATATGTGTACTCAAATATTTATAAATTGATAATATTTTGTTTATATTTATTATTATATTTATTACTAGGGCTCTGTATAGTATACATATGTAAACAAAATATCATAAATTTATAAATTTTTAAGTACACATATGAAGGGGTAGTTTCAACCCCTAAAAATTCATAGATGCAAAAAATAATGTTATATTTATTACTAGAGCTATATATACCTATAAACAAAATATCATCAACTTATAAATTTTTAAGTACATATATGAAGGGATAGTTTCAACCTCTAAAAATTTATAGATGCAAAAAATAATGTAATATTTATTACTAGAGTTCTATATAGTATATATAAACAAAATATCATCAATTTCCAAATTTTTAAATACACATATGAAGGGGTGGTTTCAACCCCTAAAAATTTGTAGATGCAAAAAATAATGTTATATCTATTATTAGAGCTCTGTATAGTATATATAAACAAAATAAAATCAATTTTTAAGTACACATTTGAGGGGTGGTTTCAACCCTTAAAAATGTGTAAATGCAAAAAATAATGTTATATTTGTTACTAGAACTTTTTAAGGTACCTATAAACAAAATTTTATCGATTTTTAAATTTTTGAGTTCCAACTTTGAGGGGATGTTTCACCCCTTAAAAACGTTTTTTAACAGCAACTGATATTTTTTATGTTATTAGGTAGCCACTCTCTCTCTACACACTGACAAAGTATCAGATTTTTTTGAATTTTCGACTTCTTCCCCTGTCCTTGTTAGTCTAAGTATTAGAAATAAGAAGATACAGAAATGTCGATGAAATGAAATAAAATGTCGTACTAAATATCTTTTAGAGCTAAAGTTCGATTGGTTACGTACAGGGCTTAATTTCAGTCGATACGCGGCGGACCGGTGTTCTGGCACCTCGAGCAACGTTCCAGCACTTCGCAGGGATTTTTTTTTTGATCAATATGTTTAGGGACTGTAGAGTTAAGAGCAGGGCTGGGAACTATTTAAAATGATTTCATTTTAAATATGTATTTAAAATACAAAATAGCATTTTGCATTTTCTATTTTAAATGAGTTCGGTCAAACCATTTTTCATTTTGTATTTAAAATGGAAATTTGAATCCATTTTACATTAAAAATGTAAATATGCATGTATACTCAAGTTTATGTGTATATAATATTAACTATCTTTAAGACACGTCGATAAGAAATGTTTCTGTATTTCGAGTAGATGATTTTCATAATTTTATTTAAAAGTTCCAGTCGTAGCATAGTTAGTCAGTACGTTTGATATTTTTTACTTTTTTATTTTTAAATTAATATAAATAATGATAAAAAATTTATAGAATAAATTTAAAGTAAGAAAAGCATTTTGCATTTTCTGATCCATTTTAAATAATTATTTTCTATTTTCAATTTTAAATATGTTCAGCAAAACCATTTTTCATTTTATATTTTAAATGCATTTTTGGAAACCATTTTCCATTTTATATTTTAAATGCATTTTTGGAAACCATTTTCCATTTTCTATTTTAAATGGTTTGTATGAACCATTTTTCCCAGCCCTGGTTAAGAGCCGATGCCAACGGTAAACCAAGACCTACCTTTTTTTCTCCTCACTTCATTTTTTGAGAATTCTGGGAAATTTTTTGGGTAAAATTGGGAAAAGGCTTTCTGGCGCCTACAATTTTAGAAATTAAGACCTGATTACCTATCAATTATATTATAATGATCAAATTTAAAGTATACTAATTACTACAATCAATAATAGTTTACACATGTGCTTCAATGGTTGTTTTATAACAAAAGTAATTCGCAAATATGTTAAGAGTTTTAAACTAACAATCAATAATGATGCATGTACATAAATGAGTATTATTATTTAAGAAGCGCGACGTACGTACACGTTTCTTTTCAAATATATAAATAGTTCTCTAGATCGGCAACTCAGCATTTAGTTAGCAAATAGTTTTTATCTAACAATCCTTTATGAAACATATTTTCATATTAGATTAATGAAAATAGTTTTAAGTGGTTTTCATGTGTAACATTTTATAATATTTACGTTAAGGAAAATGTCGACAGAAGAAGATATAATTAGTGCTAGTGTTTTTATAAATACATTAAATACGGATGATGATGAAGTGAAGGAAAAAACTCAAGCATATTTCGGAAAAATTGAAAGTGAAGTGGAACGTGGTGGCTGGTCTCATAAATTAGATTTTTTATTTTCGTGTATTAGTCTTTCAGTCGGTCTTGGCAATGTATGGAGATTTCCATATTTATGTTATAAAAATGGTGGAGGTTTGTTAACAATACTTTATTAAATACCGTCGAAATATTGCATCAGATTCATTTTCACTATACATATTTTCATTCACATTATTGTAAATTTTATATTCGTGTCACTGTGTTGATCCACGTGTAGTTTAAAACCGTTGGTGTCGTTAGTGCTCAACGGCTCGCTCCTATAAATTTTTAAAATTTCAAATTATAACAATAAAATTTTATCTTATTATACATTACTTTTATTGATCGAATTTGCTGTTTTCTTTTTTTATTATTGTACATAATTTGATATCGTTTTTTTTTTTACGCAATGTATTTGAATGTTGCAATGTTTTATTTCAATTTTAATTAAAATTCATGTAAATAATTATTAATAATTCACCATATTGGTCGATACATTCGCGTACATTTTTTCACTTAAATATTTTCAAATAAAAATAATTAGTTTTACCTTATTTATCAATTTTTAATTTAAAGAAAAGAAAAAAAATTGCAAAAAAATTTCATACCAATGTTAAATAATTATTTACAGTTGATTTCATTTTTACTGCAATACAAGATTATTTCCGTATATGTAAAAAAAAAATTAAGATACGTATATCTTTGATTATTGTTTCGTTTTTATTAACACTCATCGTTTTGATTTTGTGAAAAATTCAATGCTAATTAGCAGGGTCAATAATTTCCGCAGTATTTTTAAACCGATGGCTGCGAATTATACAAAAAGCGTTAAAAGTTTTCCAGGAAGTAGATGTGTAGGGATCTAATATTTACTTTACTAATAAGTTAATTTGACTTTTTAAAATGAAAATTTAAATATACCACGTGAGTTTTTTGAGAGTTGCCATTTCTATTACAACCAAATTTTTATGAAAGAAATGGTAATGGAAAAGGTTCTTTCTTTGGATGTAATGGAAATGTAACCAAGAAAAACACTATCGGTTGAAGTAGCCTCAAGTACATATGAATATTTTTACCGCCTAAAATTAAAGAAAAATTAAAAAATTAAACTTGGATAAAAAAATTTTTTTTGCTCATTTATGTTACTAATTAATCCATTAGATCAGTTTTATCGAAAAATTAATATATAGTCTCATTTAAAACTCTGTAAGTTTGTATCATAGCTCGAAAACCATAAGAGTTATAAAGCTCCTGACTATAGCAATCGGTTGCCCCCGTCGATATCTACAACTCTTATTTGAACAATTTTTCGATTAAATCAGCGGTTTGGCTGTAATAAAAATGGCAACTCTCGAAAAACTCAAACAGTATATAAATTGACACTTAACAATAATTGGGTTTCATTAGTTTCATTCCAATTCTTTTTTATATTGTAACGTCGTGTATGCTGTGTATGCATATTAGTGATGTCGAGCCGAGAAGCAGTTAGTCGATTAAATGACTAAAGTTATTTTTCAGACAAAATTAGTCAGTCGAAAATATCGGGCAAACAATACTCGACTAATTAACTAAATTTTTAACTGAATTCATGAATATAAATAGGATAACTATGTAACTCTTTCAAAAACAATGTAGTGAAAACCAATGTATTAAAAAAATACATAATATATGGGAACGCAAAATTTTTAATGCGGTCTTCGGAGTTATGATGCGCTTCCAAAATTGCCCGCAAGATCATTTGGGTTGGCCACCCCTAACATAGACAATACTAATACCGTTATATTATACACTTACTATACACGCTATATAAACTGACAATGAGTATTTTTTTAATATTGCTACTATTAAGACTTTTCTTTTTAAATAGTAAGCAAAATTCTTTTAAGCTAGTATGTAGGTGGAATATCATGTATTTTTAAAATTAGGCAAAATAAAAAATAAATAATTTAATAAGAGTAAACAATAAATTTTTTCTGGCGCACTTATACTGCAGTTTTTTACCCATTAAGCATAATTTAATAAATTGTATGTAATTTGTTTTAAACTATTTACCTTGATGACACAGAAATACATTTTAAATTTTCTTGATCAGTTGTCATAACACACGTGAAATTTTGTAAATTCATACTTTTCTGAGAAAAAATTTCCAAATTAATAAATAAGAAAATGGGTCAGCTCAGTAAACTTGGCTATTCTCTTAGATAATAATAATAAATAGAGAATCAAACCAGAGGCGTAACTACAATGGAGCAAGTGGAGCGGTGGCTCCAGGGCGCACAACGAAAAGGAGCGCAGGAAGGAAAAGTAATTTTTTATTAGAAAGTGGTTTTTATGTTTTAGTCCTGAAAGCCTATTAACGAAATTTTGGAATTTTTTCGTCGCCACTCTCATTTCGAAAATAATTTTTGGAACAGGGGCGCTTGAGTCACATTCGCTCCAGGGCGCAAAATTTGTAGTTAAGTCTCGGGATTAAACTTTTTTAATATTTATCTTTAAAATGTTAAAGTGTTTCTGGGTATAGTCAACTCCGATGAGTCGTAACTTAGAGATAGCGAAATTCGAGCTAATGTCGATTATTCTCCTAAATTAAGGTAACCAACTTTTTGACTATATAGTCAATGTGGGTCAATATAATAATCTTGGACCTTTATTTATTCGTCTAATATTTTCAAAAATTCTTTTGAAAAATACAATTGACGAACAAAAAAAGCAGAATTACAGTTTTGACAAAAAATATAATTAATGAGCAAAAAAAAAAAAAAACGAATTAAATTTTTAATTATTTTTAATTATTTTATGAAATGTGGTACCTATGCATTAGACCCATTCCGGGACTATTGATTGCATATCTCGCAGAGTCCGGGACGGTTGGCTGCTTTGTACCTAAACTGATATTTTGAGCTAATGAAAGAAATAATCATTATAATGGTGTGTAATTTCAATTTTTCCACGATAAATAATTAAAAACAAGGAATAATTTCATTTTTAATATCTAAAATTTTGCTGCAATTTGACTTCTTCCTCCATATTTCTAAAATTCTTCAAAATTTTAAATCTTCCAATGAAAGAATGGGGATATTTTGCTGCGTTTTTTGTTACAGATTTTCGATACCCTTGAGCTTAAATTTTTAAAATTTTGTATCACATAGGACATGATTTTTTTAGAATTTTTAATCTTTGCAGCTACGTACAAATTTCTATTCTGAATCATCTGGATTAAAATACTTTTTTTTAATTAGTGAAAACGTTTTGCTAAATTGTTTAGGGGAGAGCGGGGCTATACCGTACACTTAAGGAAGACCTGTCATTGCTCAGCTAATATCGAGTATAAAATTATAAGAAAATAAACAATATATAATTTGGACCACTGGCTACTGATTTCACACAAAGAAATTTGAATTATTCCACTGTTTACATATTTAAATTAAATTACAAAAAAAAGTGTCTCTGTACAAAATAGCCCCAGGGGTCGGGGCTATTCCGTACGAAAAGAGGGGCTATACCGTACAGTAAAAAAAATCGACTTATTAAGGAAGTAAATAACAGTAATGCAATAAATTATTGTGCAAAACACATTTTATTACTTATTGTCGACTCAACTAAGGAACATCATAACGTAACTTGTATTATCGGTATATTTAGTTCAACTTACAAAAATATAAAAAGTGTTAGGTTAACATTTATCAAAAAAGTGATAAAGTTTACAGAACGAAAGTATTTTATTTAAAGTTTATACATTTAAACATAAATCACAAGTAAAGTTATCTGGAGACTCGACAGCACTGAAACCATAATGTTTATGGTATTTTCTGCATCAACTACAATCTATTAATGTTGCCATATTAAACCATTTGGTGCTAAGTCGTACACTTCTGTACGGTTTAGCCCCATCTTGTACCTCGCGGAAGTTTCATAACCTAACCTCAAATTCCGTCGTCTAACTAATCATCACTAGTGATCAAGAGAGAGCTTAAGAAAAGTAGTTTCTTATGATCTTATAGCTACTAGCTTATAAGTAAAGGTTCTCCACCCAACTCTTATTTGGCAGTGCCCCAAAATTATAAGAGAAATAATAAAAACAAGTTTTTTCACCGTCACATTGGCATTTATACGCACAGCGGAACGAACTCAATCCTGTGATTTTCCGCGGTCAGCCGCTAGGTTGCGACACCGGCTTGAAATCTAAACACGAAAAATGGGTGTACGGTTTAGCCTCGCTGTAGGGTATACCCCGCTCTCTCCTAATAATGTTGCAAAAATGCAATTTTTTATTGACCACAACCCATAGAATAATAAATTCCATAAAACTAATTTAAATTTTTGTATTTATTTAGTACTTAAGTAATAAATTACATTATTATTTAATTAGAAAAGCATAGTTGAGAGAATGTGCTATTGTTTAACCGCACAGAGAAAAAAATATTAAATATGACAATAATTGTAAAAATCTTGGCTCAAACACATAGCTTAAATATACTCGTAAGTAGATACACTTGTCTCGTACAATTACTGAAGTTCGAAGTTTGTCACACATTAATTTCAATATCAGTTGATGTAAATAAATCAATAATTATTATTTCTATAAAAAAGGAACAATACTTACGACAATTAATTTAGAAATGATGTCAATTATTAATTTAATCAAAATGATTGATACAAATATTAATATGCATTTAATTAAATTCTATAAATTGTATTAAAATAGCTATTTATATAAAATCATTGAAACTATACTCATGTATCACAAAACACAGTGATCACAGACTTCCATTTAAAGTTTCTTCCCCTGTTTCAATCCCCTAAGCTCTGAGGCATGAACTTTAAAAGCACTGGAACTTCTGTGTTCAAACCAGTAACCTAAAACTAATTTCCATATTTCTAACTCAAAAAATTACAGATTTCTATAAAAATTTTCATCCCCTATTTTACCCCCTTAGGGTGTGAATTTCCAAAAATCCTTCCTTAGTGCTCATCTACGTTATATAAGAAATCCCTGTTCAAAATTTCACGTTTCTAGGACCAGCCGTTTGGGCTGTGCGTTGATCGATTAGTCAGTCAATCAATCAGTCAGTCAGTCAGTCAGTTTTAATTTTTAGTCGAATTTTCTCCGAAAAATTAGACTTATACAGTCTATACGATAAGAGCTGCGAGAGGCGAGACCAGGGGCGCTATCCGTTTTCGGACCCGTAGAACACGATTATGTAAAAAAAAAAGATGTCTGATATATATATATATATATATATATATATTTTCCCGCAACCTTTTAATATGTGTAGGGCCCCCCTATGGAAGTTAAGAAATGAAATTTGGTAAGTGGGGCTTATTCCGATGCACAACAATACTATCAAAGTGGGGTCAAATTTTGGGCAAATTTTTTTTCGGACCCGACCTTTAAGGGGGTGGTGGGGGGCGGAAAAGCAATAAAACTTTCCCAAATCGGTTTTAAATAATGTTTCGGTCAATTATCTACAACATATCCAAAATTCAGCTTCCTAGGATGATATGGTGGGAGTAGAGGGGGGAAAAACGATTTTCGCTGGATCTAACAGGCCCCCAGCCCCCCAGAATTAACGTAGAGGGTTGAAATTTGGTGTGTTGATAAAGCTCGTACCTAGGTTGTGCTTTTTGGAGGTTTTAATATTTTACCCCCACCCCCCTCATTTTTAAGCTACAATTTCATGCATTTTCGACGTTTTCGAAGTTTGTACCACTCGCACAGGTCACCCGAATAAACCTAGAGGGCTGAAATTTTGTATTCGGATTGAGTTAGTATCAAGGGGGTGCCTTTTGGGGGTCTCGACTTTTAACCCCTACCCCCACCATTTTTATACCCAAAAGAACATGATTTTTCTTGTTTTTTAACAGTTTCGTTCGGGTCAAAATCTCCCCAAATAAACCTAGAGGGCTGAAATTTGGTGTACAGGTTAAGCTAATAGCCAGACACTGTTTTTTGGAGGTTTCAACTTTTAACCCTTACCCCCACGATTTTTAGGCCAATATTTCCTTAATTTTTTTGCTTGTTTTCTAACACGTCTAGAGACTCCATAAGGAAACCTAGAGGACTGAAATTTTGTACGTGTATTCAGTTAGTATCCAGCTAGTACCTTTTAGGGAGTCCACATTACTTTTCCCCCCACTTCTTCCATTTTTACATCGGAATTGAATGCTATTGTTAAATGTGTTTTAAATGCATTACTTTTATTGTAAATACAAGTAGGCGAATAGTAATTTTAAAAAATTTAAAAAAAAGTGAATACAATTTTTTAACAAATGAAATACATACATATTAAGTAATTTGCAAATGTTATTAAAGTCACTGTTTATTTATTTATTTAATTATTATTTAGGAATTTTTGATTTTTATTATTTATAAAATAGAAATTTTGGATTATTTTGGAAAGAAAAAATATCTTCATAAAAGCCTTCCAGTTTACTATTTAAGTTCCTTTTTTAATATTTAAAAGTAAAACACAAAGGCAATTGGCGGATAAGCATGGATAGAAATGCCCTCGTACGAATTGTGTTGGCTTTTTCCCTGTTAACTTCTATCGGCACAAAATTGAAATTTACTGAGATTCAGCCCTTAAAAACTTAAAATCTTTTTATAAAGCCCCGATCAACCGGACACTCATTATCAGTTTTGAAACCACCAAAATTACAAATCGCTTGTGGACTTTCAATTATATTTCGCTTGTAGTCACTCAATACCGAAGAAATAATTTTTTATTTTTTTTATTTTTTATTTATTTATTTTTTTTTTTTTTTTGAAAGAAAAAATATCTTTATAAAGGCCTTCCAGTTTACTATTTAAGGTCCTTTTTTAATATTTAAAACTAAAACATAAAGGCAATTAGCGGATAAACATGGGCAGGAATGCCCTCGTACGAATTGTGTTGGTTTTTTTTCTGCTACCTGTTTTCGGCACAAAATTGAAATTTACTGAGATACAGCCCTTAAATACTTAAAACCTTTTTTTAAAGCCTCGATCAGCCGAACACTCATCACCAGTTTTGAAACCAACAAAATGACAATTCGGTTGTAGACTTTCAATCACATTTCGCTTGTAAACATTCAATACCGAAGATGAAGGGGGAAATTCGACTACCGTGATGGGGCCCCGCTGCTCACGGCGTTTTTATATATATAGATTATATCATGCCTTTATCGAAATAACATCCTAGATAACTAAAGATGTCTACCATGGCTACATATTTTTTTAATAAAAATTTGCTTAGAACTAATTAAATACATATTGTACCTTTAAATGAAAAATACTCAAAAAATGAAATAATTCATTTCGCTAGTTAAAAAAATAATCGAAAAAATTTAGTTATTTTTTTGTTTCATATTTTTGGTTCACAACTAGATGCTTTTCCTTAATTTAAAAAAAAGGCTTTACAATTATAATTATATAACAATAAAAATATTTAAAAATTTAAAAAAAAAATAAATTACTTCATCTTTTTTTAGTTTTCTTATTGCCACACGCCACTGTTTTTCATACATATCATCAGAGCTTAAAATAGTTCTTCATTTTTCACTTCCAAGTACAATGTTGATTTTTAGAACTGTTATTTTTATTTAAACCTTGATTTTCGTAATATTATTATTGAAGTTCATTAACCCAATAAATTTAACGTGATCTTAAAATTTTTTTACCCAGTAAAACACCTACGTATTGTATTCAAACATTTTTCTTTTTTGATGCCAATGAATATGTTCGAAAAATCATAAATAGTAAGCAACATTTTTTAAGTAGTTTTTCATGTTTATATTTAAGAAAGTTAAAAGAAAATGCTTAATAGAATAATAGCCAATAGGGGCCCGAGAAAAAATGGTTAAAGTCTAACAATAAGTTGACTTCGGTATAGCTAGATTTAAAAAATGGAATTTCTAGATCTATGTTGATCTTTGTAAATCCATTTTTTTGAAACAAATTATAAAGTTTTAGTGGTTTAGATTTGACTAGATTTACGTAGATCAACTAAAATCCATATAGATTCAAACATTTAGATTTCCGAAGGTTTTATACCTTTTTTTATAAAATTTGAAACGCAATGTTGTTTCAAAATAATCCTTACTTCCTTACTGGTCCTTACTAATATTATAAATGCGAAAGTGAGTTTGTTTGTTTGTTTGACTGGCTTTCACGCTCAACAACTTAACCAATCAACTTGAAACTTTGTACAGACGTTGCTTGCGGGCCAGAGACGGTTATAGGCTACTTTTTATCTCGAGAAAATATTTCATTCCCGTGGGAAAATGCATTAAATTACAACAGCTGACTATTAAAAAACGGATAAATGATTTCAAACTTTGTATATTGCTAACAGAAGGGATGAGAAAGGACACAAACTACTTTATACCCCGGGAAATTTCCCGTGGGAAATTTCATTCCTGTGAAAAAATATATTTCAAATGAAAAAAAAAATGATGATAGACAAAGATGACGATATACAGCGATAAACATAAGTTATTTTTTTTGCACCAATAAAATATTTCATTCCCGAGGGAAAATGTATTTAAAAGGAAACAATGAAATAACAACTGACTATTAAAAAAAAAGGATAATTGATTTCAGACAGACTTTGCATATTGTTTACAGAGAGGACGAAAAAAGACACAAATTTTCATATTTCTTCATTCTTTTGACCTGAAAAATTATGTAATTTTTTAGTATATTCGTATTTGCTATTATTTTTCATCAGTATCAGCATCATCTACGACTTATCAGTATTATATCTGAACAATATTTTTAACGTATTCTAATAGTTACCTTATTTAAATTAATAGTATTTATTTTTATTTTAGGTGCATTTCTTATTATATATACGATAGCAATGATTTTTTGTGGTGTACCAATATTTTATCAGGAAGTTGCCATTGGTCAGTTTGTGGGGCAAGGTGGTATGACACTAACGGGACAATTATGTCCTCTGGCATTAGGTGTAGGATATGCAACAATGACGTTGGTGTTCCTTTTAAATATTTACTACTGTGTGATAATTGCGTGGACTTTATTTTACTTTATTAGTACATTTACACAAATTCCAGAGTTGCCGTGGGGATCCTGTGGTAAGAATTGTATATTATCTAAAGTTTTCTCACTCAGATACAATATCTTCAAAAATGTTAGAAAAAGAATGAAGTACCGAAAAACGTTAAAGCTCAAATCACAAAAAGAAAAATACTATTTATTTCATTTAAGGGAGAGTTCTTATTTTTTGTTTTCAAAAAGTAGAATTTTTCATGTTTTTAATGTAAAACATAAATAAAAATAAAATTGAATAAAAATTCCTTATATTATGTGATAGAGTGCCACCTTCGGATTCAATAAAACTCTCAACTTCTTTTTTGGCCGAGGGTGCCTTTTGCAGCCGAAGTCGAAGCTTCGGTCGGACACTAATCATAATAGACTTAGTTTTTCAATAATTTTTTTACTCATTTCTTATCACTATACTGTTTCCGAACAAAGAAAACTTAACTTGTTTACAATTAGTAAAAAATAATTCAACATTTTCATGATTTCAGATAATGAATGGAACACAGAATTATGTTATATATCTAATGAAACTGTAGAAAATGTAACTTTAGTAAATTCAGCAACTTCCAGTTTAGATAGAATTAAAAATTTAACCAACGAAATTAATAGAAGAGATTCTCCAGTTATGGAATTTTGGGAGTGAGTTTCTGTATACATGATTAACAACTAAAAATTCACACTGGCGGCGATTGGGTAACATATACATTCTAAACAAAATTACCTAACTAAAATTTGATTTGAGATATTTTTAAGATTTCGTAGTTCTAACAACGAAATCCTTACGAATTCGTGATTTTTGTCATCGTATTAGGACATTCGGTGGTCTACTCGCACTTGATCACTTTATAATAGTCAACGTTGGATTACGCAAGTTTTTTTAAAAACTATTATTGAAATTTTTTAACTCAAATAAAAAGTAAAAGGCTTAGATTATCATATTATTAACAATTTAAAGGTTAGTCTTAGTATTAAATAAAAGTAAGAAATAATTTGTCCAGAGAATTGTGAAAAACTCTAGCCATTGAACTACGAAATCTAATAATGTTAAAACTGTCGCCAATGTGAAATATGCTTTTTTTCTTAAAAGAAAGAATATTTATAAACGCAAAAATAGTCGACGTGTTTTAGGAATTTCAGAAGGATTAAATGATCTTGGTGCCATAAAATGGGATTTACTATTGTGTCTTTTCTGCGGATGGATGATAGTATTTTTAATATGTCGACGCGGTTTACACCAAAGTGGAAAGGTAATAATCTAAAAGTCTATCCATTATTTCGACATTAATATTAAATTAACTATTTCTCAGGTAATTTGGTTCACGGCTCTATTTCCTTACGTTATTTTAATTGCGTTATTTATACGATCACTTCTTCTGGAAGGTGCCTGGGAAGGACTATTGGTTTATATCTGGCCACGTTGGGAGACTCTCCTAACGGCAGGTCCGTGGTTAGACGGTGCAACACAAATATTTTTTGCATATAGTAGCGGTACTGGGGCGCTTCAAGCACTTGGATCATACAATGCATTCAATCATAACTGTTACAAGTAAAAATTTCTAAATTTTTAAGTATAACTCGAATTAACTAATCTAAGTAATATTTTTCTAACAGGGATGCCGTGATTACAACTACAGTCAACACACTGACAAGTATATTAGCTGGTGGTGTTACATTCGCAATATTGGGACACATGGCATTTTTACAAAAGACCGAAGTTGAAAATGTGGTAACAAGTGGACCCGGTTTGGTATTTTTAACGTATCCCGCCGTTTTGGAAACGCTGCCAGGAAGTGTTTTATGGGCAACAATATTTTTCATCATGCTTGCCGTACGTTATTCGGGTATACAATAATGTTACTTTAATTAAGCGGACTTAAAATTCAAAATCTGCATATTTAATTCTCCTCTAATTTCTACAATTTGATTATTTACATTTGTACAAACAAAAGAGACTACAGTATAAACTCTTTTTATGCGGTGGACAACAATCGTACAAAAAAGTTGAGCAAAAAAAAATTCAAAAACTTCATAAATAGTTATAAAAAGTATAGTTCACTCGAAATTGTAAAAAAACGTTTTTATATGCGGTGGATCGGAACCGCATAAAAAAGATTTATAGGAAATACATAACTAAAACCCTCACGATAAAAAATTAATTTACACATGAGAACGTTTTTAAATATTTAATTATTGCAAAAATTGCAATTCATACATTTGTAAAGAAACTGAGTGATGCAATAGGTAATTTATTGGCAACGCAAAGATTCTCACTCGCGCCTCTGGTGGTAAAATTAGAACTAGCATCAAGTAAAAATATACGTATACGATTAATGGGTGATATAAAATCTAGTAATCCGCCCATAATCTGTATAGTACATTTTTCTATCGACAATTAAACGTATACAAAAATTTTTACTTGATACAGCTTTTAATTTAAAAAACCAGGAGCGCTCGTGTAATCTTTGCGTCGCCAATATAATTATGTAATGTGATAAACTGATAATAAACTGCTTAGAAACAGTCAATAACTGAGTCGATGAGTTTCAAAACCATCTAATTGACACAACTAAAAATGTTCAGGAAACAAAAAACTGTTTTCTCACTTATAATAATAATTTTGATGTGGTTTTTACCATTAAATTTTTAGGAAAAATCATACAGTTCTTATAAAGAAATAACAACAACGATACCACTCATCAATAATTAGTAAATAACGATTAAAAATTACAATTAACTACTTTTGCAGCAGTTTGCTTTAATTAGATGGTTTTGAAACGGTTGATTTTGTAATTAGCTACTTTTGCAGCAGTAACACTAACAATTAAACACTTTTGCAGCAGTAACACTAACAATTAGACACTTTTGCAACAATTAATTATTCTTTCAATAAGTTTTAAATAAAACAACATTCGTACAAATCTATCTATTTACATCGTACAACGTTGTTTTTATTATAACTTATGAAAACTAAGATATTTTCTTATAATTTAGTAGAATATTCTCCTATAAAACAAGTCTTTTTACTGTAATTTAACAGTAAAATTCAAATCAGAACCACGATGTCTCACACAATTTTATTCTGCACACATTCGCAGCCTGTTATATTTAACAATTCCACAAGTTTCTTTGTATTTTTTTCTAGTTATTCCAATAGTAAATATTTTCTTAGAGAGAGTAATAAAATTATCACATACAATTATTTGATCTTCTGCAGGCTCTGCAGTGCTACATATTGACTACCTAACTAGCTATTTTTGTTCCAGGTTTTTCTAATGACGCCATTTTTATATAAGTAATTAGATAGTTTTGCAACTGGTTTATGTTGCTTGCAACGCCATGTTTTTTCAGTTGGAAAATATGGAAATTAGTACTTTTGAAACAGTTTCGTATTTTTGTCATTAAAATTAAAGGGGAAAAAGTTAACTTAGCACCGTCTAATTGGTATTTTTTGGTACAGTTTATCCTCCTGAATAATTGAGTATCTAACTCAATTTTTAAAAAATCGTCAATTAGATAGTTTTGAAACTCAGCGACTCATACTAACCTTACCGCAAATTAATGTTCAGATTTCTTATTTTTTCTTACTTTTCATTCTCATTACGCACTTTGATGGGCATTTTTAAAAAATCGCACAAAAAAGGCCGCATAAAAAGAGTTTATGCTGTACATTTAATATATTATTAATTATTTATAATAATATTGGGTTCCGTATTAATTATTTTTCTTCCTTCTTTCAGATATTGGGAATAGACAGTTTGTTCTGTCTTCTCGAATCCGTTATTACAGGAATGGTTGATATGTGGCCGAAAGTACTTCGACCCAAAAGACATTTATTTACTTTGGTAATTTGTATAATAATGTTCTTACTTGGAATTCCAATGACCACACATGTAAGTAATTAATAATAATAATAAAAATGTTCATTAGATTATTATCAGTTATTATTAATGACACTTATCACAGTAATGCCCAAAATGTTCTGTGACTCTTTCAGGATTTGTAATATGTCTGTTAAAAGACTTTCTGACCATCTGCAACTTTTTATCGGTATTATAAAGTAGAGATTGTTCTACGTATAAACCGTTGACTGGTCTGTCAACCAGTCGATTGACTGGTCTGGCGTTATTAACAAATGAAGTAAAATTAGACGTACAACTTTAAGTTATTATAGTTACTCGAATATAAAAATAACAGAAAGAAAAGAGACAGAAAACTAAGTTCGTCTAATTTTGTTTCATTTTTTTGATTACTTTAGACAGTTTAGACTATTCTTAGTTGATTTGGTCTATATTACCACTAAATGGCATAATAAAATAGATGCTGACAAAATATTAATATTATAAATACGAAAGTGAGTTTGTTTGTTTGACTTGCTTAGCGCCTCAGCAGCTATTAAAGAATCAACCTGAAATTTTGCACAGACATAGCTTGGGATACAGAGACGGTTATAAACCACCTTTTAAGACGGAAAAATATTTCATTCCCGAGGGAAAATCTATTTAATTATGACAGTTAACTATTAAAAAGCGGATGATTAGTTTCAAACTTTGTATATTGTTAACAGAGGGGACGAAAAAGAACACAGGCTACTTTTTACTTAGGGGAAATATTTCAGTCTCGTGGAAAATCTCATTCTTGTGAGGAAGTAACGTAAAAGCCCCCATTATGGAACGGTATCTAATACTGAAACAGTTTTGACATTTACATATTTATTTCTTTAATTAAGTAAGAAAATGCTAAACGCGAGGTGAATTTAAATTGAAAAACAATTATTCTATTAATAATAATTTTTGTTATCAGACGTTTCTTTCAGAAATAACTTCATTAATATGTAAATATCAAAACTGTTCCAGTATTAGATACCGTTCCATAATGGGGGCTTTTACGTTATATGTGTTTTAAATTAAACAAAAAGAAGATTAATTTATTTCATTCGAACTTACCATACATGTATTGTTAGTAAAAAGGACGGAGACGAACATAGGTTACTTTTTACATCGGAAAAACATTCCCGGGGCAAAATGTATTTAAAATGAAACAATGAAATTACGACAATTGACTGTTAAAAAAACGAACGAGTGACTTCAAACTTTACATAGTGTTACAAAGGGGACGAAAAAAAGACTAATTTTTTAAATCTAATTCCCGTGGAAAAATATATTTAAAATGAAATAAAAAAAGATTCACTGACTTCGTTTAAACTTTACATATTGTTAGAAAATAGAACGAAAATGAACATAGTTTACTTTTTATCGTCAGGAAAATATCTCATTCCCGAGGAAAAATGTATTTAAAAGGAAAATAATGAAATAATGGCATTCTATTACTTAAAAAAAAGAAAGAAACAGATAAACTAACTTCACATTTTGTATATTGTTCACAGAAAGGACAAAAAAGAACACAGGCTCTTTTTTACCCTGGGAAAACCCTTTATTTTTGTAGGAAAAAAAAAAACAAAAATAAAATAAAATATATTTTTACTTTACAGGGTGGTATATACATTTTCCAGTTAATGGATTACTATTCAGCAAGTGGTATATCATTATTATGGATTTGTTTCTTTGAATGCATATCTATATCGTGGGTATTTGGAGTTGATAATTTTTCAACGTGTATAAGTGAAATGACTGGCCAAAGGCCTGGTGTCTTTTTACGTTTATGCTGGAAATATTTTGCACCATTTGTTATGATTGTAAGTAATCGTTACTTGATTTTTTGGTGGGAATCCTAACAAGAAACTGTTGGCTTGATACGGATAAGAGTTGATACTGGACCAGAAAAGAATAGAGGCGACATCATTGTACCTGTTATGTAATATAGTGATGAGCAAAATTAATCTTGGTCTTGCAGTTTTGTCTTGGTCTTGCATTTTTTGCAAGAGCAAGACCAATACCAAGACTCAAGTGAGCAAGACCAAGACCAAGACTATAGTATGGCTGCAAGACCAATACCAAGACTCAAGTGAGCAAGACCAAGACAATAGCAAGAAAAAAGCAAGACTCTTGGTAAATTATTTAAATAGTTTAAAAGTATAATTAATACCGTAAAGAGAGAAAATTCTGATTTTAGAGCGAAGGAAAAAATTCGCTAATAATAAAATGCAAGAAAGTGCAAGATTCTCTAGCAATACCAAGATCAAGACCAATACCAAGACTGCATTTTGCAAGACCAAGACTCAAACTGCTCTAGCAAGACCAAGACCAAGATTCTTAATGCAAGACCAAGACCAAGATTCTTAATGCAAGACCAAGACCAAGATTCTTAATGCAAGAACAAGACCAAGACCAAGACCAAGACTGCCAAGTCTTGCATTTGCTCATCACTAGTGTAATATAAATTTGATGTCCCTATAACTATACAGAAGATTAACCTATTTAGGAATAGATCTTCTAGGTCACACAACACTGTAAGGCAGTGTTTCTCAACCGCCGATTCGCAGATAGGTGCCAGGTTGCAAAGTATAAATTGCAAATATATTTATAATTTTTACTTTTTGCTTTAAAAAAAAAGAAAATGGTGGGGCTAGATTTATAAAAAAAAAAAGCTTTTGGCGATAAAATTTGCATGTTTTGGAAATTAGTTTTTTTATTTACAGCCTATGATAGCACACGTCTAGCACAACAGAGCACAACTTTTTTTATTTTAAAAAAGAGAATAACTTTATGCCCAAAATCATTTTTACCCGACTGATCAATATTTACGGTTTTTAATATAAAAACCGTTCAAAAAAAAAAATAAAAAATCTCTTCAAAAATTTTTATTTTATTTTACTGAATATGTGTGCAACAACTCAGGTCATATGTGCCATTTTTGGTGAAATACTATAGTTTTTAATTGTAGTAACATGATAACTGTAAATTGATACGAAGTATCTGTCATTAATGAATGTATTTGTTGCTCTCATGACTTATGGGCCGTTTACACTTTGATTAGTGATTAGTGCGAGTGTTTAGTGATTAGTACAAAACACGTTTGGACATAGATTGATTAGTGATTAGTGTTTAGCGGAGTAGACTGATTAGGTAGTAGAGGTAGTAGAGTGTCTATCTTTTTGCGAGTAGTTCATCCCTTCTACACCACTCGCATGCGCACAAACTACGTTTGAACATTACGTCTTGTTTATTGCCAACATAAATACATACACGTAGTTTTGTTACAAGTACCTAATAATTCATTGAATGACTCTTCAGTCATCCGTAATGTATATGTACTTAATAAAATTAATTTGTTTTATCCTCAATAGCTAATTCTTTTACAAACTGCTTACTTGCACCCAAATTTTGTCTCCTGGGTATTTATTTTCTCTCCCACAGACGTACGGGTTGGTTTACATCCAATCCTACTTATTCTATAATAATATTTATTATTTCTCTAATTATTACTTTTCGTAATTTTTTAACTTGGTTCATTTCATTTCTTGTCACGCTAAACTTTACTAAACAAAAAGACTAAACACAATTTGGACAATACTTTACTAATCACTAAACACTAAGCACTAATCACTAACCTACTAATCACTAATCACTCGCACTCACACTAATCAGTGTGTAAACGGGTTATTATTTCAAAGTGATGTAGGTACATGCGCACACTAATTAAAAATTGCGCGAAAATTGGCACTGCTAATTCGCGCATTTTTTTATTAGTGTGCGTACGTGCTTACATCATTGAGAAGTGATAAGAGCGACGAATACACTCAATGTAGGTTGGTAGATCTACTGGACAAGAAGCCAAGAAGCGAGACTCATTTATCACTAAAAATTTCTCATTGTAAAAATCGCGAAAAATTAAATAAAATAATATTTTTAAATTTCAGACAATATTTATATTCCAATGTATACAATTTGAACCATTAAAGTACGGAAGTTATGAGTATCCTTGGTGGGGAACGTTTACTGGATGTACACTTAGTATAGCTTCCATGATTTGGATTCCAGGATATGCCATTTATTATTTATTGACGAGACCTGGCACTTTAAAAGAGGTAAGTAAAACGATTCAAAATATAAAAATTAAATATATATATATATATATATATATATATATATATATTAAAAAAAAGATACTTGTATTTTCAAAGAAATTTAAATTTTATTCATAAAATGCAGAATACTTTTTGTATTTGAACATGATTCTGCATATCGATTAACATTGACTTCGTAAATTTTTCGGTAATCAAACAATATTTTTTAAAAGTTTATTTTTCTACGGCTTTCATTAATAGCAATATATTTTTTAAAAATTGTAAGACTTTTTAAACATAGTATTGTCTTAATTTAGTCATTATTTTTATATTTAAAACCAGAATTTACATTTTTTGAACTAAATACTGTTTCTAAATAAATTAATTCGATTTTTAAGTTTTTTTCGGTTTTACATACTTTTTATATGGATACCCGAAAAACATTTTAAGAAAAAAAAACTTATGTATAAAGCGTTTCCTAATGAGTATGTATGAGACTTTTAACAATTTGACAAATTAAAACTAGAAAAACCAAACTTTTAAAACTAGAATACTAAGTGTAAAAGCCATTAAAAATTATTTGTCTTTGTAGAACGTTATTGTAAACCCCAAGTTCATAAAAAGTCTTAGTTTGCAGAATCTACTGTTGAAATTATCTACATTGCCTTTGAAATCCCTTACGCCAAAAATTGACTCACATTTAATTTAATAAATTGTTTTTAATTTCAGAACATAATAACTGGTCTAACGCCTAATGTTGTCCGAAGATTTACTTCACAAGATATTGATTAATTATTACGGTACAAATTTCTAAATTATTATTGATCATATTGACCAACTTCCAAAAGCATATAATAAAATATAAATGGTTTCTGTACCTATTCTTCTCAAAAACTCGAAAAAATAAAAAATATACAAACTAAAATCGTTTAATTTTTATTCATTTTATGTATTTAGATCTTTGCAAACATTACTTGACGAAGACATTTGCTGTTTAAATAAATATTAAATATAAAATACAGTACATATGTATAATTTTCAGGATCAGATTTACTAGTTACTTTTATTATGACATTATATGTTTTATTTTTTAATTAAGATTTAATTTATAAAATTTAATTTTTTATTTTAAAAAATATATACCTACTTTCAATAAATATTTTTAATTGTTTGATTTACCACATACATACCCCAAATGAGTTATTTTAGCTGAAAAATACTCAAAACTTTTCTCAAATTAAAGAGCCACCTACATGCATTTAGGTGAGTAAAAATAATTATTTTCTTTGACTGTGTTTTTTAAATTGTAAATCAATTTTGGTATTGACGATGATAAGATTCCCTAGCGATAAGTCACGAAACTAACGTGTGACAGACAATTTTGACACAATTGAGTCTTCTAATAATAATTTCATAAAGTTTTTACGTAAGATGGCGCGAAGAGGTTTTGTAATATTTTTTACTGAAGTCTGGGAAATGTCCAGTAACAAAATCGCCATAAAATTTCTATGAAACAATGAAATATCGTTAAACCCGGTACATTTATCACATAATTGCTGGAAAATACCTGCCGTACGTTAGTTCCAAAACACCCACCAGGAAAATTTAATTGTTACCAATAGTTTTATAGTGTACATAATATATTACCAGCGCCTCCGCCATTTTACGGAAATTTGGTTAATTGAGCTGCGTTCGGTTTTGTAAACTGACCGTCAATCAATTGATTATATTGACATTAGTTGAATGAGTCAATATATTTACTAAATTAGCTTGTCATAAATACTGCATGATCGGTATGATCTACAGAATCTTTTATATAACGGTGTAACTGACAATTTGTTAAATGGAATATACATAATTCAAATGTTATACAGGTTATATTAACTTGCTGAATCAAGTTAAAAAAAAAATTAAAAAAAAAAAAATGAAAAAAATATAAAATTTACGTACACAATGTTTCCGTTTTCATATTTTGACTCCATTTTATCTCTTTTATTCAATAAATTTTTCCTAATTTATGCTTTCATATGTCATAATGGATGTTTTCCAATTATGGCACAAAAGCGCATTATGCGGAATAATGCTCAGCACTGAGTGTTCCAATTACCGCAACGCCTCGCACAATTGGGCATTTGATAACTTTTTTGCTCTCTACTTTTTTGCTCTATACCAACAAGTAAACATGAAATCTTAAGTTTTTTTTCTTTTAAGTTGGCGATCATTGACGTATTTTTATCATACACAATTGTTAATTAATGTTTGATAACACTGAAATTAATTATCAAAATACATTTTATGTCATTTGACAACCAATCTGTTCCAATTAATGCTCGCAAATGCGGCATTGTGCGGCATTAATGCGCACTGCGCTCTGGTAGTTGGAAAACACCTAATGTTAACAGCAGAAATAGCAAATAGGCAGACATTATTATTTTATATGTGCGTGTATGTGCGTATGTGCTGCGACATCTGCGCATATTTTTAAAATGAAAACTGAAATACCAAATGCACAACAAAAATTATCTGCAAAACGGAACGAAAAATAAAATCGTCTGCAAAACCGAACGAATGACAAAAATCATCTGCTGTGTTGGTAACCAAAACCAACACAGCCTTGGTTATAATGGATAAGTTAAAAATTTCTCAAAATTAATTGTGCTGCACCAACATTTTTACATTAATGCCACTTTGAAGTTCAGTATTTCACAAACGAGACTTAAAAATGAAAAATAGTTAGACAATTTAAACTTTTTTTTTAAAGAATTGTCTAACGATACTCTACACGACACGGTACGTGGGACGTTCCTTGCTTACTGCAAAACTCTAAAAAGGATCAATAATAAGATTTGTATTTATACCGATTCATCCATCTGAAATTGTTAAAACAAAAAGTACCTAGTATACGTATATAAAATTTATAATGTACATTCAAAAGACCCAATTTTTACGCCACGTTATAAGTGAATTCCACTGTAATATGTTCTATGATAATAATTTTTTCTTTTTATGTAAAAAAAGGTACATAGATACTTGATTATACTGATTTTATGAAGAAATATTTGAAATCCGATGTAAATATATGTACTTACTTTGACACCAATAAGAAAAGAGCGTAATGTACATTTTTATTATTTTCTCAGTTATTTATTATTTGTTATTTTACGTATGTTATTTTTATGAAGAAGTTTCACTTTTAACGCGTACAAAGACAATTTCTTCGCTTCCTTTTTATAATATTTTAAAGTTTGATAAAATCTCAAAAGATTAAAAAAATAAATAAAACAAAATAATTTTTTTACTCTTTAAATATGTACAGTATTGGCGACGCTAAGATTCTCATACGCGCCTCTGGTGGTAAAATTAGAACTAGTATCAAGTAAAAATATACGTCGCTAATAGAAACACAGCTGCCTAAATAAATACTTTAAATTCTCACACATCGGTTTATATTTTTTAATATCAAAATTGTATTTTAAGACTTATAATTATATTTTTATTCAAGATTCATCTACTGTAATATATTTAAGTTTTACAAAGTATAAATAACAAAATGTACATTTTTAACAATACTGTTATTAGTTCCCTAAATATTTAAGTATTAGCAAGAATACTATTTATATTTCATCATAATTAAGATCCATTAGAGAGGTTTTACTATATCCAAAGTTAAATATTATTGTTAATATCTCTTATAGTTTAAAAAAGTAATTATATATTTTATATATTTATTATGCTGAATAATTCTTAAAATTTATTAAATATCATTAACAAGAATTTAAAATATTATAACAAAATACATTTTTACGCTATTTCAAAATCTGCCCTTTTTTAAAATATATTTAACTTTGATAAAATTAAATTTTATTCTTAACTATTAAGCTGTCCCTGGAAAATAGTAAAACACTTGTCTAAGGGTCCGTCCACACGCTCAAGCTTTACCACCGACTTACCTGCGCAAACCAGGTTTGTGCAAGTAAGTCGCTACGTTTTTTCCCGTCCACACGTACATGTTTACTTGCACAAACTGGTTTGCGCAAGTAAGTCGGTGGTAAAGCTTGTGTCGTGTGGACGGACCTTAATGTAAAAATATTAATTGTATCTTAACAAATCAAATAACTGTTTTCAAATGTTTAAATATACATCGAGAAGATATTTTAATCTATGTATATCTTATAAATATTTTTTGTTATCAACGTCACTTTTATAACTCGAAACAAACGAAGCAAAACATTTTCAATACCTACTGACTTCTTTGAAGTATATGAACGACTGTTTGTACGAAAACATTAACTTCTAAGAAATATTGTCCAATTTGGACGGGTTGAAATTAAGAATTTTTAATATAAATATCAGCAGATCCAATGAATTATTCTTTTTAATACGACTTTTTTTGCCAATAATTCATCATTTATTAAAAATTTTACTTCTAATGAAACTATTTTCAAAATATACAAGAAATTGTAGACAAAATAGCGTATACATTAAATTTGAATGAAATTTAAAACAAAAAAATGTTTATTTAATATATTATACACAATGTTTGATATTAACCCTTTGATAAACACTGAGAAATATACTTCCTTTCTGTTATATACCTATCATAATTGCTTTCAACTGTTCAATTGCTTCCCTAGTAACCAGTCCTGTCGTCAGACTGACATCAGATCTTCGTACTTAGGTCTACATTACCCTTCGTCAGATTGACGTCCATCTGCGCCGTTTCTGACGAATATACAGACGGCAAACTGTCGACAAAATCTGTCGACAAAAAATCATGTAAGCTTATAAGCTTACATGATTTTTTTAAACTGAATCTGTAACAAAATAACCTTAAAATGTAAGAAAATTGTTTCATTTTTAAACGTTTAATAAAACTATATTCGTCAATAACTGAAAAAACTTATAATTTTTCAGTTTTGTTTAATAATAAGAACTACTCTCATCTTTTTTATTATATATATTTTGGTACATATATGTATATGGAAACAAGAATTTTTACAAAGGACTGACACTTTGAATTAACACAATTAAAAAAATGAAAATGAGAACTGCTGAAAACTTATGGGAGGGGAGAATTTAAAGCAGGTAGCTGCCGTCTTCCTGCTGTAAGTCTGTCGACCGAATTATTATAAAAATTATTCGTCAGACTTACGTATCTCTGGTGTTTTTTCCTGACGTTAGATTCTGTCGACAGTCTGCCGTCTGTATATTCGTCAGAAACGGCGCAGATGGACGTAAATCTGATCCAAATTTCTGACGACAGGACTGGTTACTAGGGTTACGTTTACTCCCAGTTATATCTAAGGGAGTGTCCATAAACTATGTAGTTCCATTTTTGCCATTTTTGAACCGTTCGGAACGTAGTTCATTTCTTACTAAATCCAAAAACATTCAATTAAAATAATAGCCTTTTTATTATAAAATATGAAAATTAATTAATAATTTTTATAATTTAATAAAATATTTCCTCAAAAAACACGTCCTCTTGCAGTAAAAATTTTAATGTAAAAATTGTGTGACCACATGGTTGCATAAATCGCTTGATGAAGTTTTGTAAAATTTCAAAATATTAAGTACGAGTAATTCAAGATTATTCATGAATTTTCACATTCAAATTCATATTTGTTTGTTTAACTGTTCCAAATAAAACTACATAGCTCGACTCTGACTCCGCCTCCCACCATGTAGTTCAGCGTAGCTTTTCGCATAACCCCTCTCGCCCCAACTAGGCTAAGTAGTTTATGGACGCTCCCTAAACAGATATTGTAAATCTTTCTTAACACTATACAATCCATACGTCTACGCAATAAACTTTCCCGAAAGCCGATAATATTTCTAAAGAATTAAATTTAAAAAAAGAAAAAGGACTTGATGTAAATATATTTCCGAAATAATTTAACATGTGTGAATGTATTAATAATAATAATAATAATAAAATAAATAATTAAATAAAAAAATAAAACAATAAAAAGAAAAAACAAATAAAAATAAACATATTTAATAAATATTTAAAAAAAAACTATGTTAACAAAAAGTAAATAAACAATTAAAAATTACATGTATTGTATCACCCGTTTATAACGTTTACAGGAATCATCATACAGAGAGAGTGTGTTTGTTACTGGCCAATACTCGTCCGCGGTATCATTAATTCCGACTGGCTTCCACGATTGTTCTGGCTATCGCGCAAATGTTGTATGCTTGGACTGTAAAGTGTTAATAATACTCTGAAATATCCCCCCCCCGCCTGTCTTATATATATATATATATATATATATATATATATATATATATATATATATATATATATATATATATATATATATATATATATATATATATATATATATATGTATGTATGTGCTTCTATGAACTTTTGGCGTTTTCCAGAGGTTAGATACGTGGTAAGAAGAACAAAACGCAATATAGTTATATAGTAAGTTAAATAAAGGCAAGCAATTTCGAACGTCATCAATACGTAAGCAGGCTATATACAAATCTAAATACCGAATATTTTAATGAAAAATATTTTTCCAAAGCACACATGTTCGTAATATTCGTCTAAAGTCTAAACAGAGCAAATGGAAATATATTTCTGATGTTTTGAATTTTTTAAGTATTTATAAATTAAAGGAGTGTTTAAAGGACTGTTTAAAGGAGATGTACGTCCACACGGATCTGATTGGTCACAAAATCGTAAAATCATAAACAATCAGTCGTATGCATAAAGTTGAGCAAAGTCTCACAATGCTTAACTTTATGCATACCACTGAATAACATTAGATATAAGAGGAAATATGATAAAATTGAACAAAACACGTATTAAATTTGTTTTGTCTAAAACTAATATCCAATTGATTTTTATTTATTGTTCAGAAATAATGATCCATTTTAATTTAGATTTGGATCAAGTAGCACAATTGAATTTTATAACGAATGCGGCCAAATCAGAGAAGTACTCGCATATATGTGATCAGTCGTTTTTACAATTTGTAATGTTCAAAATTTATATTGTCGTTTTAAACTTGCAAACTTTCATATACATTGGTATATAATATATTATTATCGTTTGAATATTTAATAGTTTAGTAGCCGTGTTCGACGATATGGTGCGTTTAAAAGCCTTTCTCTTTCTGCGCGAACTTAGCACAGGCGCAGCAGAATCGGCATGTCTCTTGATATTTCGCGACTGTACTGAGCTGTATAGAAAGTGAAATAGCTTGGCGCACTGCGCTATCACACACAACTAATAATATACAAATTTTATAAATATTTGACAAAAAGGTAATATTTAAAAAAAATAAAATAAATAATTTCAATTTAAAATTAAAATAGACGGTAAAGATTACAAAGAGATTTTTCTTTTTTGTTTTTTTAAATCAATGTTTTTTTGTAATTATAATTAACACCAAAATGTCATGCATTTCAAAGTAATTTTGAATATCACAGTACTTAACCGAATCAAATACTAATTGTAAGATAAAAAGTTAATATATTCGCTACCAATTTCCTCATTTTGAATAATGGAAAACATACATTGATACAAATGTAAGCAAGACTGTCATGAACATAGACCAATGAACATTATTATATTATACTACTAGACAAAGCGCAAAACCAGTTTATAGGCAGTTTCCCTGAAGCAGGTAACGGGGTGAGATATGAAGAATATATGTTATCTATTTTTCAGTAAACAGGACTACATTTATTGCAAAATTTTGCAGTTTTTTCTAAAAAAAAAAATTAAATTTTATTCGCAATATTATATTTTAACAATAATTATTTGAAAAGGTTACTATGGATACCACGATTGCTGCATTGATTACAATAATAGCACTTGGTCGTATTTTGAACGTATTTGGATGCTTCATTTATTCATAAATACGGTTAGTCTACAAAAAATCTATAGTATATTCATTAGTCTCTGGTCATGAAATACATATTGAATTAATTAGGGTAAAGTGGCTTTTGAAATAATATTCGAAATATAGTAACCCAGGGTCAAAAGCTTGGTAATAAACATATTGAATGAGTGATATTACTTTTGATTTAAAAACAAAACAATTAGTATATTACGTAATTGAAGTTGTAATTTGCATATTACACAAGAGTGAAAAAATTATGCAAGACCCGAATAGCGGCGAATGCGTAATTGTGCGAGTGTGTAACATGCCTCACAACGGAGTTACGTACTATACTTTATCTACGACTAACATGAAATTCACAATAAATAATATAAATTTGATACAAATACAATATATTAGAATTACGTAGAACTTGATATTTATTAAAATGTAAACATTAAGTTGCTAGGTAAAATTTTTGTACAGATTTTAATAAAATACACAGTACAAAAATTAATGAAAGTGTAGTATGCTGTGTCTCTTTACGCATAGGCGCGTATAAAACTCAATTTTCTGTACAGCTGTATGTAAAATACAGCTGTACTCTTATACAAGCCGAAGGAATAAAAAAATCGTCATTCGTACGATATTTAAATTAAAATGATATTTTTTGAACTTATCTTTTTCTGAAAAAATTTTCAATTCAGAGCAATCGGTTAAGGTTCGAATAAGGTTAATTTTTGATATTGTTATAAAATTAAAAATTTGCTATTTGGTTAAAATAAATTAAATCTTTATTCATAATAAATAAAGCATAATAACTATTTTACAAAGTACGATTTCTCATAATTGAAATAAAAAAGTCAAGTTAGAAGACAGTTAAATATTTGAAAAATTTTTAATATTACAACTTTTAATATTAAACATCAAAAATGGTAGTGAATATATTAATTTAAATCCCTATCAATTTTGTATGAAAACAAGTTTGAATATCACTCTTAAATTTCTAGATCTCTCAAAAAGTACCATGCTAATAAATATCAGCACATTTAAAGCTTATGGCATTCAAATACTACTCTTTTTTAAAGTACACATGAGCAATTTTTAATTAAATCCTGAATCTCTTATATGTGATTCATACAAACTTTTTTTTTAATATCATTAACAGAAAATTGTACATTTTTAAGAAATTTGGATCAAATTTAATTTCGTGGTCTCTTGTAGTCGTGTTTCAGATATTTTATAGGGTTATAAAGTTTATTTTGCACATTTGAAACGTCATAGGTGCTTTTTGTAACAAGTGTTTAGTTGCTTTATTTGAAAAATGAGTTTTAGTCCCTGCAAGCGACTTATCAAATAAGACGGTTACTGTTCAACATGCCTACATCAAGTGTTTCTCAGATTATAGTGGGATCTGCATTACTTATATTTGCATCTAGGGTAAAAAAATACACTTTACATAATACAGCAATGATTCTTTTTATAATACACGTGCGAGAAAGAAACCATATTTCGTAATATTTTTAAGAAAGAAAGAAATATATTTTTTTTATTCATTTAAACATGTACTACGAATATATAATTCGTATACAGAATGTTTCATACTTTCATGGATTAAATATGAAATTCATTTTTAATACGAAATACATTTATTTTTTATAAAAGTTCTTAACTGATTGTTAAATATTTGCACTAAAATGTATTGCAAACAATTATCATATACATTTGTATTCTATACACATCGAAATCGCAAGTCTTAGTTATCAACCTGTATATTCTGAATTTGTATTTAAAAAGAGATAGAAATATAATTGCATTTCTATCTGATCAGGGTGTATTATAAAAAGAATCTTTGCTGTATATTCAAATAAGATAAATGTTATCTATCAGTTTGAAATATTTAAAATTTCAATATTATTAAAGAATTATTAACAAAATATCATATTAATTAACAAACTTTTACAAAAAATTACAAAAGCTAATATGGCGCGTATAAAATTAGCCCTGACTAAAATTCTGATAGGTGGCAGGCATAGTAATAGGTAAAATGGCGGCACAATCAACAAATGTCATCAGGACCAGTTAACTCGGATTAGTCGTTCAAGTAGTTAAGGTATACGTTGTTTAATTAAGATAACTGAAGTTTGCTACCTTGAAAAGTTTTGTCTTTTGTGCAATTTTGTGATTAACAATTCTGTTAGAGTTTGCGTATTTGAAAAACCCTATACGACATCTGGAATTATTAATTCATGCTTTTTACCGACAAATAATTTTAAAAATAAATAGATAATCTTATCATTTTTCAATGTTAATTTCAAGTTTACAAAATCAAATAATTTGTTAATTAAAACTTGAATTTAGGCCAATATCTCTTCAAAATTCTTAAAAAAAATATGGAAAATAAAAATACAATGGCATAATTCATAAAATAAAAGAGAAAAAGCTGGAAGTTACAGTACCAGTTCTCAATACCAGCGTATGCCAGCTACGGAAACAGTGGGGAAAGTGGGACCTGCACTTTCGCACTATATTTTACTCCTTAAAAAGCTGAAAAATATAATCATGGAAACTGGATAAGGAGCACGCACTCCATGTATAAGAGGCTCTAAAAATAAGAGGGCGTTAGTGTTCTGGGTGTACCAAAGCGGCAGGGGAATGAAGTGGTAGTTTTATTGTTATATCATAAAGAACAAATTGCAATGTTAATAAAATAAAATTTATTTAGTTTACTTGATTTTCCGTTAAATATATTAACTTACTTGAGGTACTTTGAAAAATGCAGAATTTTTCAAATTTAATTCCTTGCGTCGTTTTTTATCAGCCATACTGCCACTAGAACAATTTTTAACAGCACACACCCTATCCATTTTTATATTATTGATAAAATTAAATTGATTAAATTCTTCGTATTTGTTTAAAATACAATTTTATGAGATTTTTGAAATCATTTTTAAATTGTATGTCTATTTATCTTACTATATTCACATCAGTACAAAAGGAATATTAGCGCTACAAGTGATGAAAAAAGAAAACATAATATGTACGATGTGCGTGGAGATTCTGGCAATTCCCCCGTTTGAGTGCGTGCTCCTTATCTAGTCTCCACGAATATAATGCTCGGCTCTCTTTCTACAAATAACAGGCATAATAACTCTTTTTTCAGTAATAAAATTGTATATTCTGTGAACGGCAGTATTGAGAGCGTCTGATTTCGATTCTCAATTCCCAGAAACGGGGTACTATAGTGTGACGAAAAATTCGACAGCGCAGCGGCGTTTTTGAAAACTGGTATTGTAAAAAAAATTAAATAATGAAAAATTAATACAGTAAAAGCTCCTCGATCTTGACAAGCATGTCCAGGACCATTCTCTAGTCTTGACATTTCCGCTATTTACAACTCCTATGCGCACTGAATGCGCAACATACGCAATTTAAATCTAAAAAAAAGATAGGTAGAGAAGGATATCAAATATACGCTATACTCGTCATTAATTACGAATTTAATTGGTTATCGAAGAATCATGGTGGAAGAAAATATTGTCAAGAGTAGAGAAATTATCCAGTCAAGATTAGAAAGACAGCAAGTTTATGGAGCGCAAGTTTACGGGGCTTCTACTGTAAACATTTTTTGAAATAAATTATTTTCTTACCAAGATACACGTATTAAAATATAATCCAACATTTTTTTCAAAAAAATATAAATAGATTTGATCGTCTGTATACTTATCAATAAAATTTTTTAAAGAAATATGAGTAATATTCTTAAAAATAACATTAATTTGAAAATAAAAAGAAATTTATTCTTTAAATCTAATAAATTTTTAGATCTCATACAATGAGAAGAAATTTTATACATCACTTTACATTAGAAATAAGAGTTTTGAAAAATATAATCAGATCTATATATATAAAAAAAAATAATTTTAAGAATTAATTATTATGGTATATAAATGCAATACTCAGTTCTATGCGTCAATATGAAAATATCAAAATAAAAATATTTAAGAGAAAAATTAATAAAAATAAACAAAATAAAAAATTAGTAAGCACAGAAATTACCACCAAACTTTATCGTACCCCTATTTGGAGACGCGGGATGAAATTTCGGTGGGGTAAAAAAAATATTTGATTTGCTATGACGTTACAGCTTAATCAAAATGGGATACTGTGTTACAGTTCAATCAAAATCTGCGCGTAGAATTTTGAAGTATCCCACCTTAATCGATAACTTTTTTTCATTACATATCAGTTATATTTCCATAAATAACTAGTGGATGGCGTTAATCATAAGTATAAATTAGAGTCCCTATAATAAATAGAGTCGTGACATGTCATCCATTTTCTATCCAAAATAGAACGGGAAGCTTCAAAATTAATTATCACATGTTTGAGTAAATAGTTTTGAGTACATAATTATTGTTAATAAGTTATAAATTAATGAACAATTAAAAAATTTTAATTAAATTATTCTTTCTAAGTTAAATTAAATGGTTTTTATTAACATTTAATTTATTTCCAATGTATTTTACGAAAACTTTGGATAGAAAATGCCGGAACCAATCAGCGTTCAGCACACATGTCACCACTCTATTTATTATAGGCACTCTAGTATAAATACACAAAACGATAAATACGTTTTGAAACTTTACATGCATTTTTCTGACAATTACGTTTTCCAAAATGGCGATTGATTTGAAATTTTTTCTACAGTTTCTTAGACAAATTATCTAAGACGGTACACACAATCTTTGAAATTGGTTAACAAATAAATATTTTATAAACAAATTAAGGTTGGTCTTTTCATTAATTTTCAATTTTTTTTTTCAAACTGAAGCCATTTATCAATAAGTTAATATTTTTTAATAATCCACCTTAGTAAACTAATGTAAATGATAAAAAAAATTTTATTTTCTGACTGCCATGCCGTTTGAAAATTGTTATGCTGCCCACCGTTAATATCTTCGAAAAAAGGCGTTTGCGTTGGACTTGCTTCTGCGTCACCATTTTGTTTTTTAAACTGGGGAAAATTTTTTTTGTACTTTAAAACATATATAATATACTCTAAAAAGTTTTATATTAATTGCATTATTCGTTACGGAGAAAAAAATTCGCCAATAAGGCCTTCTTTTGTGGTTTTTAAAATGAAGTAACGCCTTAAAACAAAAAAATATGCACAATTATTACTTCTTATTCACTCATTTCCTATTTATACTTAGTTTGATGATAATCTCTGATCGGAAAGAAGTTGGCACTGGAAGTTGAAAAATCTTTTTGTTTTTCGTATGACTAAATTGCTCCACTGAATTCAGTAATTGCTGCACTAAAAACTCAGTTATTTAATTAGTTATTTATAAACAAAAAAATTTATTTCAATCATCAAAATCTTGCATGTTTCTTGTCAAATAATTTTTTTTTTATATATATAATTCCTTTGCACCAATAAATTACTCCCTTTTGTTCCATCTAATTTAAAAATTAAATATTCATTTTTCTGAGTAATAATTAAAATATTATAAAATATAAATACGTATTTATAATTAGGTTATGTACCTTACGTACTATTAAAACATATAGGCAATCAAACATACATTTGTATGTTGTCTACCATATCCCTGCCACTCTCCATGTCTTTTATAAAAAAAATATACTGTCGCCGCTGTAATTAACATACAAAAAAACGTTGATGGTATTATGGGCGCAAGCCAAAAAGAACTTTTTTACCAACATCTGCATTTATCTTTGTCTATCATATTAATAAATAGAAGTTTACTCACTCACTCATATAAAAACATAATTACTTCGTTTGGTTGGTAAATATGTAAATAATACAATTTGTGTTACCCTCATCGCAGTTTCTGGGGGTCTTTTGTGCTTGCGCCTATAATACTTCCATCTAAAGTAGAGTCGGGACATGAGTTTTCATAGTTCGCTATTTTTCATCAAAGATTCATCTAAAATAAATTGGAAATAAATTAAATATTTTAAAAAAATATTATAATTCAACCTAGAAAGATTGATTAAATTAAAAAATGTTAATTGTTCATTAACACATAACTTGGTAACGATAATTTTGTACTCAAACATATGATAATTAATTTTGACATCCATTTGATGAAAAATGCTCACATGTCCCAACTCTATTTAGTGTAGCGATTCTTGGCTACAAGTGCCATCAGTGCCACGTAGCGGACTGTGACAATAAAAATTCGTCCTTGAAAACAAGTGATAGGGACATGGTCGTCTACATAATATGTTTAAGGATAATTTAATTTTGGAGAGATGGATATTGTTATAAATAAACAAAATATTTTAATAGATATCCAAAAAAGTTAATGTTTAGCTTTTACATTAAATAAAGCAAATTGGGAGCAATTTCCTGACATAAAAGAACTGTATAAAAAAAAAAATTGCGGCATTTTGATGACTAAAATATCGAGAAACAATTCTTTTGTTTATAAATAATTAAGTGTCTGTGCTAAATTTGACAACAATTTAGCGATATAAAAACCAAAAATGTTTTTAACTTTCAGCGCCAATTTCTTTTCTGTTAATCTCTGCATATTATGTATACGAGTCTATTAAATTAAGTACGCATACAACTTAGTACGGGTTGTTTCGGTCAAGTTCGTAAAATATCGTTAATATATTAATAAAATTTATTTTAAATCTATTTCTGGACTATCAATTCGAAATGGTTTAACTTGACTTTGCTCTACCAATGGTGTTTGAAGTTCATCTTGCGTATCAATACGAATCCTAATACGATTATCGTCTGACGAAAGAGTTTTTGGTGGTGATCGTTTCATTATAATATCACCATTCTGTGGGGATATCGTCGGAGTATTTTCGATAGTGGACGAGTAAGGAACATAAATTCTAAGGATATCAGGACTAGGGGCATGAGATGGGCCCGGTGTTGCACGAGGCGTGGAATGTGACGAAGGAACTCTCTGTATACTACCCGACGTAGCACCATCTCCAGACGCTGCACCACAACTAGTAGCACCGGCTGATCCATCAGACATATTACTATGCGTATCTAAACTGTTGTCATGCACGTGAGAACGCGTGGCAGCCGAGAATACTGACAGATCTGCTGTAGATGTTACACTTGTATCGGCTAAGGACCGCCGCGATCCACCATGATGACAGTCTAATAGGGAGCTGGTGTCATCCATGCTTGGATCGAATGAAAATTTGGATCCTATAAACAAATGTTCGCTGTGGAATAGCTATCACTCTTAACTCTTTGCACTCAAGCAAAAAAAAAGTGAGTTGTAAATAGGCTGGTAAGGCATGTAGCACATGACAACGGCCGATGTTCTTTTTTTGACGGATTCTTTTGACGTTCTTACCTTGTTTCCCCAAAGTTGAATACTAAATGGGCTAAATACGTCCTCAATGCTGTTTTTATTAGTTTTTAATTTTAAAAAGATAATTCAACGTAATTTTGTATTATTTTATTTACAATTTTTCTAATAAATGAATGTGTTTGCAGTTATTAAATAAAATATTCATGTAATGTGAAGTATGAGCAGTCATTACAGTTCAACATTCAGTGTGTCATGTGGTACATGTCTTATGATCCAACAGACAAAACACCTTTAAATATGGTAGAGTTAAATGGACAAACCACCTTGTCATGCTGTACATGTCTTATAAGCGCAAACGGTTAATACTTTGTGTTAAATACAGTGTGAAGATATGTTTTAAATACATGCCACCATAATATTCAAAGACATGCAATTACCACACCTAATTGTGCACAAAGAAAAAATTATAACCAATTTCTCATTATAAATACTATTATTATTATTATTATTATTATATTTATAAAAAATATATATTTAAATAACAATCTACAACGCTTAATTTACTATATTAAATAAGCATATTAACATACACTAGCAAGCATCATCTTTTTTCCAAATGCCTTTTATTCTTGTGACAAGTACATTTTCTAATTTGCCGAGGTAATGTTTGACTCTTTAATTGTGTATTTGAGAGCTTGGTTTCAGACGTACATAAATGAATGTCTTCATGAGATACTTTTGATAAACTTATTCTTATTCTTAAATCTGTACAAATTTAAACAAGAAATAAATAAATAATTAACACTAGAAAGATTTACTTTGTGAAAATCCATATTATAAATAAATATGAAAATAATTTGCGTTGTCAACTTTTCACTATATTTAAATTGTTTAAACTACGAACCGGTTTTTGAGCGATTAGCTCATCATCAGGTATGAAACAAGATTGAGGGATATCTTTTGGATTACAACTCTTTATATATAACTATGGTAGTGTTACGTGCACTAAATATAAATTGAAAAGAAGAAAACAGAAATAGAAACACGTGTATTCATGAGACACATAAAAAAATAAACAGTGTTAAAAATTTTTAGTAATAAGAATCATTAGAATTATTTATTACTGTATTCAGTATTAAATTTAATTGAAAAACGGGAAATTCAAACGTAGGGCGTTACTTAAATACTAATAAATAGCCATGAAATTATAGAAATACCCAAAAAATTTTTATAATTTCACATCCAACTTTAAATATCAGTTGAAGGGATTAGTGTATGAAGATAAAGAATTATTTACGGAAGATTAAAACGTGGGGCGTTACCTGTTTTAAATATTAATAAGCAACCATTAAATTATGGAAATACTAAGAAATTTTATAATTTCGCATCTAACTTTAAATATCAGTTGAAGGGACAATGTATGAAGAAATTGATTATGAAAATAAGGGATTAGACAAAAATTGTGAGTGGATCATTAGTGTAACGGACCAAAAACAATACGAATTGGAGTTAAATATTTAATAGGGGGAATTATTTAATTCTATTTAATCATTTAAAATTATGTGTTTAGGGTCTCTGCTTAGCTTATTGATTTTGAGAGCCTCTAAAATGTTAAGTTTACGGTCTTTTGGACAGACATGCAGTATTTTAGGTAGTTGATCAGCTTTAACTGAATAGCCCGTTTCTAATAGGTGTATACCAAAATTGGAAGTATACTTCTGGGTGACAATGTGTTCTTTGTATCTAGTTTCGAAATTTCTGCCTGTCTGTCCTATATAGGAAGCATTACACTCGGTGCAATCCAAGCGATAAACGCCACTTTTTTTCATAGGGTCAGATTTCTCTTTTGCATTGTATAAACTAGTAATCGCTCAAAAACCGGTTCGTAATTTAAACAATTTAAATATAGTGAAAAGTTGACAACTAAAAAATAATTTTCATATTTATTTAAGAAATAAATAAATGTGCAATAAATTACATAAAATCAATATATGATTTCACGTAATAATGCCACTTTGCAACAGCCTGGCATTGAGATCTGTTCGCACAGTCGGGCATTCGATGTCTTTTTTGCTCTCTGATGTTGCGCAAGTGGTACCAACAAGTAAAAATGAAATCTTAAGTTTTTTTTCTTTCGAGTTGGCACCATTGACGTATTTTTATCATGCATAATTGTGAATTAATGTTTGATAACATATTTAAAAAGATGGCAAAACTTACAAAATTTTTCTCCAATCTGAATCGAGTCTAATGCACTCTAGCGGTGTATTTTACAACCAATCTCTCCAATTAACGTTCGCATAATGTGGCATTATGTGCCATTAAGGCGCACTGTGCTCTGGTAGTTGGAAAACACCCAGTTGATTATATATATTTTCTTATATTTTACAAAGCCAAGGAAAAGCAGTATAGTATTATGAATGCGCCATGAAGCTTCTCCATTTAAGAATACTTCATAGTATTCATAATAATTCTTTTCTTTGCCTTTATAAAATTATTTAATAAATTGTATTATCAATAATATATTGTTTTAAGATGTTCTCAACAAATCCCAGACCTAAGCTGCCACAAAACTGTTATATTACATGAAATCACTTATTTGTATTTATTTCGGAACTATTCACTGCGAGCATAATGGCGCTGAAGTACAGTCAGCTTAAGTGCTATCGGCTGGTGGCATTTAAGGATATTTTCTTGTGTAAATGAAATGTGATAATTTGCTTTTTCAAAGACCATCAATAGCTTACACAATGATACGTTTATGATACCAAGCGCTTGCAAGCAGCTTTCAGTAGCCTAGCAGTTAACATCACTGTTGGTGACGTTCTAAAGCAGGGCTTCTTCAACTTTTTTCATTCGCGACCCCAAGTAGAGATATATAAGTATTTTGTAAGGATTTATTGATTAGGTAACAATAAGTATATATATATATATATATATATATATATATATATATATATATATATATATATATATATATATATATAAAAAAATTTTCGCTATGACCCCAAGATTTCGCTAAGCGACCCCAAATGGGGTTGCGACCCATAGTTTAAGAAGCCCTGTTCTAAAGTAATAACTTAGGCCCGATCCACACTATCGC
Source organism: Brachynemurus nebulosus (assembly GCA_035578155.1). Lineage (NCBI taxonomy): Eukaryota > Metazoa > Arthropoda > Insecta > Neuroptera > Myrmeleontidae > Brachynemurus > Brachynemurus nebulosus. The sequence goes on from JAPWDM010000004.1 coordinate 12,251,798, forward strand.
TCCGCTCTCAGTACGATATCGCTACGCACCCGATTCGATAAAATATACTTACACAAGAAACAATGAGTGTATTCACATCATCGCTTTGATACCGCTCCGATATCAGTCGCGATATGCTCTCGCTCCAATACCAATACTACTCAGATAATATTTTATCGGAGTGGTATCGGAGCAATATCAAACCTATATCGATAGTGTGAACACTTTTTTGATTCCACTCCGCTCCGTTTGCATTCAGTTGTTATGAAAAGATATTTGTATCGAACTGAGACCGAACTGGGAGCGTAACGAGAGCGGCATTATAATGTGAATGGCGAACGAATAGGTACTAGCATGGTATCAGCACTGGAATGTGAACACAAGATTATATCGGAGCGAGACCGGAGTGGCACTATAGTGTGGATCGGGCGTTATTGCTAAAACAGTTTATTAAGAGATAGTTTTATAAATCCAAGGACAGAAAGTATTACGAATGCCGTGAAAGCATGAACCATTCTTAAACAAAGAAGCTTCGTAACATTTATGATACTCTCTTTTCCTAGCCGTATAAAACGACTTTTTAATAAACTATATTATCAATAAGGTAATGTTATTAACAGATGTCAAATGCTAGACTAATACAAACTACTTGTAAGCGCTTGGTATCGTGAATAACTCATTTTATTGTAAGGCAATTACATAAAAATTTATATAAATATTATAATTTGTTCCTTTAAACGCCACCAGTTAGCGCTAATTATACTTCGACGCTATTATATTCATATTTATTGGCGATGATAAAATTTCCCTGGTGAGCGTTTGTGGAACTAGTATATGACATATGATTAATATTATTTCATTGCTTTATAAAAATTTTGTGATTTCATTGTTGAACATTTATGAAAGAGTAAAAAATACTACGAGACCTCTTCGCGAGTGTGTACAATATTTTAAAAGTAGAATTTTAATGTGTGTTGGTGTTAAAGAACGAAATATAAGTAACATAAAATATCTGGATTTAGCTGCGCAAACTTCTGGAGTATTAAGTTATCCACATGAAATAGTATGTAATGTTGACACCTCAAAATGTTTTGAGCAAACACGCATAAATACTGATGAAGATTTCATTAAGAATAGTTTCCCAATGTTTTTTTAAGTTTGACACTGGTAGGAAAACGATGAAAACTCGGTCCTTCCCTTTTGTAGTTCCTGTACTGTGGAACACAGCAGTAAGTACTCCCTTTTCTTTCGTGTTTACTAGTGCTAACCTCAACACTTTAAATCACGTAATCATACGCACAATTTAGGTGAAAACTTTATTAAATTGCTATTAGAAAATTCAACTGTATGAAAATTATCTGTCATATATTAGTTCCGCGACTTGTCGCTAGGGAATCTTATCATCGCCAATAGACGAAATTAACAATAAAATTTTGAATCAATTAATAAAATAAAATAAATGTATATAAAAATTTTAAATTTTATAAGATTCTTATATTTGAAGCGAATAATAAATATTGGAAAACGAAGTGGGGGCGTGGCTTATGTTTGATCATCTGATGACAATGGAGAAACTACTGTGTAAGTTAACGTTGGCAGTTGTCGTATTGTATACCTGTGGCAATCTAAGTTATTCTTGGCAGTGCAGAAGATGAATTTTAAAAATGCTAACTAACAATTAAAAAGAGAAAAAGAACAATATGTTTGCTATAAATGTATTTCGTTTTAACTTAATTAAACGTAGATAGTTGTCAAATAAATTTATCTCGTATTTGCCATCTATTTTCAAATATATTTGTCCCTACAGATAGCCCTTTTTTAAATAAAAAAAAAATATTATTATAAAAAATTCTAGAAGTATGACAGACATAACAAAATTATAAAGCAAAAAAATAAATAAATAAATAAATAAATAAAAAATAAGTGACAGTACGAGAAAAATATAAATTTGTATTTATACCTACGATTTGAAACTCAAGAAAATTAGCCTATGAAAATCCCGTTCTTAAATTTTATGTTTGTTAATATAAATCTCTAATGTAACTCTAATCAACTAAAAACTTGCTCATTATTACCTGTAGTATTATTACTGACGTCACAACAGTATTCTCAACATTTTAAATTATAGCGGGTTTACATTTGCAATGGTTTGCTGGCGCCACTTTTAAGTTTGCATGTCTGTAAAGTTTACACTACTTGCACAACCATTTACACATGATTTGCATGGTATATAATTTGGTAAGTACTGCGTAGGTCACAAATGGCTGAATTGGATAAATAACTGACATATATAGCTTTCATTTGTATCCAAATGTAAAGCAAACAATGAATTAGAAGAGAAAAAACATAATAGGTACCTAAAAATAATATTCATACCTGAATAAACGCGTAAAAATGTCATTCAATTATTTTTAAAATAATACTGGCGCCAATATAATTTACACGTTTGCATTACTGGCGCCAGAAAGTTGCTAATTTTTTTCATCCATGCATGCACTGATCTACCTTGCACGCCAGTAAATGTTTACACGTTCATTTTGCTTTTACTGGCGCGCCACTTGGCGCCAGCAAATCATTGTAAATGTAAGCCTAGTATTATGTTTGGTTATTCAAAAGGTAATATTGTATTATTTAAGTATCATCTGCAACAGCGGGTAAAATGGAATGTCAGCTACATGATTTCTTTAAAGAAGGTATGCATTTTTTTACCACTAACCAATGTCAATCGCCGTGTTCGTTGCTGAATTTTTCTGCTCAAAGTGAGCTGTTAGCGCATGCGCAAGAACATTTTTATGAAGTACGAAATACTTCGGCGTGTTCGTTGCTGAGTTTTTCTGCTCAAAGTGAGCTGCTAGCGCATGCACAAGAACTTTTTTTTATGGAATACACAAGTGTTTTGTACTTCATAAAAATGTTCTTGCGCATGCGCTGACAGCTCACTTTGAGCAGAAAAACTCAGCAACGAACACGCCGCTTGTGTATTCCATAAAAAAAGTTCTTGCGCATGCCCTAGCAGCTCACTTTGAGCAGAAAAACTCAGCAACGAACACGCCGATTGTTTATTTAATCTACTTAATAAATTTCTAACACTGACTGACTGACTGACAGACAACGCACAGCCTAAACCATTGGGTTTAGAAGAATGAAATTTTGCACAGGAGTTCCCTATGTAACATAGATGAGCACTAAGAAAGGATTTTTGAAAATTCGCCTCCTAAGTGAATTAAATAGGGAATGAAAATTTTTATGGAAATTCGTCATTTTTGAAGTTAGATATATAAAAATATGACTATTCAAATAAATAATATTTTATACATTGACTGACAGACAACGCACAGCCTAAACTGTTGGGTTTAGATGGACGAAATTTAGCACAGAAGATATGGTGTTTAGACAAGGGGTTAAAACAGGAAATGAAAGTTCGTCGGGAAGTTCGTCATTTTTGAAATTAGAAACGTGGAAATTGGTATTTAGGCTTTTGAAAAATATTGAACGTGAGTAATGAGTACCTAATAAAAAGACGTTGCCGATAAGAAATCCTATCGGGTATACGGCTAGTATCTAATAATTATGAAATCACTGAGGACAGTGCTTCCCAAACGATCATCCACAAACAGTCATGAAGTGTTCCACGAAAAAAATTTCTAAAAATGGCATCATACTATTTAAGTAAAGGTAGTTTAGGATTGTTCCGCGAGAGAAAAAGTTTGGGAAACATTGGTCTAGGAATGAAAACAAAAATTTGTAGAAATTACTGACATCATATAACACATAAATACAGAATAAAAAAAATAAAGTGGTCATGCATTATCATGCATGAGTGCGACAATTTCAGTTCTAAAAACTGTACAATATTTCAGCTATTTGCACAAAAAAAGTTTATATCAAAATTTTGAAAAGCTTTACAATTACTTCCGAAACTGAAACGACTGAAATTTTGTTCAGTTTCTAACAAGGAAGGTACTCCAGGTGTACATCACCGATTTCTTTCATTTTGTGATATGTTAGAGTACTTAAAAAAATATTAGATACGTGTTCTTGCTAACTCGTCGATTTAAGGGGTGAAAATCGCCCTTAAAGTTCACTTCCAAAAACAGTTCTTCTTAAATATCTCGTAAACTATTTGGAATTTTGAAGTAAAACGAACGCCAAAATGTTTCTTATAAAAAGATGCTAATACAGGCACAACTAGTTAATGAGATATTTAAAAAAAATTATTTTTGGGGGTGAACTTTAAGGGCGGTTTTCACCCCTTAAATCGACGAGTTAGCACTTTAAAAAAAAAATACCAAAATGAAAGAAATCGGTGAGATACACCTGGGGTACCTTCCTTGTACGTATGGTTAATAGCAATTTCTACCAATTTCTGTCTTGACTGCTTCATATGGGCGCAAGCCAAAAAGAACCTTTTTACCTACATTTGCATTTATCTTTGTCTATCATATTAATAAATAGAAGTTTACTCACTCACTCATATAAAAACATGATTACTTCGTTTGGTTGGTAACTATGTAAATAATACAATTTGTGTTCCCCTCACCGCAATTTCTAGTGGTTTTTGTGCTTGCGCCCATAGTAGTCGATTTTCAAATTTGTTAATTAGGTGATTTCTTCAACGTGATATTCCTAATGAACTTTTTTTTTTTTAAATTCAGCTAAATATATATTATACGTTTTTCCAATAGGAAAAAGAATAGAAGCCTGCCACCTAAAAAGCTCTAAACTAATTGCTTTGTGCTGTTTGATTAGTAAACATAACGTGACTTATTAGAAGTGGAAAGAAATGCATGAAATATTGTGAAAAAGTGTATTTTATATTTAGTAAAGAAAATCAAAATTCAACTTTTAAATTTTCGACACTTCAACGAAAACAAAAAAATTATTATAAACTAACATGTGTTCAAGGTCATATGAGGGAAATTTCGAAAAATATACTATCATTATTAGCTAATACTTTATATTAACCTTGAACACTCTATATTAGTTCTTCTCCTAATTGTTTCTAAACAATAGTTAGTTTCATCTATTCAAAATTTTAAATTAAGGGCTGTATTCGTTCTCGTCCAAAATAATATTTTTATTACTAAATCGAAAAATCAGATGGGGGAAAAAGGATTTGAAATAGTATTGAAAAATACTATTAACTACTTTATAAATAGTTTATTATTCGGAAATATATTTGAATTACAAAATATAATATTTAAAATATTGAATATACAGGGTGTTCTACGACATATGAAGAGATCAATTTGTGTCGTACATTATCGATTACTATTTGTGGGAACTTAACGAATGCAATTTGGCACATACTGGCAGCCATTTTGAACGACTTTGACAATGAATTGTTTAAAAATAATAATTTTATTGTAGCCATGGGACACCCTGTATAACTACAAAAAAATATTGAAATTGAACAAACCCTTTTGACATTAATTTAAATAATTAAATTATATACAAGCCCTTTTCAGTAAGTAAATAAATACTCACAAAATTTCCTTTTTAATATTCGTTAAAGTGACGAATATTTATATATTAGCACCATTATTTGTCAATGTGCGACACAAATAACTTATGTATGTAAAATTTGTCTATTATGTAAACATTATTGCACTAAATTTCTGCAATACAAAAAAAGAAAAAAATAATAATTTTGTTACTAAATAAAGGAGTATTCTTAAGACTATCTAGCAAATAGTATAAGCAATGTAAAAGTCAAAATAAAATTTAATCAGTTAGTAAAATTAATGGAATGGCTCAATTCCAACCTGTGTTGATCATGTGATATCGATACAGTGTTGGTAATTTGGAATACTTTTGGCAAGATTACTGAAAAAGATAACTATTGCAGTATCTACACAAACTTTTGGTAATTTTCGATAAGACAATACGACTATTTTCAATTGAAGCTCGTCAGTTAGAAACTGAATTCCATTAGTATTAGAATTCTGAGATCAAGTTATCAACTTTTTAAATGTAAAACTAAAATGGCAAGAACGACTAGAACATAAATTATACAGGGTGTAAATTAAATAAGTCTCGTGATTCATAGGCTACCTGTACACGATCAGTAATACTGTCAGTATTTACTGATAAAAATAATGAATTATTATTTTTATTACTTCAGTATTTTTATGATACCGTACACTATCATTATTTTCTTCAGTATTTTAAAACAAACTGTCAAGTTTAATTTTTCGGAATTTTTAAATTAATAAAATTTTGGAATTGTTATTATTATGGAAGAAGCATGTTTAGCTATAGTACTAGCGTTTTCAACTCAAAACACGAAAACAAAAAAGAAAAGAAACGTTATATTCGTTATGTTTTTTCTAGCTAAGCCATACATATACGCATGTATGTACATACGGTACATATCGTACATATTGTACAAAAAGCCGTACATACTAATCAATAATATATGTACAAGCCTACTTTTCCATGATGTACATATTATACGATCTACAATCGATTTGTATTTATCTCGGCTGGTACCGCTGATACATAATATACGAGAAATATGTTTTAACGGTTTTAACTGTCATTAATGTCACTGTCCCCTCCACGTCTTAGTACTGAAGTGAATACTGATGGAATACGGTACTTGACTGTATTTAAAATTTGTGTCAAATGTTAAATAATTCTATGCATTATCATTACATATGTCCAATTTTAATGATGAAACATAACAAAATTTGATAACTATTTAGAAATTTTATTTTGAAAATTGCCATTTTTCAACAAATATTCAAATTAGTGAAAACGCGCCATTTCTTGAAAATGACGTAACATTTTGTAACTAGGTATGTCGATTTTGATAATTTTCATCGGTGAGGTGAAATTGTGTTTTCTTTTGAATATTTCTATTAGTTTATATACATATATTAATAATAATCGACCAAAATTCAAATAAATACTTGCTTTTACTTCGACATTTTATGAATATAATCAAAGTTTTGAGGTTATAAATATTGACATTGACGTTTAATTGCTTCAAAATGTGACGTCACTATAGTGAGGTGTTTTTCCCGCCTTTTTCTCATTTAAAATTGTAGGGTTATTTTTTTTGATGATTTTTTACAAAATCTGTCGAAAATAAAAAAAATTACTTAACTGATATGGAAAAACAATGTTTTTAGAATATTTTTGTAACTTCAGTCAAGTACCCTATTATAAGCCATTCTTCAATACTTTCATCATTATTTCAGTATCGTCAATACACGATCAATAAAAGTGTCAGTATTTTGAAATACTGACAGTATTACTGATCGTGTACAGGCAGCCATACGATAAACAGATCTTCCTATACTAATTAAGTTTTACTACGAAATTTGTACCAATAAAGTGTTACTTCAACAAAATTTTTATTCCTTCCTTTAACAAAAAATATTTATTATGTTTTCACCTGATTTTTGCAAATTTTACCGATAACAAGTTACTCCTGAAAATCTCAAGAGCTATTTTCCGTACACTCTGTATACATATGTAGAATATATTATACAATAGGAACCCTATAGACACTATAGATGTCTTTGAAAACTGTCTCGCAGAGATGCCTACAAGAGTTATATGTCTATAAAAAAAAATATTGTAATGGTAGTGAGTGCCATCGTTGGCCTTATCACTTACTTCTAAATGATGTAGGCACATGCGCACACTAATTAAAAACTGCGCGAGAATTGGCGGGAATTAGTAATGTCAGTTGTCGCGCAGTTTTTAATTAATGTGCGCATGCGCCTACATCATTTAGAAGTACGTGATAAGAGGAGCGAATACATCTACTGATAAAGTTTAATGTCTCATCTTGGGAATAAGAAACAACTATGGATTCTATTCTCATTGTACATCAAAAACATACTTTTCTCTGAGTATACGTAACTTAAATTAGAACTAATAAGGATTAGGTAAATGTATGTCTAAGAGTGTGGTACACCGATAACCTGGCTAAATATTTCCGGTCCCATAGGGACCTGTCATCTATTTAAAATTGTCAAAAAAGTTTTTTGACAAATACCTTGAAAAATATCGATTTTTTAATAAAAACGGTTATTACGAAATTTATAAGATATGAGAATAATTTTCTTTGTAACTTTTCATTAAAAATAGACTCTTCGGTTACTAGCTAGCTTTCCAATAGTTAACTCATCGTCGGGTATAACACAAATGAAAGTTCCATTACAGATCACAACATTTTATTATCAATTTATAACAATGGAACTTTCAATTGTATTATACCCGACCGACAATGATTTAACTATTCGAAAGTTAGCTAGTAATCGAAGAGTCTAGTTTATAGTGAAAAATGACAAAGCAAATTATTCTCATATTTTGTAATATGGATTTTTACAAAGTCACGAAATTAATTGCTTGTAAATTTTACTACAAAAATATCTAATTAAGTATTTTTTTTTTTAAATATACCATCTCTAGGATATTTACTTGCCTAAAACCGATAAATTAGTACAAAAAGGTAATATTTCGAACACAATTGTGACCTTACTGCATAGACTTGTGAATTTTAAACTCTTAAGTTTATTTCAGAAACTTTTGTAAAATTTCCAAACAACAAATTTCATAATGACTCTTTTATTAAAGAATCAATAATATTTTTCGAGAAATTTTCAAAAAATGCTGTTACTGGTAATCTTAAACAAATAACAGGTCCTTGTAGGGGAGATCTTGGACTAATTTATAATCTTCAAATAATTTTTTTTATTTATTATGTTTTATACATTATTGGATACCTATACTAATAGTTTACTCCACCACCAGGTGGCTATAGTGTCAACTTACACGTTCGTTATATGCATAAGGTAGCAGTTACACTGGATACGAATTCATCCGAAAATTTATTCGTACGAATTCGTACGAGTTTATCCGAGTTAATACGAATTAAACAAATGCATACATTTAGACATGCGTGGTTACACTGCTTACGACTCTTTCGTGCGAGCTCGTACGACTTTTTGATACGACCAAAATATTTTGTTTTTTGATGCGAATTCGTACGAAAAAAATGATGGATTTAGAAAAAATAATCATTTTTGTTGAACAAAGGTGGTATTTAAGGGATCAAAAACATAAATACTGTTATAATAGAAAGTTAAATAAAAAATTGTGGAATGAGGTGGCAGAGGAAATGTTTAGATTTTTTTTAATTAAATATATTACGATATAACAAAACTAACCTAACCTAACAAAAACATTTTAAGTATTTGCAATGAATAATTAACTAAATATTGAAGCTGAAATTCAGTTTATTTTAAAATATAATTTAATGTGACTTGTGACATGTTCAAGTACTCTAAAAATTTCTGTTCGTCTTGAAAAATTTCTTCCAAGCAATTCCAGAACTCAGCTTTTTTTGCTCTACATGAATAATGAATAATCGTTTACCCAGAATTGTTTGTTTTCTATATTTAAAAATTTTGAAAACGATGATTCTAATAAATATGATTCGGTAGCTGGATCCATTGTTTGATATCATGCAATATGTATTAACGGTTTTCAGTTTAAATTTAAATACGAATTCGTATTACGATTCCGTATCCAATGTAACCACAGAGTCGTACGAATGAATTTCGTACGAGCTCGTACGAATCAATTTTCGTACGAATTCGTATCCAATGTAACCGAAGCCTAATATGGATCATATAGATTACTAAAAAACGGTCTTAAGTCTTTAAAATTATGTTACGGTCATTTCCCAACACTGTATCAATAATTAAAACTATGTAACTTAAACCTAAAAACTAATAAACCCAATATTAGATATTCAAAATATTTAAAAAAAAAAAAATTAAAAATACTGTAACAGATCTTCTTTTCGATTTTATATACAAAATTACTTTAAATGAAATTCGCAAAGACTTACTAAAAAGTATTAGTGTTATTAAGTACAATTTACATAAATTTTATTTTGATTTTACTTTCTATGTAAAAAAAAGAACTATAATGCTGAGAAATACAAACGTAATCTTGCTTTGCCTGCTTGCAAAACAAAATATAAAAATCACAGCAAAAAAAAAATTAAATTTTTACTACTACCAAAATTAATACATTTGTATGAATTTAATCGTAACACATTTAAGGAGCTAATAGATTCAATAGTTTTAATATTTAAATTTGTTTTTACTAATATCATAATATTATAAGACAGAGTACACAGTATCAAATTTTAAATAATACACCTAATGGGCAACTTTCAAGTTTCATTTCGTTTACGAATTCGAAATTTTTAACAAACTGATAGACGAATAGACATAGGGAAAGTACGTGCGAAAAAATTCTCAAGAGAAAAGTTCAAAGAGCGTTCCCACTATATTACGTGTAATACTGTGGTCACTAATGGGTTAATTAATGTAACACCAAATTTATTTTTGGTGGAAAGTTATTAGACATTTGTGGAGTGATATTTCAAAACACGTTTTGTCGCAATTATTAGTGTTCAGAAAATTATCAAAAACTATTCAATGTATTATTTAAGGGTTAGTATTTTTTAGGTTATGTTATTCTTATAGATTATAATACGATTTAAAGTACAATTAAAATTGATTTTCTGTTAAAATGTTTTTCTTTTATGAACAAAAATGCTTTTGACCCTGCACAAAACACTGTTGACCCTGCACAAAACCGACGAATTGAACAAAACATATTTTAGTTCATTTAGTCGTGAATAAAACACACCTTCAACAAATAATGCTTCTAATTAAACGAATTAAAAAATCTTCCAACATTAATTAACGTTAATATTTAAATTTTATTAATAAAATATTAGTCAATAAAAACACTTTATTTTGCAAAATACCACTTTTATTGAATACTAGCCGTACCCGTGACGTTGTTCACGCGAAACATTGAGTAGTTTCTTTTTCCAATTGGTAGTTTCTTGCAACACAAAATGTATTAAATTGTCTCGAAATTGACAATTGTGTATTTATTGTATTTTTCGGTACACAATTAGCAACGTTTTTTTTTATTTAAAATTCAGAAAAATTTCCAAAGTACAAAATTTATTTACAATTTTTGTTACTATAGTTATGAAATTTTTTATGAAATATGTAAATTGGTGTAATGTGTGTAGATGCTCAAAATAATTTTTCCATTTTCCCGTGGGAATGAGACATTTTTCCGGAATAAAAAGTACCTTAGATGTTGACCCAGGTAATAAGTTATCATCACACCAAATTTCATTAAAATCCGTCCAGTAGTTTTTACGTGATGCGTGAACAGACAGACAGACAGACAGAGACAGATTTACAGTTTTATTATATGTATAGATAAAAACTCTTATAACATGTTTCGATCAATATGACCATTCTCAAACACGTTTGAGAATGGTCATATTGACCGAAACATGTTATAAAAGTTTTTATATTCAATAAAAGTGGTATTTTGCAAAGTAAAGTATTTTTACTTACTAATATCAAATATGGAATACCATAAACAGGGTTGCGACTGAAAACCAATTTCAAAATTCCCTGACTTTTCCCTGACTCTGAATAAAATTCCAGGGCTTACTGAAAAAAATATTGTTTAAATGATTATTAAATTTAATTATTTCTAAAAATAAAGTTTCCATTAGAATTTGAAAGTATTGTCAAAAACTGCGTGAAGTTTTTGAGACTGTGATTTACTGGGTCAATCTGTTTCCAGATTTTTGTTTAATTAAAACATTTTATTTATATCAATAAAATATCTATAATTCTTAAAAATACAACAATAAACATAAATGTTAATACTTTTAATTTCAAATGTTTTCCCAGCCGATCCAGTTTGGTAATTTTTCAAACACTATGTCAATTTTAATTAATAAATGTTAATATTGATCTCTTTTGTTTATTTATCCTTATTTATCATTGCTATAACAATTTTTAATTATTATTTGCCACAAACTGAAAAAAATATAAAATTCCCTGACTACGACTGAAATTCCCTGACTTTTCCACGTTTTCCAGGTTTTTCAGGTCAATCGCCACTCTGATAAAGTAACGCTCAAATCTATTAAATTTATATTAATAAAATATCAAATATATAGGTTATTTTCATATACACAACACTTGTGTATATGAATCATATACATATGCAACTCGCGCAAAAACATGTGTTGGTTATGTGACCCTATGAACTAATCAGAACATGTTGTTGGTTGATTTCAATTGGTCGTTGAATCAAACACGATTATGAAAACAACGCAGTTTGAATAAATTCATCATTTTTTTTTTCTTAATTTTAATGCTAGGGCCACACTAATGTTAACGTCTAACGTAATGTCTATAAACGCAATAATTATGGCGCTAATATAACGACTTAAACTACGCGTGAATTGGGTGGCTACACTATAGCATTTAACGTATTATCTCGATAATTATCGTACTAAAACAAAAATGGATACCATTTTTATTTTTAATTAATATAAATCCTAATTTTTAAATACTGTTAATTTAAATATGGAAAAATTTTAAATAATTTTTATCTTAAATTTAAAACAATGGTATGAACGTTGTTATATAAGATGATATCGATGAAATAAGTACATAAACATGCAAAATAAACATGATTGTTCTTGTTGCCTGGAAATACATAAATAGACATATTATGTACATATGATACATATCGTACATATGTGTGCATCCAGCGTAGAATGATGTGGTAGAATGTCCAGGCATGTGTATCCACCATTTTTAACGCCATAAATGACGCGCTAAAATCCTTTGATGTGCCAAAAAGACCGCCACCCGAGTTATCGCCTAATGCCTAACGTCATTATTAATGACGTTAATAAATTAACGCATTAATTTCTTGTCACACCTGCATTTAATGTCGATTAACGCGATAATTAACGGCATTAACCGTTAGTGTGGCCCTAGGTTAATGGGGTAAAAATTTATTTTACGGAAATTGAATTGTCTAGTCTGATAGAAAACAGTACTAAAAATCAAATGCTGTATCTAACTCAATTTTGATTTTTTGTGACAAAACGTTTTCTGATTAGTCACTCCACATTTTTGTTTACTAAAATGAACTTATTATCCTTGAAGTTGCTTTACAATATCTTAAACATTCTGTACAAGAAACTTAACGGTGTTCAAATTTATTAAATTCATACAATAAGCCTATATGTTAAATCTACATTCAGTTAAAGTGTGTAAAAAAATAAATTTGTCCTAACTAAATTAAGCAACATGGAGATTATATGTTTGTTAATTGTTTGTTATATCACAACTCAATAAAAAAAAAATTGCTATTAAAAATTTCATAAGTGAGTACATTCCACATCGCTATCATCTAAATTACTAGTGTCAGCATTATCACTGTCTGAATAATCGTCTGATTCAGTACCTGCAAGCCCACTGCTGTCGCCCACCGAGAAATGTGAATTACGTTGAGCATTTGCATTCGCTGCGGCCACTTCCGCGGCGGTTTTTTCACGTCGCAATTCCACCACGGTTTTAGTCGCCTTTTCAGCCGGTGTAAATTCTTCAGCACGTCGACCAACTTTCTTCTCGAACGATGGCTCAGTAAATTTACCGAATGGTTGTTGTGGCAATTCATTGGGTAACGGCGGGCCAGGATAGTCCATTTTAGCACGTTTTAATTCTTCCATCGATTTCTCGAGTGCAGCAATCACCGTATCATCGTCATATCCGAAATCCTTATACAGTTTAACCTACAAACAAAATCAATTACAGATGGATTTGTCAGAAACAGGTTTTATGAATTTTATTAATTATAGAAAAAAGGACACACAAAAAGTACATTGCCAAGGAGTGTGGCAGTGTAAATTGACCTCAAACTAGCCCCCCACTACCCTCAAAATTCATCAGACAAGATTTGCGCATGCGTCAATTGCAGTGAAATTCATAGAGGATCATCTAAGGACTAACCCGCGCAGCGTCTGAAAGATATAGGCATTGCAAAATTGTACCGGAAAATTATTAACTTCCCATTGGAAGTTATTGTAATGGGTCCGATTTTACGAATCGCTAATTTTGACATATCTCCACGTTTCAAGGTCACTAGAATCCGAATCCATCGTTTTAGCGTGATGTCTGTGTGTGCGTTCGTTAGTTCGTTTGTGAATTTCTTTTCGTCTCGCATATCTCGAGAACAAATGATGGTATTAACTTCGGACTAGTTTCATTAGATGCGTAATTAAAAAATGAAGACCGGATAAAGTTTTCAGTCAATTTGGATTAGCGGTTTGTTTTTTATAATAAAAAAACGGAACTAACTTTATTACATAACATGATTATATGGATTTTTTACCATGTCTTTATTACATAATGGACTAAAAACCTAATTGATGTTAAAAACGCCAGTAAATAATTATAAAATTTAAAAAAAAAAACCGAAATAAGAAACTTTTTATGAAATAGTTTTTGTCTCCCGTATCTTGAGAACGAATGATGATATCATTTGTTTGATAAGGGTCCCCACCCTTAGGTACAGAGGGCGAAGTCCCCGGTATGGTGCAAGGGGCAAAGCCTCTATTGGAGGCCCAGAGGAAGAGCACCCTGAAATGAAAAAAATAATTATTTATGTACAGTAGTCTCTAGTCTTTAAGGACACCCAATGGGAAGTTGACAGTGTGGGTAGACCTGTCCCCCCAAATTTTTTAATTGGCGTGGGGGGGGGGGGTCAGCTCACAAAAGTGATTACGTGATCTTGGTAGACTCGGAACTCAAAAAAATGTCTTTCAATTTATTTAATTTTCTAACTGAAATATGACAATTCTTAACTCTTTACGTCCTTTAGTTCGATTCTTCATATTAACTTACGTATTTAAATTTTGCAATTTTCATTTTGCAATATTTATATTAAATTTTATAGCCGCCAAAATGTCTTATTGGTGACGACAAAAGATTTATTAGTATAATTATTTTAAATTGGCGACGCAGACATTACGCAAGCACCTCTGGTGGTAAAATTAGATAACTAGAAGCTGTATCAAGTAAAACATATACGTATATGTTTAATTGGAGTAGTATAGATACGTTTTATACAAATTATGTGTGGGTTACTAGATTCTATACCGCCAATTAGAAGTCCATTTTTACTTAATACAGTTATTTAATTTTATCACCAGAGGCGCGAGTGATTCTACGAATTTCTTTTTAACGGTTTTGTAATTTAAAACAGTTGTAAGTTACTTTTGAAATTAAATTAGATTATAACTACTATAATTATTGCAAAAACTTTACAAAATATACGAAACTAGTAACCAAATGTGTGAAATCACAGATTAAAATATACAGATAACGAGGATTTACTGTATTTTATTAATTTATATCCTGTTTCTATTTTTATGGTTTTCGAAGTATAGATTAAACGATAATTTTAAATCTAAATACAATAACTTTGAGTACATAATTCTTATGATTCATAAAAATACCCATTTGTAATTCACTAAGTACTATGAAAAATGGGAAATTTCGATGAAAATTTTATCTTAATAATATGTAATATTTTACAAATAAGTATTATTAAATTGTCGATTTCCGTTCACTTAATTTAATATACGTTATTAAGTAATTGGATCATTGGGCGTATTTTATGATAAAATTTTATCTAAATTTTTTTTAGTAATTTTTAAAGTACACTAAACTTATGTTAAAAAAAATTCAGATGATATATTTTAATACTCAAATTTAACATTATCTTTTGATGTCATAAATTAATACATTTTTTTAAGGCTACATGAACAAATCATATATAATTTTATAAAATTATTTAAAAATTGTCGGATTCCAGCAATTGTAAATTTTTTGAATAAAGTCAGAGGCGAGTTTAGGATTTTTATTTTGGGTAGGCCCGAATTTTTGTATACATATTATAACCAGGCTTGCCGACTTTTTTTGTTTCGACGACAGGACATCAACATTTGTTGGAAAATTTTTAAGTTGACGAGCAAAATAAAAAACTTAAAAAAAAATATTTGTCGGAATAATTTTTGAGCTGACGAGCAAAAAAAGAAAGAAACTTTTTAATACGTTCCCCTTGTTTTGAATTTTCCATGACCTTGAAATACAAACGCTTCACTATTTCTCCAACTATACCCGAACAAAAAAAAAAGTACAAAAAAATCATTTTAATGTTTTCTTATTTTTTTCCCATTTTTCAAAATTTTTGGGTAGGCCCAAGCCTGTCCAACCTATCCGCTAAAATTGCCACTGGATAAAGTACTGTACAAATATGATACAATATTAGGTCTATTCTCCCATGAAAATTATAATGCATTATAAGAAAAATCAGGAAATTGTTCCGGTACATATTTCTGCTGATAGAAGGCCAACTAAATTACAATAAATTCAAAAATACATTTAGTTGATCAGTAATCGTCGGCTTCAGCCAATTTCAACTAAACTATCGTCCAACTAAAATTTGTAAGTGTGCGAGTATCCTTAAACGACTCACTTTAGCTGAAACATTTTAATACATCTATTGCTATTAATAAACAAAACACTACTGTGACTTTTTGTGTTAAACTCGTATGACATGTTTTGGTTCAATATGACCATTATCAAACAAGTTGTACTTGTTTGTATAACTTGCTTGATAATAGTCATATTGAACCGAAACATGTAATAAGATTTTAACATAATTAAAGTGGTATTTTTACAAAGTGTTTATTAATAGCAAATATGGAATACCATAAAGTAACGTTCAAATCTATCAAATTTAATACATCTTTTTTAAAATCTTTAATAATATAGGTACTATTGCAGTTTTTTGTGGAACTGTCAAGTATTTACGCAGTGTACATCAAAATACCTAACTAACAATTGCTTATTTTTAGAGATGTCGATTCTCCAAAAAAAAAGATCGATTTTTGGATCGATTTAAATTCCAATTAAAAAAAATCGATTCTGTGAGATCGATCTAAAAAATCAAAATTTTGAAAAGTTTAATAAAATTAGCTGATAATTTTTGTTAAGGGACTTAATTGATAGTACATGGGTAATATCGTGTAAAAACGCCTTACATTATATTTGTAAAGGCGATTAGTTAACTTTTCAATTATAATTATAGCAAATAACAAATTTAATATGTGGGACGAATACCACGGAATGAACCACGTTTATTCAAAAATTTCAAACAAACTGACAAAAAAATGTTTTTTAAATAAGTCGCTTTTTTGGGAAAGGGACCGTTTGCCAGATAGGTGGTCTTCCTTCCTTTTGTATTAATAGTTTTCTACTGGACAAGATAGTGCGCATATATATATATATATATATATATATATATATATATATATATATATATATATATATATATATATATATATATATATGTATGTATGTAGTTATATAGAGCCATATGAGGGGTTCGTTGATAACAACGAGTAAAAAGTGACAATTAACAATAACGTTTTTGGTGTTTCATCTTAACACATGTTTCCCATGTTTCTTTGTAGAATTACAATTAAAATGAAATTATTTTTGGAAAAAATCGGTTATCGATTTCTTACTTTTAATAATCAATTCATGAATCGATTCATGAATCGATTCAAATGAAAAAAATCGAAAAAAGAATCGATTTCTTAAGCTTCGATTAATCGATTTAAAATCGAGATCTTCACTTATTTTACAGTTTCATCGACAAAATTTACCGTCACAGGTTAACTAATTTATACAAAAAAATTCACAAATTATAGTACTAAATCTTCCTTGTAAAAACCGGAACAAAATCCATTCAGTAATTACATACAGACAGACACATCAAGTGACTATTTTATACTAGGTACTGATAAAATTTTATTGGAGCAATTATTATTAAAAATATTGAAGCAATTATTAAAAATACATTGGACTCTCGATTCTGTCACACAAAAGTTGGGGCCAGGGGCCATAATTATTTAGTGTAATGAAACCACGATTCCATATTGTACAATTTTTGCAAGTGAACCGCCACTGGATAGTCACTCTCGATTCTGGCCCTCCCCCATCTTGGCCCCAACATTTATGTGACAGAATCGAGAGTCCAATGTATTTATGTTTAAAAAAAAAAAAACTAACTTGTATATACTGGACAATTAGATCCATATCATTTAACTTCATAATATTACGTTTATGTAATTTAAGGATAGTGTACGCCATTGCAGTAATGACTCGTTCCCCATCCAATAAATAAATATCCCATATTCGTAAACATAAACTAAAAGGTACCTGCAAAATATCATAAACAAATTTTTTTTAATTATTTTACTTACAAACAAAAGGAAAGTCAAATATGCAATTTAACTCACTCTTTCAACAAAACAAACAAAGAACCACTTCAAAGAATATAAAATAGCATCTAATCCATATTTATCGAAATGTTTTTTTAACTTCGGTAAAAATTTTGCAAGTATTTTGTCATGATGTTCAAGAAAACGGGTTAATTTTGGAAAACCTTCAATATATAATCCATGCATAGCATACTTCTTATCAGTAAGGAGAACTGATAATGCCCAAAAAGCATCTTCCTCGTCCATATACATTAGTAATACGCCGGCTAAACCGGACATACCTTGACAATAACCCACCTCCATATTGTACATTCCATACGCCACTAATACGTTAAACAGTGAACGTTGTTTTATACTGTAACGTTCACGATAGAAAACATGTTCCCGAAATTGTCGATTCACGTCCGAATCCACTTGTCGAGCGTCCGTTGACCATTGTCGCGCCAATTTTAACATATGCTGAAACACGCCCGGATTCTCTTTTTTCTGTTGCTCTAAATTTAATAATTTACACCAAACTTGTGACCGTAATGAATCCGGAATTCCTTTATATATTCGTCGATGCAGTTTGTCCTTGGTGGCAGGTTTATCCCAATTTTTTAACATTTTCATCCACTTCGTCACGCGAACCATTTCCACCTCTTTCATACGTTTCTCGTTCGGTTCGATTTTTTGCGGTAAACGTTCGTCATGGATGAATCCATAACGGTCCGCCTTGTGGTACACTTCAAAACCGGGATCCTCCCACGGATCAATCTGGGCGCCAGGTTCTCGGCCACGTTCATAGCGCTGAAATATTTTCTCTCGCTCTTCGGCTGATCTTTTCAAAAGCTCGTCTTCATTCATTCCACGCACATTAACTTCAACTGAAATCTAAACTGCATGCCGATCAACTCTCAAACTTTGGCAAGAATCTAATTAATTTCAACGATTCATGTGTAAATATATTATGAATAAAAAATATACGTATATTACTATAAAAATTCAAACATTACTATTAAAACCAATAAACTGTACAACGTTTACAATTCAACCCAGTATTCATTGTTGAATTAAAATATATTATATTACATAAAATTTTTATATGTAACCAAACAGTTATTCATATCAAAATAAATTAATAGATAACTATTTAATTTATTTTAACTATTCCTGAAAACTAATTTTACAAAAAAAAAATATTTATTTATTAGTTCTGCAAGTCTTGTAAGTGCAGTTGTTGTACCGACAGATTAACTGACAATAAAAATAAATTAATAAATGAACTTTAGATGTCATCACTGACAAAAACAATAGGCAGAAGATGCGTAAATAGGTTAAATTAATTTTGTACTGTGAGGCCGGAATAAAAATTTCAAGTTAAAAATTTAGAGTTTTCAATTCAATAAATTACTTAGAGCTTATTTTTTTTTTTTTAAATTTTGATCCTGATTACATGTAATTTACTAGTATTTTACTCACAGAGGAATTTTACTAGTATAATCTTTTTTTTTTTGTTTAAAAGTTTCATTTTGATTTTATTTTTTGTAAAATTATGAATAAATAAGTATGTATTTTTATTTACAAACCCTGCTACTCACAAATTAAGTATCGGTACCAGTATTATAGCCCTTATAGCCTGTCCAGTCCAGTGCTGGACTGGATCATATCATTCACATTATTCCAGTCATTCGATTACATTACAAAAAAAATTCTTCAAGTGCGTGTTTTTGACACACATTAAGTAATGTCACCTCAGTGAAAGTGTTAATTTATGATTTTTTGGCTCGTTTTTTAAGTACAGTGAGAATACAGCCCTTTTGCGTTTATTCAATATATGCATGTACAACTCTATAATACAGTAAGAATACAGCCCTCTTGCGTTTATTCAATATATGCATGTACAACTCTATAATTATTATATTATATATTATTATTATTATCAATTTTCCCCCACTATAATCACACAACGAGATTAATATGTCATCCTGCGGTGACATAAAAAACAACAATGCTTGTTCACTGTTCAACGTTTAATGCAGCACTGGATTGGTCATCTACACTATTCCAGTGGTGCTGGAATAGGCTAACTGGAATGAAAAGTAGACCGTCATAGCCCGTTCACATTATTCCAGTAGCATTCCAGTCCAGTGATCGAAACCAGCGCTGGAATGTCACTGGAATAATGTAGACCGGCACTGGAATGAATCCATTCCAGTAAGCAATCCGGTCCAGTGACTGGATTGACGGTCTATTTTTCATTTCAGTTAGCTCATTCCAGTCCAGCACTGGACTGGATTAGCTCACTGGATTACTGGACTGGAATTATGTGAACAGGCTATCAATCCAGTCACTGGACTGAAATGAGTACATTCCAGTGCATTTCAGTGCCGGTCTACATTATTCCAGTGACATTCCAGCGCTGGTTTCGATCGCTGGACTGGAATGCTACTGGAATAATGTGAACGGGCTATTAAAGCAATAAATATTTTGGACGAAAAAGATTAATTATTAGAAGAATCTTAGTAAAATAGCAAAAAAGATCTAGAATATTATTTATAGATGATGTGTGATTAAATGTAGTGATATTTTAAAGTATCGCTGGGAAACAGAGGGGCAATAAATATTTTGGACGAAAAAGATTAATTATTAGAAGAATCTTAGTAAAATAGCAAAAAAGATCTAGAATATTTATAGATGATGTGTGATTAAATGTAGTGATATTTTAAAGTATCGCTGGGAAGCAGAGGGTTAGGTATATTACAAAGTTTTACACTTTATAATACATAGCACGCTCCCATTTAACAATTTCGTCGCATACAAGATGTGTATAATGGCACCCCTCGGTGTTTTAAAGCAAATTTGTTTGAATATGTTAGTGTCTAAGTAATAGTTTGTAACAGTAAATCATACAAATATACATATAAATCAGAAACATTGACGCTCGTGATCTTTGACTTTCTCATTTAGCAATTTGGTTCCAGTGGATTACGATTTGGGAGTTTCCTATGCAGGTAATTGTTTACATCTGGAAAGGCTTCACTTGACGTCTTATGACGTCAATCGGTTAACTGTCCTCCGCTCCTCAAAAAATAATTTTTATTGGACACTCCTGATTTTTGTTATGTTTTAAAAAGTTGTACATATCTATGAAAATCGGAGTTTTTATTTTTCGTAGTAATTACATACACGTCTTCAATATCACAGAATAAAAATTGACATATTTATGGTATTCAAACTGTTGTCTTTTTATCGCTAGTGTCGTGTCGTGTCTTTAGAAAATTGAACACGTCTTTTGAGTTGATAAAAATCGAATTAAATAATCAAAATGGTAAATTTCTCAAGATAATATAATTAAAGCTTAATTTTAATTATTGTTAATAATATTTTTGATGTAGGTATCCGTTGAATCAATGTCCAGGTACGTTTCGCCGGTAAATCCTGCCGTTTATCCACATCTGACATTAGTGTTATTAGGCATTGGAATCTTTTTCACCGCTTGGTTCTTTGTTTATGAAGTAACCAGTACGAAAAAAACGCGAGATATCTTCAAAGAATTACTACTTTCATTGGTTGCTGCTTTATTCTCAGGATTTGGGGTGTTATTTTTATTATTATGGGTCGGGGTGTACGTTTAACTGATCTGTTTATTTTAATTATATATTTTTGTTAATTCCAATAAAATTTTATAATATAAAATTTATATAGTAAATTTATTTTGTTTCATTTATAACATAGCTTTAATAAAAAATAACATCATATTTAATATACTAGCCGGCAAGTCCGGCTTTTTGCCGACACTTCTGCATCAAAGCTCTAAGCATAAATTGCTTATGAGATAACGTTCGAACCTGCTTCAAAAACACATCTAAATCGATCACGCCACGTCGCAATGCTTCATCCATGTAATAAATGGCATCCTCTGTGGCTGCTTCTTCGGCGAACGTATCCAATAATCTAATAAAAATTTAATAAAACAATTGTTAATTGATACTTTCTTGAATGACAACGAAGTGGTACGTATTGTGAAAAGTTATACTGGGATTGATAACTATTAATTAGTAACACCAATTAGTGATGTCGGACGATTAATCGGTTTAAGTCAGACTAATTATGTTTCCATTTGGTCATTTTTTAGTCGACTATTTTACCTTCGATTAAATGACTAAAATGAATTTTTTTAAATGACTAAAAACGACTAAAAATCTTCAAAGAACGCGTCAAATCAGAGATTGTGAAGGTAAATTCAGGAAATAAATTTTTCTTGTAGTAAATTTTAATTCATTTATAAAGAGTATAGCCGGATAAGTATAGGTGAATCGGCCCCGGAAGCGAATTATTTTAATAACTATATTAACGGTATGGTGAGGCTGTAAGTCAATCGAAAGTACTATAAAAATAAAATGTAAAAAACATGGGATCGTTGCTTTGTCACTTTTCACAACAAAAATCGTATAAACACGAGTCGACTATCGGCCATTACGCCATCCTCAGGTGGAAAACACAACTAAAAACTGTTCTTTTAGGCGAAGCTATTTATATTATAAAAATGAAGTGAATAATGTATTAGTAGGGGATGTTAGAGATAGAGGCAGATATAAGTATATCAAAACAAATGTAAGGGAAATCCCAAGTTAACAAATTTTTCGATAAAAGTAAATTTTTTTTTTGTATTATTCGCTGTAGGTACCTATGCAAATAATACAAAAAAAATAAAAAATTTTACTTTTATCGAAAAATTTGTTAACTTGGGATTTCCCTTACATTTGCTTTGATATACTTATATTTGCCTCTATCTCTAACATCCTCCACTAATACATTATTCACTTCATTTTTATAATATAAATAGCTTCGTCTAAAAGAACAGTTTTTAGTTGTGTTTTTCACCTGAGAATGGCGTAATGGCCGAAAGTCGACTCGTGCTTATACGATTTTTGTTGTGAAAAGTGACAAAGCAACGATCCCATGTTTTTTAATATGGATTTTCACAAAGTAAACCTATCCAATATTAATTATTTATAAAATGTTGTGTCTAATAAAGTGTTTTTTCCTATCTCCTATAGTTTTTATATAATTTTCTATATATAGAATATATATATATAATCAAGAATAATCGAAAGAGGTATATTAAGATATAAGCTATCTGCCCCTGATAGAAAGTCCAATTAGTAATTGTACTGTCGTTTATGATACTGTAGGTACTTCATATGTATAACTTTCCTAGATCAAAACAAAACCGTTGTGGAAATATAATAGAAAATTGTCGAAAAATGTGTGGTAATAGGATTTTTTAACATGTAGAATATTAAAATTCAATGAGCATTACTATATTCTATCATTGAGGAGAGAATCGACTAGAGAGAATGCTGTGTATTACAAATATATTAAGAAATTGAAGCAAAAAAATTGATTGATGGGATTACTTTAATGGCGGTCAAACCATTAATTTAATGGTTTATATATATGGGTTTATCTGGGTTTATCTAATATTTATAAATAAGTCTCCGTGGTTACAAGTTGGGCTTACTAAAATGGATTCATGCTTCAAAATTTAATGCCTGTGGTGTCTCTAGGAAACATAATATGTTAATATGTTCGATTCAGTGCTCAGTGTATTCTATATGCTAAAAAAGCCTACTAAACCACATTGACAAATTTCGATTATATTTCTACAAAGGTTTTATTTTGATCTAGGAAAGTTATATATATGAAGTACCTGCAGTGTCACATAAACCATAATACAGTTACTATTGGGACTTTCTATCAGGGGCAGATAGCCTATATCTTAATATACCTCTTTCGATTACTCTGGCTAGTTTGCCATCGAAACCAAAACTTCAATTTTGAATCGAAACTCGTCGAAAGCGAATCTTCGGTTGAACACAACTAATTATTTGGTTATGTGAGTCATTCATAGTCGCTCATCTCTAGTAAATGGTATATGTTTCCACACGGATTAAATACAAAAATAATTTCAGACTAAAAGCTAATGGCAGTTCAAAAATAGAGTATCAAATTATATAGAGGGCATTGGGTTACAGATGACTTAACATCATTCTTAACACTAAGTTACCATAAAATATTAATATATAAAAAATCTTACTGTTTGTAAAGTGGAGTAGTGGTTGTTACAGCATCTTCAACCTTAAATTCTTCGTTGTTGATTTTTTCAATCGCTGATTCCAATTCTTTCTCTTTCTCTTGTAAAATTTGAATATTTTTATCAAGTTCAATCTGTAGACAATTTAAAGGCACATTCAATTAACCCTAATTACAAAAATTTTTCAAAATATCTTAACCTGTTCAGCATCTAATCTATGCAATATATCTTCCAACTTCTGTTTCCCCTGAGTTAACTCTTGTTGAGTTCGTCGGAGTGTATCCAATTCAGCTTGACTCTGTTGGAATTGTTCACGAAGACGACGTTTCAATTTGTCTTCAACAGCAGAGAGCAAGGATACTCGAATATGTTCTTCAGTAATCGTACCAGTTCCGGAACCGCCTGTTGATGGTGGTACTAGCGGCGATGGTTGATATCCTCCGCTAAAATTGGAGTACGATGGAAAGGGATACGGTGGAAAGCCGGGGAAATTAGTATTGGCGCCGGTCGGATATGGTGGATAGGCAGTGGGGTTGCCTCCGTACGATGTTGTTGTAGGGTATGGAGTAGACGACGACGGATATGGCAAGTATGATGGCGTCGATGTCGCTGGTTGAGGCATAAATGCTAAAAAAAAGTGCATGAATTTCGTAATAGTACCACTGTCTACATAACAGTTAGGTTTTTCATTTGTACCGTAAAATGGAATAACTTTGTGACAAGTTTTGAAGTTTTTTGCAAGTAAAACTTTAAAAAATAAATTATTACGTTATAGTTTGGATATATTTAGATTAGGGATGTTATGGATATGAAATTTTTGATACGGATGCGGATATTTAAAAACATTTTTTTCGGTTTCGATTACGGATATGTGAAAATATCGGATAATGTTTCGGATACGGTTACGGATAATTGCTTTTAGTAAACATTTTTTTTTTTTAGAAAAAAGGGGAAAATTTGTTTTGATCACAGACCAGTGAACATACGAGGTGTGTTCAAAAAGTAAGGTGACTTTTCAAATTTCTCGGGCTACGTACATTCATTTTTCGATTTTTTTATTTTGTTGCGTTAGTACACTTGTCCCGGACATATGTTCACAATTTCAGCTATATAGCATTCTTTGATCATTTGTGAGAGGCATAAAGGTTAGAAGTGTTTCGTGTGTTCGGCGATTTTCTGCTGTCGAAAAAAATGGATCAAAGAATTTGCCTCAAATTTTGTGTGAAAAATGGAATTAAGTGCTCCAAAATACTCGAAATGTTAACAGTGGTATACGGTGAGTCTACTCTGAGTAAAAAAAATGTTTATAAGTATTACAAGCTGAGTAAAAAATGTTTATAAGTATTACGAGAAGATGTCAATGACGAACGTCGCTCTGGACGTCCCAGCACGTCAAGAACTGATCAAAACGTTGAAAAAGTGAAGAAAATGGTATTAGGAAATCGTCGAATCACCATTAGAGAAGCTGCTGAGTATTAACTTGAAGTCATACACCGATTGCGAGAAGCAATACGAAAAAAAACGTCCGGAATTGTGGGAAAACAATTCATGGCTATTTTATCACGATAAGCACTTGCTCACTTATCGTTGCTTGTGCGTGATTTTTTGCGCAAAAACAACACCATAATCATGCCTCAGCTACCATATTCACCGGATTTAGCCCCCTGCGACTTTTTTCTGTTCCCAAAACTGAAGAAACCCATGAAAGGATGAAGATTTGCAACGATTAAGGAGATAAAAACTGCGTCGCCGGAAGAGCCCAAGGCTATACCAAAAAGTGCATATCAGAAGTGCTTCGAGGATTAGAAAATGCGTTGGCACAAGTGTATTGTATCTTAGGGGGATTAGTTTAAAGGGAACAACATGAATATTGATGAATAAATAAAAGGTCTTTGATAAAAACATAAAATCACCTTACTTTTTGAACACACCTCGTATTATATATTATATTGTATATCATATGTTGTATGTTAATAGCATTCTGTGTGTAGTAATTGATTTGTATCCGTAGTTACGTTTTCAAATAATTATTGTCAAAATATAATACTGATAATAAAATTTTACTTTTTTGAGAAGAAACTGCAAAATTTTGAAAGAAGAAAAGTGGTATTCGCTTTATTTTCAAAATACGTACGTATACAAATTATGTCCTGCAATAATTATAGTCGCATTTGCTCAAAAATTCACATTATTTTATTTCATTAAATTTCACCCGTCTCACCCTTGTTACCTGCTTCAAGAAACATGTCTAGAAACTGGCTTTACGCTTTGTCTAGTAGTATAATATAATAGTGTTCATTGGTCTGTGGTTTTGATTTAATCTCAGTTTTCCAACAGCAGTTGTCTGTTATCTAACTGTATCTCTCAAAAATTTTTGAAACTTGGGTGGATTGTAGATCTTATTAAAACTAATCACGAGCCATATTTCGTTCGTGCCCATAAGCGGTTTAAGGGGGTGAGACTCACCCCTGAAAATTTGAGTTTTTTTCAATTTTCTTAAATATCTTGGAAATGGTAAGAGCTTTGATAGGGAAACTATATATGTATATTTGTAAATGGCACATTTTTTTTAGAAAGAAGAGGAAAATTTGTTTTGATTTAATCTCAGTTTTCCAACGGCAGTTGTCTGTTATTATCCGAAACAAATCCGAAACTTTTATTTTCGGATACGGTTTCCGTTTCGGATATGTAATTATTTCGGATATCCGGTAGTTTCGGTTACGGTTAAGGATATCCGTAACATCTCTAATTGAGATTAGAATTCGATAACATTAAATAATGAATTATCCGTATACCTGTAAATTATGGTACAAAGTTACACTAAGTTTGGGGTAACTTTATGCCACCAAGTAAATCAGATGACTTTCACAAGTAACACTATCCAAGTGCCAATCACCAATCTTCTTGAAACTTTGCTGGTGTGTAGAATAGGCAAAAATAATGGACCCGTATTTTTTTTATCGGCTACGGCCCACGTTCACGGGGTGAAACCAGCCCCTAAAGTAGGGGGTTTCAAATCATATTTCTTAAGATATCTCGAAAACTATACGATACAGAGGGAAACTTTAAACTGACGAAATGTTCCTCTTTAAAAGACCTATTCACCTGTATAGATTAAACCAGGGTTGGGTTTATAAGAGGGGCTGGAGGAGTGAAAATGTAGGTAAATTTTTCTGTACGGCCTGAGTGGTTCAATATATCAAATTTTTATCATCATAAATGGAAAGCGTACCAAAAATTAGGGGATACGTATTTTTGCATTTTTCCGAAATATATGTGCTATTCAAGACATATAAGGAAGAAAAAACTAGGATAAATTATATTGCATTATTATTATATGCAGGTTACTCTTGTTCTATATCTTTTTACACTTATTTCTGTCAAAGTCGCCTGATCTACACATGAAGAGATTACTGCTTCTTGTCGAACATTCACTAACACCTGCAGACCAGAAAACTTTGGCAGAAATAGGTGTAAAAAATATAGAATAGAAGTAATCACAGTTTTTTTTATAAAACGGTTATGAAATACCAACCGCTCAAATTTTTTAACGTATTTTTTAATATAAAAAGACAATTTTTTACTTTACTAATACTACTTTATTTAGAGTTTTAATTGTCTGTGACATGTTTCAGCCCGTATGGCCATTGACGAACTGTTCGTCAATGGCCATACATGTCACAGACCATGGCCATAAATGTTCGAAACATGTCACAGACAATTAAAACTCTAAATAAAGTCGTATTAGTAAAGTAAAAAATTGTCTTTTTATATTAAAAAAAACGTTAAAAAATACGTGCCATTGACCATTGACGAACAGTTCGTCAATGGCCATACGGGCCGAAACATGTCACAGACAATTAAAACTCTAAATAAAGTTGTATTAGTATAAAGTAAAAAATTGTCTTTTTATTTTAAAATGGAATACCATAAAGTAACGCTCAAATCTCTTACCAAGTATTTTTTAATAATATAAACAATTAAAATTGATTGGTAAATAATGTTAATAATTTTCCGTAGGCGGATGAAATTTTGTAGATTAACACATTTATTTAAAAAATCTATCTGTTTGACAGATCGCAATTCAAATACATCACATAAGCTAGCTACTAGCAACTTCACTACGTCTTAGAAAAATGATATTTTTGTTTATACGTATACAGCATGGGTTTGATTTCTGGTACAAAGTTACTCCATTTTACGGTAATTTGTTTTTATATAAATATAAAATAAACTTACATGTAGTTGGGTATGGACTAACGGGATCCATACGAGTTTTTGCGTACACGGGTGGTTGCTCGCCAAAAGTAACAATCATAACTTGAATTAACCCTAAAATATCTGATACGTTCTAGAAAATAAAAAATCATTAATCGTTAATAAAGATTTTTTTTAAAAAATAAAATTTATACAGTAGACTCTTATTTTACGCAGGGACCATGCAATAATAGTTCAAACGAAAGCTACTACTAGATCCGAAAGATGATTTATAGATTTGCGTAAAGTATTATATTATATAAAATTTTAAGTATCTGTAAATGTTTATATCCAACAAATAACGAGGCACTACTGTATTATTAATAACTAACATTTACGTCAAGACTAGTGATGTCGGATGATTAACCGATTAATCGGTTTAATTGACTAATTTTGTTTACATTTAGTCTTATTTTAGTTGACTATTTTACTTTTGATTAAATGACTAAAATGATTATTTTTTTAAATGACTAAAAACGACTAATATTACAATTATTATTATATAAATATATTATTTACTGATATCTATATCGACTAACTACTTCTCGGCTCGACATTAATGATGTCGGATAATTAATCGATTAATCGGTTTATTAGTCGACTAATTTTGTTTACATTTAGTTATTTTTTAGTCGACTACTTTACTCTCGACTAAACGACTAATTTTTTTTAAATGATTAAAAACGACTAATTTAATAATTTTCTTCTATATTATTTATTTATTGAACTTCAAAAAATGAAAACTAAAAGATTATCTGTTTATATGATTTTTCACTTTTATGTGATTAACA
This sequence comes from Brachynemurus nebulosus, assembly GCA_035578155.1. Lineage (NCBI taxonomy): Eukaryota > Metazoa > Arthropoda > Insecta > Neuroptera > Myrmeleontidae > Brachynemurus > Brachynemurus nebulosus. Next base: position 12,281,130 of record JAPWDM010000004.1, read on the forward strand.
CAATATTGATATCTTATATTTTTCTTTTTCTTAAAAGAAAAATATTAATAGTTCGTAATTAAATTCAAAAGAAATCGAAAAAGAGTTACATCGGTTACCCTATTCATGAATTAGACTAAAAATTTAATCGATTAGTCGACTACTCTATGCTCGACATTTCGACCAATGACTAGTTTCATCTGAAAAACAGTTTTTGTCGATTAATCGACTAACTGCTGCTCGGCTTGACATAACTATAGTCAAGACTTAAATACTGATTCAATGATACTTACTGGTACCCAGTCATGTAAATATGGCAAGTATATTTTGCCGTTGTGATCCACATACATCGATATTTTAATTTGCATATCCGCTGTTGGCTTCACATAACAAATGGGGGCATGTTGAGGATGTGTATTCATTAACCAGATGCATACCGGAATATTATATGTTGTACCTAATAATTTTTCGTAACACAATAATGCCAAGTATTTATAGCTCATAAAATAACAGAATTACCTTTATATGTAACAGGTATTGTGCCAGTTAAATTTAATAGATCTTTTCTTGTTCCATCGTTGAAAACTGTAAAAAAAAATTTTTTTATCAAAATTTTCTTTTATTTAATAAAATGTTGTGTTCTATTACCATACGGTTCTAATTTTGCCACTAATCCTTTGTAATGCTGGAGTACGCTTACAACTTCTCGTCGAGTTACTTCTGGATTTTGATACTACAAATTTAATTAATATTTTTTAATAAAATATTACTTTTGGTTAATTTAAGTACAGTATTACATTAGAACTTATCAAACATTGCTTTATTTTTCCTTCATCTTTGTGTAACATTTTTAAACTTTTATTACTGAATTTATTTAAGTTTAAATTCTTGCTTGTCAAAATTATGACTCATTTAATTAAAAATAAGGAAAACAATAATCTATGTTAATTGATAATTAATCTACCAGTAGTTTTATATCGAAGAAATGTCAACATCGTACTCTATGACATTTGCATACATTCGTCTGGTTTTGTCATTTCTCTCTTCAGTTTAGATGATTTTTAGTCGGTTTTTGTCTGTGGTCAAAAATTAAATAATAACCATAAATACGATATATAAATATCACCACAGAACAAATAGAACAAATGTAACTATCTCTTTTCTGCAATCACTTATGTGCAAGTATGTGCATCTTAGGCTGCTTAGTGTCAGTTGCTCAGTACCCGTCGCTCAGTGTAAGTCAGTCAAACAACAATAAATTTGATTGTTGAACCGGCACAAGTAGCGTTGTGGTATCACACACATGTATGCGAACCAAGGTCACGTGACGGCTATCACCACTCACACTAACAGAGTTTACCGCACAAATACAAAGTAAACACCGTGCACGTATACAACATATTTTCTATCTCAAGTGGTTACACTGGTTCCAGTAGTATAGAGATATGTATTTTATCTCTAGTGCTCTATGAATATCACAGAATAATCCATAAACACTACCAAACTCCATGGATCATGGAGTTGCATTCGCCAGATTTATCACCGTAGAGGGAACTGAATCGGTTCAGGCGGGTAAATAGGAACGAAACGGGAAATGTTATTCATGAACTTAATTTAAAAATACTAAATATAAATGCGAACATATATTTTACTTAAATTATAGTATAATCATTATTCTTTCGGGTAACAATAGCGACTAAGCTTGAAGTTGAATAAAACATATTAAAAATTGAGTTTAGATAGGCGTCTTCAAACAGTGCTACTTTTGTACCTTAAAACTTAATCTAAAAATTATTTATTTCGGTGTTCTTATGAATAAATTGTTGTTTAATCCAAAATTTAATTATTTTGGGACATATCTGAAAAAAGAAGACTGCAGACTTTTAGTTGTTTTTATTTTTTTTTTAAGAGGAAATAATGAGGACTTGATATTTGGGCTAAGTTGGAAGTTAATAGGGACGGAAAAGGTGTGAATAGGGACATTATATAAAAGTATAAAGAGACGAATGTGGGATGATTAGGGACGGTGATTAGCATGTGTTGGAACATAGCAGAGAGCACTTTCAAGGTCATCAAGTCATTTGATATTCTTTATAAACACATTCAGCATAACATTTCTATATTTTATAAACTTTATTTTAGATTCTACGTTTATTTCTACAGAAAATCATCAAGTATTATTTCTTTTTTGAACGTATAAATACAAAAAATTCGAAATAATTTTATATTAGAATTTCAGTTTTGGTCGACCCTACGGGTTGTCCCCATTCACCCTTTTATCGTCTCTTTGGACCACAATTTTTCATAGAAAAAAAATTACACGATTTTTATTTTTTCAAAAACCATAGATATTTTTAAAATTTTTTGGATACTATGATAAAGTGACCATCCTCGCGTAAATTTTTAATATATTCAAGATTAGGTACTCATAAAATAAATACAAAAAATACGGTGTGAAGTCTGAATTTGTCATATATGTATTATAACTATATGGCCAATCCCTATAAGAGGCAGTGGTTCCGATGAAGTGAGACGGATAGACATCGGGTAGAGGCACTTCAGTTGTTTTGCGCAGATGCATCAATTAGTGTTTACCGTATTTACTGTTCAGATTGGTTCATATTACCACCAAAAAAGTCGCGTTTGCGCAAAACGAACAAAATACTTCCAAATCTGCACCGTGATGTTGGGACGTTTTTTTCATATCCATTTGGCTATATATGTATACTACATATATGGAATCTGTCCCTATTCATTCCGGTCTACGGTACTATCAAACTCCATGGATCATGAAGTTGCATTCGCCAGAAAATTTATTATTACACAACAGAGCTTGCACCCTCACATACTAGAGGGCTCTGATTCAAAAAAGTCAACGTTCGTTAAATATTTTTTTTTTTTTTTTTGGTTTTTCACGGTGTAAATTTTTAGCCCGTGAAGTCAGTGGCGTAGCGTGCCTTAGAGAGGCCCTGTATCAAAATTCGTTGGGGGCCCAAACGAAGGGTAAAGATTTTTCACAAAAGAAACAAAAATGCTTGCGTTAAATTAAAATAAATATTTATTGATTATAAGTTATCGCTTCCTCCTAGAAATTGAGCTAGCCAAACAATTCAAATTAAATATACAATTTTCTTGCTTTTTTCTCGGCAAATTGATTTATTAAATCATCTATAGCTGAAGACGGTTCCAGTTTTTCTAAAATTTCTGCCTCTATATGTAGACAATAGTGACAAGACTGATAGCCGTTCCTGCCCCATCGAACTGTCGAAGTCCTTAGGTAATTTTTTATCAGTTTTAATTTTGAAAAACTTTTTTCAGCTGTTGCGGTTCTAACTGGAAGGGTCAAGAATAGAAAGCATGCTGTTATTGCCTTCGGGAAACTGAATGCAAGGCTGTTGAATTTTATCAGCAATGATTCCCAATAATTCCATGAGTTTCTTACTGGAATGAATTTTTTGAATTTCAGATTTTAAGCATGTTTTCAGAGCAATTAATTGTTCATAAAGATTAACTGAGATGTTTTTACTGTATTTAGCCGACAGTTTTCCGGAAGCGTTTCTTATCACTTCCCGAGAAAAAATGGAATAGATCTACGGATATCAAATTAGATCAAACAATGAAGATCTAAGTAAATCTACAGTGATCTATATTTGTAGGTTTCCATAAATAAATAATTATTATGTATATTTTAAATTTCTCCATTCAAACAACTTCTGCAAATAGGGTTTAAAATCCTATCGATTGCTCTTATTATTTTTGTTTTTTTCTTTAGATGGTGTGCCAAAATTTTTGAGTGACCTTGAAGTTTTTCCAAATTTTTTAAAATTTACTTAAAAATTTTCTATTGCTGATCAATTAGTGGAACTTAGTGACCAATTATGACCAATTTGTGACCTATTAGACAAAATTTTTTTAATGTTCAACTTGTTAGATGGTGTGCCAGCATCATGGAGCACTTTCCTTGTTCCTCTAAGAACATAAACGCAAATAGTTAACCATCAACTACGTATGCCCGTACAGTGGTATAACTACAGTAAAACCTCGCTAATTCGACCTAATGCGAGCCACGGTCGATGCGAATTAGCGAAAATTCCGAATTATGGAACACTTCTAAAATTACTTGTAATCCTGACTTACAGACATCGTAGACTTATTTTACAAGGGGAGTATCAAACATGGGAATCACGGATTTGGGAGAAATTAATATATGTTGTAGAATATATTTCTCTGAGTATTGTAGTAATAACAATTTAGGCCAATGCGACTTCGTTTAAAAATTAAACGCGCGAAAAGTTTCGAATAACATATCGTGTTTGATATGTATCAGTTAGTTGGTGTTGTCTGCAACAAGGGCGGCTGGTGGTGTGGTTAGCGTCTGCTCTCATATATGTAACTATTTTTAATATACAGACGAAAAGGTTCTATGTTCGAATCTATGTCTTTCCAACATAATTCTCTTTTCAATTTTTTTTTAACTGTTTCAATATTGTACGATCCAATAATTATTTTCTGAAAAAGGAGATATAATATTTTTTGTACATGTTGTACATTATATGTAACAATAATTTTATCATAAATTTTAAATTACTAATTTTTTTTTTACATAAAATTACAGGGATTTTTATTATAAATTATTTATACTATTTTTAGACATTTTTCATTTTATCCTTATTTAAAGTAATGGCAATTGTAATTTTTTTTTTTTATAATAACGACATAAAAAAGAATATCATATCTCCTTTTAAAAATAGAATTATAGCATCGTCAATGTAACTGACCATTGTACAATATTGAAAAAGTTAAAAAAAAATTGAAAAAAGAATTATTTTATGTTGGAAAGGCATAGATTCGAATACAGAACCTTCCCATCTGTATATTTAAAAAAGTTACATACATGACAGCAGACGCTAACCACACCACCAGCCGCCCTTGTTGCAGACAATACCAACTAACTGATACATATCAAACACGATATGTTATTCAAAAATTTTAGTGCGTTTAATTTTTAAATGAAGCCGCATTGGCCTAAATTATTATTACTGTAATACTCAGAGAAGTATATTCTACAACATATATTAATTTCTTCCAAATCCGTGATTCCCATGTTTGATACTCCCTTTGTTAGATAAATTTCAAAGCGTAAGTGTATATAATAATTTAAGTCGGTGAATTCAGTAATAAATAAGAAGTATCAAAATGAAAAATTTTAAATACTCTGTTTAATTTTAACTAAAATTGAGTACAAAATGTCTACTACACACTAATTTACTATATAATTTTTTTTTTGTCAGTTCCAAAATAGTGAGGTTTTACTGTATATATAAATTAAGGTAAACTTATAGCCTGTAATGGAAAATAAATATTAATAAAGAAAACAAATATTTTAAAAAATAAACAATTTATTCCAACATGATTTATAAAATTTTATTGATCATTAAAATTTTAATTTTATTAATTTTAATAAAATTACAAATTTAATCTATTAACAAATAAAGATATAAAATTTAGTCTATTTTATAAAGACTAGGAAAATGATGATGATTTTGAAGTTGCAACCAATTATCCTCAGGGTAAACTGTATCTTTTTGTTCAATAACGTGCAAAGTATACGCATGCCGCGGCTTATCTGATTTATTATGCTCACTTCGATGAACTACTAAACCATCAATTAATATACAGGTTCCTGCAAAACAAATTAGCTGGCATTAGAAAATTATCGAGAACTTAAAAATTACATAATCATTTCGTAGAACAAATAAATGACAAATAGCATTACAGAATAGTATATTGTGCAATAAGGGCGGGAAATTGTCGATTGCCCACGAAAGCGAAGTTGAACTTTCGAGTGGGTAATCGACAATCCCGCACGAGTTGTACATACTATTTTTTATTACGAATTTCACATACTTTTTTCTATTATTATTACTGTTTTTTATTACCCACGTTTTCAAATAATATTTTTGAATGGTTGTCTTTTTTTCTGAATTAAATATTGTTTAAATTACTTTGTTGGTGGTTTCTACAGAAACAATCATAAAATATTTATTAAATGAAAAATCAAGAGGTGGGTTTGCGTGTTTTGATTAAATTTTGCGTGTTTTATTGTCAATTTGCGTGCGGAAAGTATACTTTACGCATGCAAAAATTATGTGGGAATAGTAGAGTGGTCAAACAGCTATTTTGCGACAAAAATTTATGCACCAAGTTAGTACTTTTCTCGCATGAGTAATAAAAATAAATATTAGAAATATAAGTAAAACATTGAAACGTTAAGGCGAGGTTTACTCGAGAGTCCTTAAAAATTATGTATTTTTCTGGAATTTTTTTCTCAAGAACGGAAGTAAATATCAATTTCAAATTTTGTGCACATATTTATTAAGTATTAAATTACACAAAAAAAAATTTTTCAAGGAAAAATATAAAAAAGTGTCCATTTTATAGATAGTGCAGTGTGACGATCCGAAAATCCAATGCCTTGTTGGTGGACATCCTAGCGCCGGTAATAAACCACCGAAATTCAAAAACAAAAAAGAATTATAAAATATATGAAGAGTACCGGCACCTCTACCTATAATATCAATAAATTGCTGAAAGAAAAAAAAATGGCGGATGTTTGAACTTTTGATTACGATTTTTGTCTTATTTTTCGCTCTTTAAATTTAAAAATAAAAAAAATATTGAAAGCGTATCGAACTTAGGTAGAGGTGCCGAAGAATTGAATTAAGTATCTTTAAAATAAAAAATTAAAAAAAAGGATCCATCGAATAGTTTTTGAGTTACCGTGTCCACCAGTTCCAAAAATGTAGTTTCGAGATATTATAAAATATATATAAAGAAACGTATTTTCAAAATTTTATATTTAATACTCATTATTGCGTGAACTACGTTTTTTGAATTTTGGTTTTATAGAAAGCTGGATTCGGTTAATGTACGAGAATCTTGTTTTTAAATTATTTTTAGTAAAATTACTTTGGGAACATATTCTACACATAATTTGCTATCAATTTCTGCAAAAAAAAAAAAAAATCGATTTTTTTTAACGACTCTCAAGTAAACCTCCCCTTAATAACATTCAGTTTGCTGTACAAAACCTACTTTAGAAACTTCACTCATCGTACTGGGTACCTAAGCTAGGTCGTATTAAAGTACGCCTAAATTTTATTTTTTTAATTAAAAATTTATTATACCTTTTCGTACAGGAAGTGGTGTGAAAGCACTTTTTTGGTAAAAAGGTTCAGGTTTATCGTATATTAACAGCTCTTTTGATGTTTTATCTGGGTTTCGAATAAACCGGCGATGAACACCACTTTTATGAGAGCCAGGAATAACCTTTAAGCAACCATTTTCAATTGTCGCATCGTCCAAGGCAATCCAAAATCCAGTTAACCTTGGTGGTTCTGTGTATAAATACGTTGCATCTTGATGTGAGATCACTATAATGTTAAAAATTTGGTTACTTTTATTTAAAGATTAAATAGAAAGGTGATATTCCACATTAATTGAACGATACTACATTTGGTGCATTCTTTAATTTTTGATTGAAAAATACATTACCCCAAAATAAGTATCGTTTAACTAAAGAGGGACAACGTGTGTAATAAGCCGAGAAATACATACCTTCACTTCCGACCCCCGGATTCTTATAAATATACATACTTTGAACTAATGCAGGATTTTGATATCCTAATTGAAAACACACTTCTCTGATTCTGTCATCAAAACTATACTTTTGGAATACTGGATTTAAAATATGTAAAGCATGCCCCACTTTATTTAATGAAACTTTTGGATCAACTAATAATTTTCCATTCTCATCTAGGGCCCCCGTTTCAAAAAAGAGTCGAATTTTATCGGAACTTTCTAAAAAATACGTATCTTTTTCCTGAAATAGAATAGAATTTGTATTAATCACATTTTTTTTTTTGGTATTTAACTGCTTAATTACATGTTCCTTTGTTATAGGGCTAAAAACTCGTCGTTCTGATTCTTCTGGCAAATTTTCCGTAAATTCTTCTCCCGCCCTTCGAAGTTCTTCTACTTCTGAGGGAGAGAAAAAGTCTTCAATTACGGCGTATCCATTTGCAAAGTACTGAAAATTGAAATAAAAAATTTAAATCAAAATTATTAAAAAAAGGTATTTACAGAGTCATAGGGTAATTGTTAAAGCTCAAAAGCTTTTCGATATTTTTTAAGATAGGTTTTTGAACCATTATTCTACGTAAACTGTTTTCCGATAAAAATTAAAAAAAAAAAAAACACCAATTGGGTTTTTGAATAAAAAATAATTATCATTTTTTTCTTGTTTTATTTCAGTGCTAGTTATCATAAATAATATTGATAATCGTTGCGAAAAAAATTTTAAAAATAATATAGGTATAATAAATAAGAAATTAATTAAAACTTAGAAAATTTCATAAGATTTCATTTGGTTATAAACAGCGCTGTTAAAGATCGCGATATCTGTGACATCATAATGGTAACATATTCAATGCAAAATTACTTTTAGTAAGGAAAAATTGCATAGCAACAATAATTCAAAATAAAAATAGATTGGAATTTTAGATAAGCTGCCATTATGGCGTCACAAATGCGCTCGGGAATTGTCGGCACGTTATCGGTTCTAAGTTTAAAAATTTATTTCTAATTTGATATAACTTTTTAAATATTACGTTTAAAAAAAACCTAAAAACAGTTTTCTTATAAAACTTATATATGATCTTTCCATTTATGACAAAAAAAAATTTTACTTCAAAAATCTAATTTTTATAAAGCCGGAAAAATCATCTAAGATATCTTTTCAAATACTCTATGTAAACTAGTTTTCGAGAAAAATAAAAAAGAAAAACACGGGTTTTAATTTGTTTACATTTTGTTTATAATGGCTTAGTATACAGCGTACACAGGGTGTAAGTAAAATATATATAATTATACAGTCTGTCACACAAGAGCGTCGTCTGAATATTTAAAAGAAAAATTATTATTTATTATAAATGAATAAATCGATTTAAAGTACACTAAAAGCACTATTACGCATTTACTTAGTAAGCTGTCCAGACTTCATTATTGCCTAGATTTCGTGGGCACCGTTTTAGCATACATTTTATAAGATTTTTCGCATTTATTGCGGTAACGACCGCCAGAGAGCTCGGATATGGTGGCACACCTGGTTTAATAAAAGACCAAGTATATTTGGCAGAAACTCATGTGTAAAAACACGCTTCGTCAGTAAAAATTACATTACTCCAATCACGATTCAAATTTTTCATAGCCCATTAAGTGTCACTTTTTGACATGCTCCGATTTGATTGAAGATTTCAGCATTGTACTACGCCAAGAATTATTTGCTTCGTTTAATCGCCTATTCAGAGTCATTATAGTTTATACTAGAGATGATCGATATATCGATAACTATTATTTTGTAACTAGTATAGAAAGATAACAGTTATCGTGAATAACTGGAATACCCAGTAACTGGTTACTTAAATAACTCCTTTGGAAACATCGATAACATAGGTCAATAGTAATATATTCGAAAGCAAGGATCACAGTAATTTATTTTAACCACCTAAGGAGAATTTCAAAATAATAACGCTCCAGGCAAGTTACACATTTTCTATTGTAGCACATTTAAAAAACCCTTAAAAATGAACTATTATCTATTGTACAGTTATCTATTTGTATTTGTAATTTTGTATCCATAAAATTGTTAAAATTGTGTATATAAAGCCTAAATCCTTGTATAGACAAGTATTTGAACAGATATTGCAGATTATTTAGTATCCGTCAGTATTATAGATCTGTGCATATTTCACTAACAGAACCGTTTATACGCATATCGAATATCTTACAATATGTTAAAATATCCAAATACCGTACCAGTTATTATAATAACTGTTATAAAAAGTTATTTTTCAGTAACTGTTATTGCAATAACAGTTATTAGAAAATAACCGTTTAGCTCATCTCTAGTTTATACTAGTATTAACTTCCTTTTTAGCCAATAACTTTTGTCCCTGTCGCAGTGTCAAAAAAGCCTTACATTGAAATAACTTGGAAATGGTTTTATCTTCTTTATCAGAAGGCCCTCGCGTTTTTTCTTTCTCGAAAAAATCGTTAACGTTTTTCTAAACATTATATCGAAACACCCACTTGCATACAAAGTCTTCTGACTTGTGCATATATTTAACAGCAGCTTTATGAGTTATTTTAGGTCCTTTACTGTGAGTACACAAGAACATTGCCTCGAAACATTTTGCATATGATGCACTCATTTTGGAAATGTTGTGTTCTTATCCTAATACAAAGTAATATAGGCGTCTCAAGCACAAAGCGTAGTAGTCTATCCTATCCTTCCGCGAATACTACAGTAATGGAGCTTTTTAATAGTTTTTTCTTGAAACAGTCCAGCCGACGCTCTTGTGTGACAGACTGTATAATTATATATGTGTAAGTATAAATAATATATTTACAATCGGTTTTTAACCTTTGGTAGGAAAAATTCAAAAATGTTTAAAAAATAACATTGCCATAATTACCATTAAAATTTTTTAATGTTTTTTAATATTATAAAAAAAAGAAAGGAATCTGCCGGTGAGAGAAAAGTATATTAATCATCAGATTAAACAGTACATTAAATTGATTTTAGTTATTTTAGTCATTTTTCTTCGTAAACATAAATGTTTAATGTTCGTGAAATATAAAAATGTTTAATGTTTATTGTACATTCTTCCAATGCAACTATAATTTAACTCTCGAAGCGTACAAAGGTCATCCTGAGTCCAATTTTTTCTTCTATCTAAAATGATCTTGTATATTAATCACAAAGGTTGTAGTCGGATAAGAAGGAAAAATTCTGCCCCCGCGCGTATTATTTCCTATTTATTTTTGTAAGATTGCTATGAGTGAATGTAGTGATTTAGTCAAGTTTCAACTCTTAATAAACCATTTAAGAACAGAAAATGCTTTTCAAAATTTTGAAAATAATTTTTATCTTTTACACGGCTCGATCGATTTTGCTGAAAAAATACGTGTTATAAACGTCATAGAGATACAATTGAGAAAATGTTTAAGAAAACTTACAATTAGAAAGATTAGAACATCGATAAAAAAATATTTTTATGTATTTTTTGAAAGGCCTTAGTGGCCTTGGTGGCCTTATACTAAAACTTTTCTTATGTGGTGGATCGAGATCGCATAAAAAAAGTTTCATAGGCACTCAAAACGCTCAAAATCTCACAATCTATTTAATAAATTTGTAACACTGACTGACTGACTGACTGAAGTGGGTTTAATAGGGATGAAAATTTGTATGTAAATTCGTCAGAGATACTGTATAAAAATATGTTACTATGGCTATTAAAATAAATAATATCTTATTTAATGAATCTTTAATTTTGACTGACAGACAACGCACAACCTAAAATGTTGGGTTTAGAAGGACGAAATTAAGCACAGGAATTATGAAAATTGGCGTTTAGGCTTCTATTTATAAATAAAAGTCAGTTGTTTCTGGAAATTTAATCCCTAAGAGGTTAAAACAGAAAATGAAAGTTCATAAGGGAAGTTCGTCATTTTTGAAGTTAGAAACGTGGATATTGATTTTGGCTTTTGAAAAACATTAAAAGTGAGCATAAAGTGAGTACCTAATAAAAAGATGTCGATGGGAAATCTCATCGGGCATACGGCTAGTTTTTTTAGAAGTTGCTTTTCTAAACAAGACAAAGTATTAATTTACACATGAGAACATTTCATTTCGGTTTTATAATATTATGAAAATTGTGATAAATACATCTGTAAAAAACTTAATGCCATGTAATAACTTATATTCTTAGGTAACGTACCGATTAAATGCCTAAAAATCATCAATAAGTAATTTTATCAAAATAAATTGTTATAATTAATGTTTAGGTTTCTTACTTTCTCTTGTTTTTGCATTATACACTTTAATGGCCATTTTTTTAAGAACCGCATAAAAAGACGTTCAAAAAAGACCACATAAAGAAAGGTTCAGCTGTACTCATATTCATATTCATACTTTAATCCTGACTAATATTATAAATGCGAAAGTGAATTGAATTTTTTTATTATTTGTTTGTCTCGCTCTCTTGCTTCAACAGTTTAATAATCAAGCAATTGAAATTCGATTCGCATGAAGATAACGGGAGTAATGAAGAAGGACACAGACTATTTTTGTCCTGAGAAAGTATCTAGTTACAGTGAGAAAATGTATAAAATACATATGAGGAGTAGTCCAACAAAAGGTAACATTTCCATCGTTGCTTTTTTTTTTCAAAAATCACTAAAATGTGATAAAGAGTAAGCATTTATTTTTCAAAATATTCTGTTTTTGCAGAAATGTACACAGAAAAAAGTTATCTTACGTCAACGTTTCGTCAATTTAAAAACTATCATATTACAGGAGATAACTGAGTTTGAATTTTGGAAATGTTATCTTTTGTCAGTAAAACTTGAAAATGTCACTTTCTGATAATCATTGAATGGAAATGTTACTTTTTGTTACAGATAGTGGTAATGAATGATGATAAAACAGTTGTTCAAAGAAACTTTGATTAACTTTCTCTAGTGTTTTCAGCTACTAAATCTAATAATCTAAATCTAAATCTAATATTACATATATAAGAAAATGTCAGTTTTTGTTAGAACTAAAATAATACTTTTATAAAGAAATGGATATGGTCCTTTTTGTTCGAAAACCGAGATTGGGACTCGTTTTTTAGGGGAAAATTATTGTTATTTAACACGCCAAATTCAACTAGGATGTGTAGTTTATAGATATAAGTACGATTCTGCAAAAAAAGCAAAAAGCCAAAAAGTGGAAATGTTACCTTCTGTTCGACTACTCCTCATATACAGAATAACAAACGTTAGCTACTTTACCAAACAGTTTTTATCTAATTTTTAAAACATTACAAATAAGGTTCACCGTTAATGTAAATTTAACTTAACATAATTTCAAACAACACGCGGGCGAAGCCGTGGGTAAAAGCTAGTATATAATATACAGCTGAACCTTTTTTTGTACGGTGGATACGGACCGCAAAAAAAATGCACAAAAAAATATATTCAAAAATATCATAAATAGCTATAAAAAGAGTTCGGTCCAGATTGTAAAAAAAAAATTTTTTATGCGGTGGATCAGGACTGTATAAAAAAAGTTTCATCGAAAATACATAATTCAAAACGCTTAGAACCTCATGATTTCCTTAGAAATAGCCTTTCTAAACAAGATAAAGCATTAATTTACACATGGGAACATTTCATTTCATTTTTATAATATTATGAAAATTGTGAAAATTACGTCTGTAAAAAAACTCAATGATGCAATAACGTATATTCTTATGCAATGTACTGATTAAATGCTTAAAAACCATTAAAAAGTATTTTTATCAAAGAAAGTTATTACAGTTGTTTAAGTTTCTCACTTTCTCTTGATTTTGATTCACATTATGCATTTAATGACCATTTTTTTTTTGTTTTTTAAAACCAGTATTAAAATAATCGCACAAAAAAGGACCGCATAAAAAAGGTTTAGCTGTAATATAATAGAAAATATATATTATAGCATAGTAATAGTAACATTATATGACGCAAAGGAAAAATTTGGTTGCAATTTGTATTTGTATTGTTGAAATCTGCTTTAATAAATGTAATTCACATCAGCAGATGTAGCTATCAAAAGTATCAAAAATTTATTAACTATATTTTCTATGCTATATTTTAGATATTTTATGTGTGTCGAATATATTAAAAATTTTTATTGCAGGGGCGATTTTAGGATTTTTATTTTGGGTAGGCCCGAACTTTTCTGTATTATAAACATGTAACTTATACCCATAGTTATTAGATATACAAATGGTAAGCAAATTCCATTAAACTAATGTATTTACATTTTGGTCTGCAAAATTTTTACAATTAGATATGTGTTGTTAAGGATATGAAAACTACCTTACTTTGTTGTTAATAACGATTTTTGTGTTTTTCTGACATTTGCTCGTAATATTTTGCGTGTATTTGATTGAACTATTAATTAAATACTTTAATAATTTTTTTTGCAAGTATTTTTCGTTAATTGAAGTAAATATTTTACTTATTTTTTTTTCATAAAAATATTTTTTTTATCTCTCTCGCCCTTATTATTGTTTATACATAAATATTGTACAGAGACAAACTCAAGTATTTTTTTTTACATCGTTTAAAAAAATTTGAAGAGTGAGCAAAACATAATAGTAGCTGAAGATGAAGGTATTTTACTATCGCAGTATTATTGAAAGGCATTCTAAAAAGCGTAGCTGTTGAGGATATAGAAAAAGTATATTTACTTAAGGAGATTATAGACATTTTAAGATTAATGATCCCCTCAATAAATTTTATGTTATTATTTTTTAACCTTATTTTAATAAATGGGTATGAATAAAAATGAATTAAAATAATAGTTCAAATTACAAGAACATAAATATTTATAAACCAAAAATATGGTTAGAACAAGAACTACTCAAATAATATGGGTTCAAAATTCAAATTATAAAGCGAAAATTTTTTTTTGAACAAATCAATTATAGTAGTAAGTATCAATATATTTTCAAACAACAGTGGATGTTTCCTACCATATTTACAAGGTTAGATATATATTTAATTCTTACTAAGTACGGTCCTGGAATTGCAGACCACTGGGTATTTTAAAAATGTTGTGATTTACGCAACCTGTATAGTTAGAAAACCTTGACTTATACGTATCATTTTTCTTGAAACTGTACATTTTTTTGCATAATTGTAAATTAAACAAAATGTAATTTTAAGTAACATTTACAAGCCATTTCAAGTAATTATATACCACTTACAAGGAAAGGGCAAGAAGTTGAAAATTCAAAAAAATCTGAAACTTTACCAGTATGTAGAGGGTGGCTACCTAATAACATAAAAAATATCAGTTGCTGCTAAAAAATGTTTTTAAGGGGTGGAACACCCCCTCAAAGTTGGAAATGAAATTTTGTTTATATGTACCTTAAAAAGTTCTAGTAACAAATATAACATTATTTTTTGCGTCCACACATTTTTAAGGGTTGAAACCACCCCTCAACTGTGTACAAAAAAAATTAAAAATTGATGACATTTTATTTATATATACTATACAGGGCTCTAATAATAAATATAACATTATTTTTTGCATCTACAAATCTTTAGGGGTTGAACCCCTTCCTACCACCCCTTCATGTGTGTACTTAAAAATTTTTAAATTTATATTATTTTGTTTATATATGCTATATAGAGCTCTAGTAATAAATATAACATTATTTTTTGCATCTATAAATTTTTAGGGGTTGAAACTACCCCTTCATACGTGTATTTAAAAATCTATAAATTTATGATAAGTATTTGGTTTACACATTTATACTATACAGAGCTTTAGTAATAAATATAAAATTAGTTCTTAATAAATATAACATTATTTAATTTATACGATGTGCGTGGTGTAAAATATATTTGTGCTTTAAACATTTTTTTCATAAATTTCATTACTGGGATAAATTTGAGCCATAATCAGTTAATAAACTATTTTTTTGTAATACAGATAGCTTTTAAATAGTGTACTAGACTACGTGTAAACAAAATTTCGTCAATTTTTTTTCTAGTTTCCAATTTGGAAAGAATATTTCACCCTTATAAATGTACAGAAGCAAAAAAAAAAATTAATCTATTCTTATGTGATATATTATGTGAATAAAATCTCGGAATTTTTAAATTTTTAAGTCAACAGCTGAAGGGGTGGTTTCACCCCTTAAAAATGTGTGGACCCAAAACATAATGTTATATTTATTATCAGAATTTCGTATAATGTGTAAAAACAAAATATCGATAATTTTTAATTTTTTAGGTACGCACTTGAAGGGGTGGTTTCAACCCTTGAAAATTTGTGGATGCAAAAAATAATGTTATATTTATCACTAAAGCTTTATATAGTATATATAAACAAAATAATGTAAATTTATAAATTTTTTAGTACACACATGAAGGGGTGGTTTCAAACCCTAAAGATTTGTAGATGCAAAAAATAATGTCATATTTATTATTAAAGCTCTGTATAGTATATATAAACAAAATGTCATCAATTTTTAAATTTTTTTGTACACA
Source organism: Brachynemurus nebulosus (assembly GCA_035578155.1). NCBI lineage: Eukaryota > Metazoa > Arthropoda > Insecta > Neuroptera > Myrmeleontidae > Brachynemurus > Brachynemurus nebulosus. Next base: position 12,297,258 of record JAPWDM010000004.1, read on the forward strand.
GTTGAGGGGTGGTTTCAACCCTTAAAAATGTGTGGACGCAAAAAATAATGTTATATTTGTTACTAGAACTTTTTAAGGTACGTATAAACAAAATTTCATCGATTTTTAAATTTTTGAGTTCCAACTTTTAGGGGGTGTTTCACCCCTTAAAAATATTTTTTAGCAGCAACTGATATTTTTTATGTTATTAGGTAGCCATCCTCTACATACTGACAAAGTTTCAGATTTTTTTGAATTTTCGACTTCTTGCCCTTTCCTTGTTAGGCGAGCCTATCTATATATAATCGGTGACGGATTAACCCATTTTCGGACCTTAGGTATTTTCTTCTTACCGAACCTCCTCCCGTCCTCACAAAGATATAGAGCACACAAAAAATATAAAACAATAAATAAAACAAAACTAAATAATGTGAAAAATTTAAAAAAACCTCTTTTGATTCAAATATCCAAAACCAGATCCTTCAACAAATCTAACTTTGCCATTTGTCTCATTTGTCTATGATATGATCTAGTGGTTATTCTTCGACTAAGTGGTCGGAAAACGACTTCTCATATTATAGGACCCAATAATATTCCAGACGGAAACAATTCCGGGCTACAAGAATTATATTTCAAATTAAAGAATTGCTTTAAAACATTTCTTTAATGCTTAAAAAAGTGTTAATACTTATTTGTTTGAATTATATGGACTGAATTACATAATTTTGTCTGAGTTTTCAAAATTTTTGGGTAGGCCCGGGCCTACCCGGCCTACCTGCTAAAATCGTCACTGTTTTATCGATATTATGTACATATTGACTCAATTGAAATAATCAAGGAAAAGTTTAAAATAACACACATAATCAAAAATAAATAATAAATTATTATCAATTAAATTTTGTTTATAGATTGAATGAAAATATTTATCACTAAGATTATTTTCAAAAATTTGGAAATAAACCATGATTTTCAATTTAAATTCACTTGATTAAAAGTTAAAAATAAAACATTGATAGTTAGGTATAATATGTATATGTATAAGTATAGCTACGATACTGGAAATCATTAAATAATATTGCTGTAATGATTGCTCAATGACACATTTTAATAAGACTGACTTTAATTAATTGAGAATTACTTCAAATCCTTGCCATATGTTTATTGAAACCATATGTAAATATTTACATAAATAAAACATATTAAACCACAATGAAGAAGGGCTTGGAAACCACATGAAGACAATCTGTATAAAGATTATATGCCGTTTTTACTTTTTTGATAAAAACATATTCCAAATTTTATTAAAAAGTCATGATAGGGTTAACTATGTAATTCGTAAGGCAGCCAACCGACCCGGATTCTGCGGGACAACCCCGGAAAAGCAGCCGCTGTCTTGCATTGAAATTTTTGTTAAACTAGTCCCGGAATGAGTTTAATGCGTCTCGGAAGTCCTGCATTCAGTAGACTGGATATAATAAAAAAAAAATGTAATCTATATATATGAGTTGCCTAGTATCAAAATCTACTAATTCCACTTTATAAAGATCATGGGAAATCCCAAAAAACCATAACTCAGTTCAAAATTAATTCTTCGATTAAACAGTCATAATTATATTAACTAACAAGGTGAAAAAGATGATTAGTACTATTATCAAAAAACAAAATTATTGTTTTACCCCTTTTTTAGTCAAAATTATTTGAATTTATTAGGTTTTGATAGTAACATTTATATAAAGTGCGTTTTAAAACAGAAATTATAAGGGAAATTTATTAAAAAAAAACTTGATTCAGCAATATTGGATGTATCAGGGTTAGACTATACAATTTGTTTTGTAATATTGTAAACTATTTTCATTTTGTCACTTAAAATCATTAGTAATTCATTTACATCTACGATTTCATTATTTAAAATTTTTGATAGATACTAAAATACAAATTTTACGTAAAAACATAATTTTATACTTCGTACGCCTCGCATGTCAGTGAAAAAATTAAAATTTGAACGGTTAAAATCTAAAATATAGGTTATGTATTGGTATTTAGTAGGATTTGTAAAGTTTTCGATGTAATTTTAGCAGGATTTGAAAATTATGTTATATTTCAGTTGCAGATTTCTTTAGTAAGCAGTTAAAATAACAACAAAAAATGTTAAGGGGCATATGCCTTGTTGCATTTAAAAATTAATGGTCCTAAAAAATCAAAAAATTCGAAAAGCGCATTTAGTAGATTTTGATACTAGGCGACACATATAATAAAAACTGTAAGGAGACCATTTCTGTACATGGCATATTTTCTGAAAATTGTAATGGTACTGTAAATAGTTATCGATGTAGATATCAAAACAGCGATTTTTAAAATTTTTGTCTGTCTGTCTGGATTTTTATGAAATTTGTTGTGGTGTTAACTTATTACCTGGGTCAACATATAAGGTATACCCTATTTCAAATACTATTGATCATGTGTCAAAGTTAAAAAATTAAATAATTCTTACATTCAAATCAAATCAATCTTGTATTCTTTTCTAAAAACAAACTGCAAATTTAAAATTTGGGTAAGTGCAATAATGAAAGAGATAAAGCCAAGAAAACGGAAATTATTTAAATTTATAAGTAATGAAGCATGGTTAAATTTAACTGAAATGGACCATACTCTTTACTCCGAGAAAATGTCTCATTCCCTTGGGAAAATACAAAAACCATTTCAAATATATAGGTATGTGCATGCGTTATGTAAAAATTATTGTTCTATGCAAGTTCTGTATAATTATTACACCTATAATAATATACTTCTCATTTATTTTATAACAATGCGGCTACAGCTATCAAATGGGATCAACTGTTTTGAGCATGTGCATACATTACGTAAAAACTACTGGACGGACTTTAATGTAATTTGGTGTGATGATAACTTATTATCTGGGTCAACTTCTAAGACACTTTTTACTCCGGGAAAATGTCTCCTTGCCTTGGGAAAATATAAAAACCATTTTGAACATGTGCATGCATTATGCAAAAATTATTGTTCTATGCAAGTTCTGTATAATTATTACACTTATATACTTCCGGCATTGATTTCTTAACAATGCGTCGCGCGAGCGACGTTGCGGGTACAGCTAGTTAACAAATAAAGGTCCCAAAGCTGGACCTATCGATTTTGATGAAATTTAAATATGTTGTAGAACCGTGTTTCTCAATCTTTCTTCTGTCATGGCCCGGTAAAATCTCGGATAATTTTGTACGGACCGGTCACATTTTTAATCACATATGACAATTAGTTTTTAAATTACATTTATACTTAATATATTAGATTAATTTTTTGGAGAGTATAATCCACAAATTATATTAAGTTTTAGAAGAGTAAAATTTATTTCTTCATAATATATTTGTTAAAATAGATTTTTATTATTTTAATCTATTTTAACAAATATATTATGAAGAAATAAATTTTATTCTTCTAAAACTTAATATAATTTGTGGATTAACTCTCCAAAAAATTAATCTAATATAAGTATATACAAAGAAATTTAAAAATCCACTAAAAAAACTGCATTTATACTTAATATGAAATGTGTTTTTCCGACCACTTAGTCTACCATGTAATTCAGATACACATTAAGATTTTCTTAAGCATTAGAGAAATATTTAAAAGCCGTTCCTTAATTTTAAATAATGTTATTATATCCTGGAACTATTTCCGCCATTAATTGGAATAACTTTTGGTCGTGTAATCTGAAGTGTCGTTTTCCGACCATTTCGTTGACCATGTAATTCAGATATAATATCGACACTTTCTTAAGCATTAGAGCAGAGGTTCCCAACAATTTTTTTCCACGGAGCCCTTCATCTAATCGCTATTTTGACAGGGATTTCTAAATCCAAAGAAATTTAAAAAAATTTTATTCTCGCAAATAGTTACTGACACTTGTATAAACATAATATAATCCTTAGTTTTCATTAAATAATGATACACTGTGTACATAATACAGTATGAATATAATATCATAATGACATCTAGCGGACCAACTGTTGGGAATCTCTGCATTAGAGAAATATTTAAAAGCCGTTCTTTAATATTTATTGTATTCTGAAATCATTTCTGCCATTAGTTGGAATAATATTTGGTCGTGTAATATGAAATGTCGTTTTCCGACCACTTCGTTCACCATAAAATTCAGATAAATATCGACACTTTCTTAAGCATTGGCTAATTGTTTAAAAGGAATTCTTTAATTATAGATCGAATTTTTGCAGCCTGAAAATATTTCCACCATTAGCTGATAAAACACTAGATCGTGTAATATGATTTATCGTTTTCCAATAACTTGGTTGACTATATGACCTCTCCAAATTAGCTTCACAATTTTCCTTTTATTCGTGCCACAGTCCAGCCTCAGGGCCTTTACTCGCCAATGCTATTTTTTGTGCTCATCAATTGTATTTTTGCAAAAATTTAATTCTTTTTTTTTATTTTTGCTCATTAATTGTACTTTTCAAAAGAGATTTTATGGAATTTTTAAAAATATCACACGAATAAAAATAAGATCCAAGATTGTTATATTGTTCCGCATTGACTAGTGAAAAAGTTGGGCGCCTTAGTAATACATCCTTGTAAATTGTTAATAAACAAACCTGGTTGAACAGACCAAGATTGAATTGCAGAAAATTATATATTTAAAACCTTTTACTGTGAATTTTTCAAATGCTTTTGTATGTCTACACGATCACCAACTAAAAATATTCTATTTTCAGCAGTAACTTCAACGTTTTCGGAATTTTTACAGTCACCAGGTCACCAAGTCCCCAGGTTGTAAAAAATAATATACTTATTTTGAAATTAGTAATTTAAGGAATTTTAGTTTTGAGTTCTTCTCTTTTACGAGATTATACGAATATCATAATTATATAGTTTTATGATGGTATAATATTTTAGTTACATGTATTGCAAGATGTATGTTTTAAAAATATATTTGTCGGTGGGCGTGAAAATGACTGCATCACCGGAATAGTATAAAAATTTCAAAAACGAATATTTCTCCTACATTAACGGAAAAAATTAAGAACTTTTTTTAAGTACTGTAGAGTCAGCCAACTTTGCCTATTGAAAATAACTACGCCATACCACACTTGGTGTTAAAAAATTAAAATTTAATAGCTCATAACGCTCATAACGTCCGTAAATTTTTTTCTACACGGAGAGAAAAATCCTATAATTTTTGTAGAGAAAATTTCAGAAAAATTACCATGCTCCCCTATAATCCGTGCGCGATCGACGACCAAAATAAAAAATATGTGCTAGCATGGTAAAATTTAATGTGGTGTTAAGACAACTTTTATCACACTCTTATGCATATATATTATAGTTTAATTCTTGTTGTCGTACTCTTTCATTTGCGCATCTGACTCGCGACCTTATGTTGGTTGCACTGTACCTGTAAAAACATGTATACAAAAATGATTGCCAACAATATATTCTAATACATATATTAAAGATAGGTAAATAACAAAAAGATGAATTAAACGATGACATCGTCCTAAGAGAGTGTAAAAGAAACTGATTACTAGCTGTGCTAGCTGCTTGTAACACAGCCTGATAAATCAAGGTGCTTGGTCCGAACTGTCTGACAAAGTTTCTTCCACAGTCTACACCTATGGTTCGCATGTAACTCGCTGAGTGAGGTACATTTCATTACAGCGTTCCCAACACAACCAACCTTCTTTCTGTTTTTTTTCTTTCTATTATTAGCATGTTAGCATGGTAACTTTTTTAATAAAAACAATTAAAAATTATTTTTTTGTCGGTAATGGAACTTTTTACTGTGCTGTTTTACAAATTTTACGGAGATAATATTACGAAAAGAACATTCCATCCTTTAAATTTTTTATGATTAATTATAATCTTTATATTTTTACCTTACAGAATTGAATATGTTCGCCTTTTACACGTCGATTGTAGTGCTGAGCACAGTAATTTTTATAGGAATTTTCTCTCCGTGTAGTGACACGGATATTTCTAACAAACTGCTGATGTTATATAATTTTTTCTATGTTTGAGAGCCCCGATTGCTTTAAATTTTATTAATTTTTTCAGTTTATGTGGTAAATTAGTGTTTTCAATAAGTCTGCAAACTTTTCAGAAACTATAAAACTTAGGTAGGTAATTTTATTCTACGAAAAATTACATTATCTCATAAGTATATAATAGTACATTACGTGATTGAGGCTGAAAGTTGCATATTACACACGAGCGAAAAAGTTACGCAAGAGCCGCGTAGCGGCGAGTGTGTAATTGCGTGAGTATGTAACATGCCTTACAACCGAGTTACGTATTACACTTTATCTACGACTAACATGAAATTCATAATAAACGAAAAAAATTTATTTAAAACGGTACAAATAGACAGGGCCGGACCTACAGTTATTACGGGGTGGGTGGAGGGGGGGGGGAAATCCCAAAAAAACATTTTGGCGCACCGATATTTCTTAAAATTTTCCGTGCAAAAAGTGACGAGCAAAAAAAAACAAAAAACGTCCGATTCGTTTATGGCACCCCTAACACTGCAAAAAGTAAGTGGCAAGTAAAATAGAACATCCAATCCATTACCGTTTTGGCGCCCCTCAATTTGCGTGTTTGGCGCCTCTAAAAACTTGTAGGGAGGGGGGGCGCGTGAAAAAAAATGAATTTTATTTCGATTTGCCTTTGAGTCTATCATGCAAGGTCGATTTGGGAACATGGAAATATTCAGCAGCTTGTTTGAGCGATTTTCTTTTATTTTTAATATCGGAAAGCAGGGGCGCAATAACTACATATCTACAGGGGTTCCAACAAAAATTTAAATTATCAAATTTTTTGATAACGCAGTTCTCCGATAACAATGGAAAATGTTGTAATAAAATGTCGTCTCCGAAAATTTGATTTTCAAATAAAAAATATTAGTAAACCACTAAAAAATTTACTTTTTAATATAAATAAAATAAATTGAAGGGAAAATTTCCAGGTAATTTTAGGAGGTCCGGACCCCTTGGACCTCCCCGGTTGTTGCGCCTCTATCGAAAAGAGCCCATTTCATGTTATCTAGACTACAGTTTATGTAGTTTATACCCACTATCTTTTTATATTGACGCACCATGGTACATTCGCCTCACTTATAAACAATTTTTTGTTAATCAATTTATAAAAAAAAAAAATGAAGTACAATACAGCTTTCATTTTTGGTACATATATTGTCAAAAAAACGCCAAACATTTTTTTGCCAGTCCCTACTTTATATATATATATATATATATATATATATATATATATATATATATATATATATATATATATATATATATATAACTGTTTTTTTTGTACAGCAGTTTCTTTATAAGATTTCAAAACGCGCGTTATTTTTAAAAATTATAAACAATGCCCCTGTAAAATAACAAAATACAAAGATGTCACGTTCACCGCTTTATTTTGATGACTAACTCATAACTGACAAAATTCAGTAGCATAAATTGATCTATGATCTTGTACGGTCATAACACTGACGAAGAAATATCGCTCTGTCTAGATTCGCCCCTACTGTCCAGGTTCGCCCCAACTGATGGTAACGATAAAAACAGATGATAAAAACATTGAATTTTGATAAAAGTATGTAGTTAATTACTAGATCAATTGCACGAAATTTCCATTCTACTATATTTTATTATTAGATATTACATAGGAAACTCCCAACACAATCCACTGGGACCAAATTGCTTAATGAGAAAGTTAAAAATCACGGGCGTCAATGTTTTTGATTTATATATTTGTATGATTTACTTAGACACTAAACCATTCAAAAATATTTGCTTTAAAACACGGAGGGGTACCATTATACACATCTTGCATGCGACGAAACTGTTAAATGGGGGCGTGCGATATGGGAGCGTGCTATGTATTTGGAATTAGTAAAAAAGTGTGAACAACAGTGGTATATTTAAGAATTTTACAATATCATTGACATTTTAGTAAAAAAAAACAACATAGGTAGACAAAATTATTAATTCGTTGACATCTTAACCTATTACTGTCTTCTTTTTTTGACTAGTCATTTAAGTATATAAAAATTGATTTATGATTCAGATCAAAGATTTATATCATGTTATTTCAGTAAAACAGTTAAATATAATTAAATTAATTTCGTCTTCATTTTATTCAAACTTAAATCGAATTTAGGTAATGTTGGTTCTGTTTAGGGTATATAATAATTAAAGAAAAACTATACAAAAAAAGTAAATTTAGGCATGTAAGTATACCTCATTTCCTCATCTCAGATACAATTGATCATGAGTTGTCGTTAAAAAATTAAATAATTCTTATTTTCCAAACAAATCAATCTTCTGTTCTTTTCTAAAAACAAACTGCAAATTTAAAATTTACGTAAATGCAATAATAAAAGAGATAAAGTCAAGAAAACGGAAATTATTTAAATTCAAAGTGATGAAGCATGGTTAAATTTAAGTGAAATGGACCATATATACAAAATTTTCAACTTACTACAATTAAAACTTTCTACTAGCATTTCAAAAATATTTTGTATATGTAAAAAAATATTGGCTAAGTATAATAAAATTATACATTAAAATGAAAATTTCTCTTACATATGTCTGTGATATAATATCATCATTACAATCAATTACTATACAAGGTATACAGGGTGGTTCCGGCCGCCAAGAATATATAAATTTTAACATCAGGGAAAGAAGTTAAGGACATACAATGAAGTGTAAGCATATTGTGGAAGAGGGTTGTGGAAATCGAGTTGCGTAGGTACAAGATGTTTTTAAATTGTTTCTAATACTTGTGGAAAAGTTTTTTTCTTTCAATATTCTCTTGGCGTTTCATGAATTTTTGGGGTTCTTTTATTTTTTCTTTGTAGCGTCCTGGAGCGACTATGCTCCATTTGCTCTATTGTAGTTAAGCGGTTACGCCACTGTGTCATAGACACAGGCAGTTACTTCAAAAAAATATTAAAAAATTCAAAAAAATAAAACAGTTTTATGAGATTTATATCTTAAACTGGAAAACATTTAAATTATACATATTATGTTCCAAAACAATTTTATTTTGTCTTTCGTTTGGCCTTTGTTCCTCTTTTTTTTGTTATAAATGTTGGCCAAATGAGGCGAAAAATTGAGGTTATCCTGTATAAACAGGTAAAAGTGTGGAATTTTACTACCTTTTTCTAATAATAAACTATTTATAGGACACATAATATGAGAATGGAGGCATACATAAATATGTTTGAGTATTACGACATAAATACGTGAATTTTGAAAATAGAAATCTACTCATATACTTTCCTGTGATACAAACTTTGATTTTATGATTCACTTAATATAATCTATTTTTTTCAAAAATTACAGTAGAAACTTATTTAGCAAAAAAGTGTTTAAAATTAATTTGAATATCAAACAATAAGATATTTTTAAACAAATTTTTCAATACATATTTCGAACAGAAATTCCTTTTATTTAGATAAGAACGGATCTTTTTTTGCTATGAGGAATAAATATGTTAACTTAATTGTTAGCGAATTTCCGAACGGAAATTGAGCTATTACAGCTGGTGTCATTGTAAAACTTGAGTTCGGAACGATGACAGAAATTTACTTTGAGGTCCTCAGAATCAAAAGAGCAGAAAAAACCATATAAGATACTTTTTTGAACCATTACTCTAGATAAGAGGATTTTCGAGAAAAAGTAATTTTTGTAATCGGAAATTCGCTATGTTATGTAGGATGCTGCGACAGGGGGTATTACCAACATTCATAAAAATTATTAGAACCTGTCTACATATTGTAGGCATTCGGAATTACCTGCCTCACCTCTGAAAAACTCAAAGGATGCGTAAAAGAATTGTATGTATGTAGAAAAAGAATAACTTTTTAACGTTCTAATTACAAGTTTACATTATGACTTAAATAACTGCTATATCAGCTGTTATCATAATATACATAACTAGTTTGCTACTATTGGTAACAAGCACTATCACTGTTTACAATGGTACATATTGATAATTTATTATTATTATTTTTACATAATAATAAAGTTTTTCCCTTTAAGGATCCACAAAAATATAAAATATCAAATATTCGCTAGACCGGTTTCGGCTACTTTTGTAGCCCTCTTCAGTAGCATAAAATATAAAAACCAGAACTGTTTACAATGGTACATATTGATAATTTATATATTATTTTTTTTGTTGACTTGTTCTTTACGTCATGTTCGAATGTTTGTGTGACAAGTGAAGGGGATGAAGGTGTTATGTGACATTTTTGGGATTTCGTAGTACAATAACGAAAATTTTTATAAATTCTTCTATAATGGTGTTAATTTCTTTCCGTAATTGAATTTTTTTATTGTCCATTTTTAAAGTGAAAGGAGGGGTTGCGATAAGGTCTTTTATCGGTTCCCCTGAATGAAATTTATGATTGAGTTCATTTTTATATTTTTTTATAACGTTAAAGATGTAAGGATTTTAAAAATCGATGTATATCTTCTTTGTGTTAGGTATTTGATTGAACTTTTATTAAAATAATTGCTAAAGTTGGCTTGTTTTGCAAAAATACGCTGTTTTGGTAGTTTTTGTGATATTTATTTAGTTATTTTTCATAGAGCGCAACCGAGTAACAAATAGATTTTCATATATATGGTGCGCAAGTGCATAAGCTACAATATATATTATGAAAGTCTTTTTGTTACTCGGTTGCACTCTATGAAAAATAATTAAATAAATGTCACAAAAACTACAAAAATAGAGTATTTTATAAAACAAGCCAAGTTTAGCAATTATTTTCATAAAAGTCCAATCAAATAATGCAAAAAGAAAGCTTACACCTTTAACATTATAAAAAATTATAAAAATGAACTCGATCATAAACTTCAAAAAATTTCATTTAGGGGGGGGGGGGCAATAAAGGGCTTTATCGCAACCCATCCTTTTTATAAAAATTTTTAGTTTGATGTTCATATTTTCGAATATTATTTTGAAATAACAAAGTCATTTGTTGTTTTTAGTCGAATTTTCTCCGAAAAATTAGACTTATACAGTCTATACGATAAGAGCTGCGAGAGGCGAGAGTAGGGGAGCTATCCGTTTTCGGACCCGTAGAACACGAATATGTAGAAAAAAAAATGTCTGATATATATATATATATATATATATATATATATATATATATATATATATATATATATATTCCCGCCACCTTTTAATTTGTGTAGGGCCCCCTATGGAAGTTAAGAGATGAAATTTGGTAAATGGGGCTCATTTTCGAGGCACCTCATAATATCAAAGTGGGGTCAAATTTTGGGCAAATTTTTTTTCTGACCCGACCTTTAAGGGGGTGGCGGGGGGCGGAAAAGCAATAAAACTTTTCCAAACCGGTTTTAAATAATGTTTCGGTCAATTATCTACAACATATCCAAAATTCAGCTTCTTAGGATGAATTGGTGGGAGTAGAGGGGGGAAAAACGATTTTCGCTGGATCTAACAGGCCCCCAGCCCCCCAGAATTAACGTAGAGGGTTGAAATTTGGTGTGTTGATAAAGTTCGTACCTAGGTTGTGCTTTTTGGAGGTTTTAATATTTTACCCCCACCCCCCTCATTTTTAAGCTACAACTTCATGCATTTTCGACGTTTTCGAAGTTTGTACCACTCGCACAGGTCACCCAAATAAACCTAGAGGGCTGAAATTTTGTATTCGGATTGAGTTAGTATCAAGGGGGTGCCTTTTGGGGGTCTCGACTTTTAATCCCTACCCCCACCATTTTTATACCCAAAAGAACATGATTTTTCTTGTTTTTTAACAGTTTCGTTCGGGTCAAAATCTCCCCAAATAAACCTAGAGGGCTGAAATTTTGTGTACAGGTTAAGCTAATAACCAGACACTGTTTTTTGGCGGTTTCAACTTTTAACCCTTACCCCCACGATTTTTACGCCAATATTTCCTTAATTTTTTTGCTTGTTTTCTAACACGTCTAGAGACTCTCTAAGGAAACCTAGAGGGCTGAAATTTTGTATGTGTATTCAGTTAGTATCCAGCTAGTACCTTTTAGGGAGTCCACATTACTTTTCCCCCCACTTCTTCCATTTTTACATCGGAATTGAATGCTATTGTTAAATGTGTTTTAAATGCATTACTTTTATTCTAAATACAAGTAGGCGAATAGTAATTTTAAAAAATTTAAAAAAAAGTGAATACAATTTTTTAACAAATGAAATACATACATATTAAGTAATTTGAAAATGTTATTAAAGTCACTGTTTATTTATAAATTAGGAATTTTGGATTTTTATTAGTCGAATTTTCTCCGAAAAATTAGACTTATACAGTCTATACGATAAGAGCTGCGAGAGGCGAGACCAGGGGCGCTATCCGTTTTCGGACCCGTAGAACACGATTATGTAAAAAAAAAGATGTCTGATATATATATATATATATATATATATATATATATATATATATATATATATATATATATATATATATATATTTTCCCGCAACCTTTTAATATGTGTAGGGCCCCCCTATGGAAGTTAAGAGATGAAATTTGGTAAGTGGGGCTTATTCCGATGCACAACAATACTATCAAAGTGAGGTCAAATTTTGGGCAAATTTTTTTTCGGACCCGACCTTTAAGGGGGTGGTGGGGGGCGGAAAAGCAATAAAACTTTTCCAAATCGGTTTTAAATAATGTTTCGGTCAATTATCTACAACATATCCAAAATTCAGCTTCCTAGGATGATATGGTGGGAGTAGAGGGGGGAAAAACGATTTTCGCTGGATCTAACAGGCCCCCAGCCCCCCAGAATTAACGTAGAGGGTTAAAATGTGGTGTGTTGATAAAGTTCGTACCTTTTGGTTGTGCTTTTTGGAGGTTTTAATATTTTACCCCCACCCCCCTCATTTTTAAGCTACAATTTCATGCATTTTCGACGTTTTCGAAGTTTGTACCACTCGCACAGGTCACCCGAATAAACCTAGAGGGCTGAAATTTTGTATTCGGATTGAGTTAGTATCAAGGGGGTGCCTTTTGGGGGTCTCGACTTTTAACCCCTACCCCCACCATTTTTATACCCAAAAGAACATGATTTTTCTTGTTTTTTAACAGTTTCGTTCGGGTCAAAATCTCCCCAAATAAACCTAGAGGGCTGAAATTTGGTGTACAGGTTAAGCTAATAGCCAGACACTGTTTTTTGGAGGTTTCAACTTTTAACCCTTACCCCCACGATTTTTACGCCAATATTTCCTTAATTTTTTTGCTTGTTTTCTAACACGTCTAGAGACTCCATAAGGAAACCTAGAGGGCTGAAATTTTGTACGTGTATTCAGTTAGTATCCAGCTAGTACCTTGTAGGGAGTCCACATCACTTTTCCCCCCACTTCTCCCATTTTTACATCGGAATTGAATGCTATTGTTAAATGTGTTTTAAAAGCATTATGTTTATTCTAAATACAAGTAGGCGAATAGTAATTTTAAAAAATTTAAAAAAAAGTGAACTTACTTTTATGACAAATGAAATACGTACATATTAAGTAATTTAAAAATGTTATTAAAGTCACTGTTTATTTATAAATTGGGAATTTTGAATTTTTAGTATTTATAAAATAGAAATTTTGGATTTTTTTGGAAAGAAAAAATATCTTTATAAAGGCCTTCCAGTTTACTATTTAAGGTCCTTTTTTAATATTTAAAACTAAAACATAAAGGCAATTAGCGGATAAACATGGGCAGGAATGTCCTCGTACGAATTGTGTTGGCTTTTTTTCTGCTACCTGTTTTCGGCACAAAATTGAAATTTACTGAGATACAGCCCTTAAATACTTAAAACCTTTTTTTAAAGCCTCGATCAGCCGAACACTCATCACCAGTTTTGAAACCAACAAAATGACAATTCGGTTGTAGACTTTCAATCACATTTCGCTTGTAGACATTCAATACCGAAGATGAAGGGGAAAATTCGACTACCGTGATGGGGCCCCGCTGCTCACGGCGTTTTTATTTATAAAATAGAAATTTTGGATTTTTTTGGAAAGAAAAAATATCTTCATAAAAGCCTTCCAGTTTACTATTTAAGTTCCTTTTTTAATATTTAAAAATAAAACACAAAGGCAATTGGCGGATAAGCATGGATAGAAATGCCCTCGTACGAATTGTGTTGGCTTTTTCCCTGTTAACTGCTATCGGCACAAAATTGAAATTTACTGAGATTCAGTCCTTAAAAACTTAAAACCTTTTTTTAAAGCCCCGATCAACCGGACACTCATCATCAGTTTTGAAACCACCAAAATTACAAATCGCTTGTGGACTTTCAATTATATTTCGCTTGTAGACACTCAATACCGAAGATGAAAGGAAAAATTCGACTTCCGTATGGGGCTCCGCTGCTCACGGCGTTTTTTTTCTTTTGTGTTTTTTCATTTACAGCAGAATATAATATTATTTTCATCAACCCTCTTTTCAGACAAAAATTATTATATAAGAATGCTCATAATGTATTAAAACTAAATCATATTCCAAGTAGTCGCCTATGTTTTCCTAAAAGCTCGATCGGAATTTGATCAGCAGTCTTTACGTGATACGTGGAGAAACAAACAGACAAAAATGTCAAAATTTGTAATTTTATTATATGTACATATAGACTGTTGATAAAAGCAAAAACGAAAATGACTTATCAGCAGAGATAAATATTAAATTAAAAATCTGTTCTAAATTAAAATGGGTTCAATTAAAGATATGAATCTTTTTCTGCTTAAACTTTTTAAAAGTGTATTAAGCTTATAGATACTAATACTCATTAAAATTTTCATAAAACTTAAAAACTATTCTTTCTTAAACACTTTTACATTTTGTATGGGGTTCCCAGAATAAAAGTGCGATTCACATTACATATTAGGAGTTTAGGACCTATTTTTATTAACCCTAGAATTATACGTTGGTCTACGAGAAACGTTAATCATACATCGGCGTCGTTTTGACGAATGGACTTTTTATGGAGAGTTTTAGAGTTTATTTGCAAAAAATATTTTTTTTACATAACAATACTACCAAAGTGAACAAAATATTTAAAAAAAATTGGATTTGGAAAAATTTCTTAATATAAAATTATTAATTTTTTTAATCTTTTTATCAAAGCATATTTTCATTATAAAAATTAAAAAATAGATAAATACATCAATTGTATCATAAGACATGTCCAACAAATAATTAATTTATGAACTATACATGTGTGACTTTACAGAATGTGAAATTTCTCGGTCACAAATATTCCTATAATTATGTAGTTATTTCCTCATTAGGTACATTTGTAAATTTTCTAAAATTTGTTAGTAATTTTTCGAATAAGATCTAAAAAAATAATAAAATTAAAATATTTTCCACAAAATAAATTGTTAATCTTTTATTAAGTCATTCGAAACGCATTCTTTAGTTTTCGATTCAATATATTAAAACTTCAGTATTATGTCGTCTCTATAAGTCAAACAGCTGTAATTATCTTTCACATTATCATAATCATTGAATAAAGTAATTATAACATCCATATCTTTAATAAATTTTAGAAAAATTTTATATGTGCACACTTTTGACGCACACTGTTCAAGTATAAACAAAACGACAACAACTATAAACAAAATTTATACATTTGCTGTGTTATAATAACAAATAAATTAGATAACAGAACTTAAACAAATCAAACCAACTGCGGGGAAAAGTTACAATTAGTAATAGAAAGGATGACAAGCCCGCAAAAAAAGTGATAAAAATCACCACATTAAAATTATCAACAAAAAGAAAAGAAATTAAACAATAAAGAAGGAATAAAAAGGTCAAGTTTCACTAGTCAAACTTGACCTTTTTATTCCTTCTTTATTGTTTAATTTCTTTTCTTTTTGTTGATAATTTTGATGTGGTGATTTTTATCACTTTTTTTGCGGGCTCGTCGTCCTTTCTATTACTAATTGTAGATAACAGAAGTTTCACAGCAAGCAGGCAACGACTAGTTATAGTACTGGACCAGGTAGAGAAGTTCGTTGTCATTTTGACGAGTACGTATGATTCTAGGGTTAATAATACTGTTCGAGAGCACAAGATTTTAATCAATTTAATATATTATACATAATGCCCGGACTTATAGTGCAGCTCATAAATTATCCTGTCAAAAATTGCCAGAAAAACGTATCACCATTCGTTAGAAGCGGCACATAATTTATCTATTTTTCATAAATGCATTTATAATTTTTTTCTAAATGCGCTCCGTAGTTTGTGTGCCACGAACTAAACAGGTACTCTACATATATATTTTGTTTTGAAAACAATAAAATTTCATATGAACAACATAGTCGCTCAATTTAAGTTTGTAACATCACTCGCGCGACGAACGAACACAGTTTAATTTGATCAACTGCATGTGAATTATATAAACAACCATCTCAAGAAAAAATTTTTTTTCATACACTGAAGCTATAAATCATCCTGTCAAAAAATTGAATTGTTGAAAAAACATATATGAGAGGAGCGTGTCTTGTAAATTTTTATGAGGAGATATTTCTTGTACAAAGATACAGATAAATTAAAACTATTACATAGTTCGATTTCACCACTGGGTTGGTCATCGAAAAGATGCTTGAATAGCGAAATCTGGCAAAAGTTTTAGAATATTTTTTCAATAATCAGAAAAGATATAAAAAATCCTTAATCAATGGATTGACCAACGAAAAAGTAACCAAGTACCGATATTTAGAATAAGTTCTAGAATATTCTTTTTGGAAATTAGAAAAAATATCGACTATCTAATTTCACCACCAAATTTTTCATCGAAAAGCGATCAATTAACGGAATTCGGCAAAAGTTCGAGAATATTCTATTCTGAAAATAGAAAATATATCCAAAAACCAACTTCACCATCGGTTTGGGCATCAAAAAAGTGTCCGAATACCAGAATTCGTCAATAGTTCTAGAATATTCTTTTTGGAAATTAGAAAAATTATTGAAAATTTGGCATCACCATCAGATTGTTCATCAAAAAAGTGACAAAAAAATGAAATTCGGTAAAAGTTCTAGAATATTCTATGTGAAAATCAGATAAGATAACCAAAACTTGATTTCACCATCGAATTAGTTAGTTAAAAAGGATTCATGTAGCGAAATCTAACGAAAGTTCGAGAATGTTCTATCTGGAAATCAGCAAAGATTACGAAAAATTTACTTCACCATTTTTTTAGTCATCGAAAAACAGATTGAATACAGGTGAAAAGATTTGACAAAAGTTTCTATTCGAAAATTAATAAAGATGTCGAAAAACTAATATCCCTATTAGAAGAATTATTGAAATAAAAGCTAAATAAAGATATTTAACAAAAGTTTTAGAATGTTCTGTTCGAGAACTAGCAAAGATAACGAATTATTTATCATAAACTGGTTATAATTGATGAATTTAAGCTCCATTAGTCCCATTGATTTGGTCAACGATAGTGTATTTTAAAAAAAATGACAAATCGTTACTTTTTGCAATCGTAAACTTTTTAATCGTAAATATCTCCTAAACGGTGCGTCGTAGCTCAAAAATAACGAAATTTTTGAAGGCTTAAGCGAAGCAAGTTGTAGGTATTCCGAACGTATTGCGACTGTCAGAACCTACTTCTCGTTATCGAAAATTATCGATACCGCGTAACTTGTCATAAATTGGTTATAACTAGTTAGTTTAGGCTCTGTTAGTCCCATTGATCTGGTCAGTAACAGAACAATTTTTTAAAAAACTACCGTTCGTTAACTTTCGCTATCGAAAACTTTAATCGTAAATATCTCCTAAACGGTGCGTCGTAGCTCAAAAATAACGAAATTTTTGAAGGCTTAAGCGAAGCAAGTTGTGGGTATTCTGAACGTATTGCCACTATCAAAACCTACTTTTCGTTATCGAAAATTATCGATACCGCGTAACTTGTCATAAATTGGTTATAACTAGTTAATTTAGACTCTGTTAGTCCCATTGCTCTGGTCAGTAACCGAACAATTTTATAAAAAACTACTTTTCGTTAACTTTCGCTATCGAAAACTTTAATCGTAAATATCTCCTAAACGGTGCGTCGTAGCCCAAAAATAACGAAATTTTTGAAGGCTTAAGCGAAGCAAGTTGTGGGTATTCCGAACGTATTGCCACTGTCAGAACCTACTTTTCGTTATCGAAAATTATCGATATCGAAAATAACGATATTTCCAAAATGGATGATATAAGGAAAGGAAGTATTCTTTCAAATATATAATATGTACTATAAATTATATATACTTATTTTTCGTTATCAAAATCTTTCGATCGAAAACAGATTGCAAATAGTATCCAATTATTTTAAACTTACAGTTGTGATTTTTTTATATTGTTACTCATGTTGGTTTATTACGTTTTTATGTTCAATAAATAATCAGAAGATAAAATATTTTCCTACTTTTTTGCTTCTACGATAATTTCAATAAACTTCATACCTACTTAATATAACTAACAACTACAACTAAAAGCTAAATTACTTAACAGTTAATACTAATAGTTGAATTTTTCAGTCATTAGTTGCAAAAAAAAATATTTTTGTCATTGGTTATTAATTATTAGTTGCAACTAACATCAAGGCATCTAGCCAGTATTGGACTACTCTTTTGTTGAAAATTAATATGTTAATAAGGTTTGCTACACTTCACTGAAAGTATCATTTTTCTTTGCATTTACATGATAACAATTAAAATTTGTAAATGACTATAGATTTTGAAATTACAGTTTATTTTCATTTTTTGACCCCTCATACTTGTTTTTGCGCTACTGAAGAACATTCAATTTTTTGACAGGATGATTTATAGTACACTATAGTGTCCGGGCTCTAATTATACATAATATTATTAACAAATTTTAAATAATTGTTAGTTAATAGGTGTTTTACTGTACATAAATTTTTTTGTTTATATGAAACGCCTACGCGTTTGCATTAACTCTTGTCTTTCATCACGAATAAATTATTAAAATTTTCGAAACATACAAATTTAATATTTTTACTTTAAAAAAAAGGAAAATACATGTATATATAAGTCTACGTATTTTTAATAAAAAAAAATTGAAAATATTTTATTTATAATTTTAAGTTAGTAACAATTACTTTTATTACACTATTTATAGGTAAAAGTTTGAATTTAAATGTAACATGCGCAAAAAATTCACATATTTCACTTTAAATAAACTCACCTGTGAAACTATTTCACGCATATTATTATATAGGTAGTTAAGAATGTAGCAAAATGTTACTTCCTTACAAACTGAACTTGACACTTCTACTAACAAAATACAACTTACTTTAGTTATTTTCTGATTACCGGCCTATTCATATGTTGGTACATTTACAACATTTATAGTAAGGACATGTGGTATACACGTTCGCATATGAACATATGATATACAGCTATCTGTTCATTTATACGGTGCTTTTTTAACACGATTTTGCTTTTACTTGGCTTAATTTAAAAAAAAAAAAATTTGTCACGAACGTTTTTATTATTAGTAATTTCCTTAGGTTGGTAATATCAAGATTAAACCTAAAATACGCCTGTCGCAGCACCCTGCATAACATAGTGAATTTCCGTTTAAAAAATTAATTTTTCTCGGAAACTAATTGACACAGAATGATAGTCTAAAGACCTTTTTTATGTGATTTTTTCTCCCCGTTTCAATTGTGTAAAAAAATGTCGCAAAAATTTTTGAATAAAGGAAAATTTTGGCAAAAAACTAATTTTTTCCACGAAAATTGATTTAAAAAACCATGTTTTGGGCATCGGACGTCTTTGGCTAACGAACTCGTCCAACGGTTTGGGACTTCCAATATTTTCACCAAATTTCGTAAAAGTAGGACGTTTTGTTCGAGAGTTATCGCGCGGACATATATATATATATATATATATATATATATATATATATATATATATATATATATATATAAATTTTAGTGAATATTATTTTCGATTTCTAGAGACCTCAAAACAAATTTCTGCCATAGTCCCGGCCTCAAGTCGCGTCATGACAGTGGCTGTAATAGCTGAATTCCATTCTGAAAATTCACTATAAAGAGATTTGCCTTGGGTTTCCAGTTTTTGCGGCTGTCTTTGCCCTTCCTATAAAGAAAACCACATTTGAAATTCCTTTTTTCGTCTATTTTTCGTCTATTCCTATTCAAAAGGAAATTTTCTGCACCATATGTTTACAAGTTATTTTCCCTTACTTTTGAATTTTTTGAAATTTTCAGTAAATATTTGGATATATATTATAATACTAATACACATATAATGCAGAAGTAGAATTTGTAACTTTGTGTGTTAAGCCTTGTTTATACGGGCTTAGTACAAACCATTAGCAGTTGCTACAAACACACAAAATTACGTTTAAACACGTCTAAATTGTATATACTATATAGTCGAATTTAACGTAATTCTATAAATGTTTGTAGCAACTACTAATGATTAGTACGAAGCCCGTGTAAACAAGGCTTTAGACTGGGCTAATCTCGAGAACTACCTAACCGATTTTAAAAATTCTTTCATTGACGGATAAGTGATACATTATATTCCAACATAGTCTACATTTCAAAAGTCAAAAATATTCCGTAAGACCCTAACAACGCCCAAAATGGACGGCTAGACGGATCTTGACCAAATTTTATTCAAATGGTATTGAGATCCTGGAAAAATGGACATGAAGTCAAAATTGTCTTTTTGGGGCCTTGAGGACCCAAAAAAGACCTAGTATAAACAACTCAAACGATCCTGATTAAATTTAACATAAATACTATTGAAATTTCGTAAAAAATTAACGTGTTGATAAAATTAAGCCCCAGAGTCCGGGGAATCCAAAAAGCGCCCAAAATAATCGATTGGATGGATTTGGACTAAATTTTGCTCAATCATTGTGTGATATTTGGGAAAAATGGTCTATAATTGACTTATAATTGAGAAATTGAGAATATTTCTAAGAAATTTGTTATCGTTACCATTGACTTTATTAAAATTAATGTACATACTAATTAAATAAGCACTGAGTGGCAAATTTGATGTTCTAAATATTTTAACACAGCTTGTCAACAATACAATCGAACAGGTCCCATTAAATTCATTCACTGGACGTGTGTTCCGAGGTTTTCAAATTTTATACACTTCAGTCACTTTACTAATAACTATGTAGTTATGTTGTTAAAAATAGAGTATACTTAATTCAAATAAAAAAAACTTTCTTTTTTAGTGTTCTGTACCAAAATTGTCAAAACGGAACACTTATGTAATCAGTTCGGTGTCTGTCCGAGTGTCACAATCAATTTTCTCTAAAAACCACTCAACATGAAAATTTGAAACTTAGCACGGAGATAGGGTGTGATGGCCTAATTCCAGGCGTGAAGTTGGGTCCCAATTTTGAGGGTTAATTTTAGGTGATAACCTGAAAAGTCAAATCGAAATTTTTTCCCAAGAGCACCGAGTAGGGTACCAAACGAAAGCCTATTAAAGCCCGAATCCAATAATATATATATAACTACATACTTTTGTGCATTTTTTTTTTTTTTTTAGAAAAATCTCATAAAAGTTGCTGTCCCCGGCCCTTATTACCAAAAGGATTGTTCAGAAAAATCTGAAAAAATTCACGAACATTAAGAATGAGGTGTAGATTGAGCGAAAATTATTAAACCTGAATTTCCTTGCACAACTTCCTTGGTATACAAAAACAAAAGTTGATGACATACTTTGATTAAGATGTTGTTAATCAATAATTGTATTGATAATATGTTAAACGGGTATTTTACTTATTTCTTAAACAACGATTTTTAAAAATTAAAGAAGTAAGGAATAGCTGATAAATTTGTAAACGAAAATACATATTATATTACAATCTTTGCACTTTAATACATTGACGAGCGAATCCACTAGAGAGAATGCTGTGTATTACAAATACATTATGAAATTGAAACAAAAAATTGACTGATGTGAGCAAAAAAATTGACTGATGGGATTACTTTAATGGCGGTCAAACCATTAATTTAATGGTTTATCTAATACTTATAAACAAGTCTCCGTGGTTACAAGTTGGGCTTACTAAAATGGAGTCATGCTTCAAAATTTAGTGTCGGTGGTATGTCTAGGAAACATATGTTAATATGTTCAATTCAGTGCTCAGTGCTTGAATATTATTTAATATTTGTAAAATTTTTAGGTATCCATAGAAATAAGAAATTCAAGCTACCTATTCAAGGAAATTGGCAAATAATATTTAAATAATTTTCTGACTTAAAATATTATCTAATACAGGCACAATTTTTATATTTATAATAAATAGTGCTGTTAATAATTATTATTGAAAGAAAAAAAAAGCGGTGGCTCTTAGTACAATTACTTCATCCATTAAATATCATTGTTCGTTTCTGGTAGACGTAAAATAGTTTTGAAATCGAAAAACATGGTTTATTTTAGGAATAAAATTTATTCATTAGGAAGAATATTTCATCCACTTTCATATCCTGTTACAAAAAATTCATAAAAACAATTAATTGCACGGAACACTGTTAGCGCAACTACAACTTGCACTGGACGACTTGTTTTGATTTGTAAATTTTTTTTTTCATATAAATAGTTGCAATTTTGATTTTGCATTTTTAGGAACGAATCTTCCGTGTAAGCCGAGAGATACTTGTACATACGTATATGATGCAAACGTATGCTACACATGATATTTGTACACGACTACACATATGCAAGCATATGACGTAATAATAGTGAATCAGAATTGCTGACGTTGAACATTAAATATTCGCGGTTCGCGCTCTACATTTAACATACTTACACATTGTGGGGGATATGTACCGTTTATATTATTCAAGTAAGAAAAAAATTACGGCCGGTTAAATACAAGCACACGTAACCGATTTGATTCTAATTTAATGAAATAAGTAGATACAAAATTAATCAGTACAAAACCAGTCAGAAACATAATTAATAATTATTTATTATTTATTTGAATTTGATTATTTTACCTAGAGAGTCAGAGCGTGTTAAGGACCGAACAGACTGGTATGGGAGCCGTAACACTACCGCAATTTAGCCGGATTGTAGCGCATGGCACACTGCCGAAAAATTAGACATTCACACCAATCTGGTCAAATCGTAAAACTATTTAGATAAAAATACGACACATACGAAAAATGATGGTACTGAAAAGTTACATGCTTTGATATTATTATACTAGTTGATCTATACCCAAACACTCAAGTAGTAAGTACATATTGGTTTTGGACAAAAAAATGTAACATGAGCAGTTTATGTTTTGCTTAGTTTGTCACGTTTCCCCACATAAACTATACAATATAATTACTTTATGGTTTTAAATTTAGCTTTAAAATTTTTTTTGTTTAGGGGTCTTATTATCCATTTTAAATTTGACCGGATGGTTAACCGTACACAAAATGTGACCGTACTAACTAGATCGGATTGGTGTGAACGCGTATTTTCCATATACTATTGAATTGACCGCACGGTTGACCGTGCGTCCAATTTAACGGTCTAGCGTACCGGTTTGTTCACACACTTAA
Source organism: Brachynemurus nebulosus (assembly GCA_035578155.1). Taxonomy (NCBI): domain Eukaryota; kingdom Metazoa; phylum Arthropoda; class Insecta; order Neuroptera; family Myrmeleontidae; genus Brachynemurus; species Brachynemurus nebulosus. Next base: position 12,320,860 of record JAPWDM010000004.1, read on the forward strand.
CAAAAGTTTGTTCAGTTTTACTGTACGTACATAGTTCTACATAATATCGTCAATATCGAGAACGAATATCGCTAATATCGAATGTAAGCGGTCGGTAACAGTTTAATATACATAGTACAAGATGTAAGTATAGATGGCACGATTAAGAGGAAGATGTAAGTATAAACGGTACATACATATGTGCACTGTGTAGTGTATGTTTTCTTCCAAAGATGACGCTAGTTTAATAACTTCGTCGGATAGTTTAATAACGGTATGATATTGTCATTTGTTAGGGATTGTCAGTACTTACATTTTATTTTCTGAAATTCTATGAATAAAACTGCTATCGTAAGTTTTATCAGGAGTTCAGGGACATTCGTTCCAAAAGACTACATTACCATTATTATAATTTTAGGATGTGGCTATTTATACAATATACAGTATGTATAACCAATTGGCTATTTATACATACAGTATGTCCAGTACGAATACGCAATTGGCTATTTATACATACAGTATGTATATGAAATTGGCTATTTATACATAATATATAGTATGTATATGAAATGGGCTGTGTACCGGCACAAGATTGCCGTGAAAATGCAAATTTTATAATTTTGAAAATTCATACAGGTTGCCGTGTAAATATAAGAATAAGAGAGTTTTCCTAGCAACTAGAATAATAAAATAAAAAGTCAGTTGAATTCTGGCATTTGAATGAGATATTTGTATTTTCACGGCAATCTTGTGCCAGTACATAAATGCCTCGCAAATGACTCCAATTATCTCTTCGAAATGAAAATACAAATATTTCATTCAAATGCCAGAATTCAACTGACTTTTTATTTTATTATTCTAGTTGCTAGGAAAACTCTTTTATTCTTATATTTACACGGCAACCTGTATGAATTTTGAAAATTATAAAATTTGCATTTTCACGGCAATCTTGTGCCGGTACATACGCCCCCATCGCAAAAAATATATATTTTCCGAGCAACAATCAAAAAAAAAAATTTCCTTTTGAGGAGAAAAGTTTCCAGGAAACAACTTTGACTGTATCCTGAATACATAAAAACTCCCCAAAATACAATGCTAAATAATTACAATTCATGCAAATATTGAATTAACTATGAAAAAAAATATATGTACATTATTTTATATGTACAGATAAATATTTACAAGCTTGTGTATTTAAACATTACACAAAATTAAATGATATATGCCGTTTTTAATCGATCGATCGATACATTATCCAATTTGTTACTTATTTTAAGCTTAAAATATTTATCTCCCCTTTTAATTACTTCAAAGGATCCCAAATAATTAGGAGCCAGTGAAGATTTAACTCTATCGTCCCTAATATATACAAATTTGGCAGACGATAGATTCGCATCTACGAAACTTTTATTTTTATAAAATTTCGTAAAGAAATATTTTGTATTTTGAATGCTATTTGATAAAGCATTCGCAAAATCATATTGGCTCAATTTATTATCATTTGAGTTACAATATGATATTAATTGGTATGGTAACCTTAATGAATTACCGTATAAAATTTGTGAAGAAAAAGTAATTATAGTTGAAGCGTAACTATCCTTTAAAGGAATAGCTTCAACCCTGTCAATACCTTCAAATCTGTTTTTCTAACATTTATCACATGATTCAACAACACGATTGATCATTTTGGCACAGTAAAAAAACTACATATTAAATTTCTCTAGTCAGTGTTTGCCAGTAGCATCGCTTAATGCACCTTCTTGCGTGCATTCCATACTTTAAATGGTATGAACAAATCCATACTTTAAGTGGTATAAACAAAATTTGATGATATTTTGAATAGAAAAAATTCTTTGATTTTTCATAATTCCCTTTCTTATTTTTGTTACTATGAAAATTATGACATTTATTGGATTTTCCAAAATTTTCTTTAATGACAGTAATTTCTTGTAAAATTTGATCAAATTTCTGATCATTATTTGCAATTTCATTAATCTGATCTTTTTTTAGGAATCCAATACATCATCAGCTGTTCTACCCAAATCATCAATAGATAGTTTATCTAATGCACACAAAAAAGGCAAAACATTTGTCGGTACATTATTTAAAAATATTTGCTTGAGAAAAGCATCTTTCAAGTTCAAGTCATTCGCCAGAAACACTTATTCATCATTTCTGATGGTCGTAAATTTTCAAAATTTTCTTTCTTAAATAAAGAATTAAATTTTTGACTATCAGTTAATACAAATAACCTGAACAGCTCATGCTTTAATTTTTCATATTTGTTTTCATCACCATTTAAAGTAATTATATGTTTTACTTTTTGTGACGTCTCATTATCCAAAGCAAGCGTAACAAGAATATATTTATTTTCATCAATTGAAATATTTTTTAATTTAAATAACATTTCGCCCTTCAACAACCACAACTCGACATCATTTCTATCGAACGGTGGCAGTTTTTCATTTACAAAATCCGCCTGCCGTTCTGATGTAGTTTGCAATTGAACATTTTGATTTATCCGTGGCATTTTTGTTTTGTTTTGAAAACAAATATTTTCAAAAGCAAGTAAAATAATACAAATATTAAAAATAAATGGTTACGACTGACCTTGCAATGTCGGTATGTCACCACTGTAACGCAAATGACTCCAATTATCTCTTCGAAATGAAAATACAAATATCTCATTCAAATGCCAGAATTCAACTGACTTTTATTTTATTATTCTAGTTGCTAGAAAAACTCTTTTATTCTTATATTTACACGGCAACCTGTATGAATTTTCAAAATTATAAAATTTGCATTTTCACGGCAATCTTGTGACGGTACAGGTTGTTTATATAGCCAAAAGATTTTGAAGAGACCTATCTTCGTTTGCGTAGTGGAGTAGGTAAAATAAATCAACTCATTGGCCTATGGTTCATAAGACACATGTATTTGACAGATATCGACCTTACCTTCAAAATGACAGACTGATACATTTTAGAATGCGTTTCTGCGCATCTCTCAGTTTATTTTCTGCCGGGTATGCAATGTATCGTCAGCTGAGTATTGGTTTGCACCAAGTCAATTTTTTAAATATTTTCTCCTGATAGTGATTTCGGCTTCTTCAATGCCCAAAACTAACAAAACAACTATCTAGAAAAAATATTTAAAAAGTTGACTTGGTCAGTGCCGTGGAGAGAAATGGTGAGCCCCAGGAATAAATCAAATTTTTTCAAAATTTTATCCTCAAAAAAGGTAACGAGCAAAAAAAAGCTCTTTTGATTTTTTCTTGGGACCTTTACTGATAACTATGGGCCCCCTCTTCCAACCCGGGCCCCGGGGCTGAAACCCTGGCTACCCCACCCTTTCGTCAGGCCTAGACTTGGTACAAACCAATACTCAGCTGACGATATATGTATACTGAATTGGCTAGTTATGTACCTAAAGCTAAACTGTATACGCCGTATACGCAGTTGACTATTTATATACATACTGACTGAATGCGCTACTATTACATTTGAGGAGCTGGGAGGAAAAAGGGCGTAAGTCACTTTACGCCCTTTTTCGGTAGATTGCGTTTTTTAATTTTTTAGTGTCTACTTAGAAAAAAAAATTTTTACGGCGATTGGAAATCAATTAATGTCCCTACGCTACGGTAACAATTTTTTGCCACTTGAACAAATGAGCGTGCGATCGAAGTGAGTGCGCTCATCTCCTCTCTCGTGGCCAATCGATAACTTCTCGCACTTATTGCACAATATACTATTATTGTAGCATTGACTGTACCATTGGTAAAACATAAATACTTTTTGTTATTATTGTACAATAAGTTTAGAATGACAACATGATTAATTTTTTCTTTTTTGGCACTTCAATTACTTTGATAAAAAGTTCATGATTTATCTTCCATTCATTTTTCTGAAAAAAATGAATGATGCGCCCTTTCATATCCTTCGTTGTATGTGTTCGTTTGTACATGTGTGTTTTATTTATTTGCAATTCATTTCCCTTAGATATTTTTTCGTCTTTGGAAGAAAAATTTTAGTTTTAAAATTTTATTGTCAATCGGATTGATTTTGATAAATGATATCGAGAACATTCGTTGAAAAATGTTGAAAATTTTTTGTATGTAAGTATGTTCAATTCTTAGACTATTAGTCTTATAAATTGACATTAAAATATTGAATTTTATGTCTATATTCGGATACTATTTTATCGTTAACATAAAACTATTCATTATTCGGATGAGATCGATTAATTTGGTGGAAGGTTGGAATTAAATAATTTTTTAAGCAAGGTGACATCGTGTAATTGTGCCGATTATATATCAAACTAGCGTACCGAAATAGGATGACAGTCTTTTTTGTAAAAAAGTAAAATAAAGTTTGCCGTAATATTTGCACAATTAAAATAAATGTAATTATAAATACAGCTGAACCGTCTTTTATGCGGTGGATAGTGACCGCATAAAACAATCGCACAAAAAAAAATATTCAAAAACTTTATACAGCTGAACTCTTTTTTATGCGGTCCTTTTTTGTACGATTTTTTTGTGCGATTTTTTTATGCGTTTTTTTATGCGGCTTGTTTAAAACGGCCATTAAAATGCATAATGTAAATCAAAATCACGAGACAGTAAGAAACTTAAACAATTACTATAATAACTTTCTTTGATAAAAATACTTTTTAACGGCTTTTAAGCATTTAACGAATACATTGCATAAGAACATAAGTTATTGCATCATTTAATTTTGTTACAGATGTATTTTTCAACATTTTCATATTATAATACTGAAATAAAATGTTTCTACGTGTAAATTAATGCTTTATCTTGTTTATAGAAGCAACTTCTAAGGAAGTTTTGAGCGTTTTGAGTAATGTTTTTTTGATGGAACTTTTTTTATGCGGTCCCGACCAACCACACAAAAAAGTTTTTTATACAATCTGAATCGAACTATACTTTTTATAGCTATTTATGATATTTTTTTGAATATATTTTTTTTGTGCGATTTTTTTTATGCGGTCCCTATCCACCGCACAAAAAAGAGTTCAGCTGTATTAAGTAGCTGTAAAAGCATACCTAGTTTCATAGAAAAAAATACATAATTCAAAACACTCACAACTTCACGATTTCTCAAGAAGTTTCTTTTTTAAAGAAGATAAAGCATTAATTTATACATGAAAATATTTTCTTCCACTTTTATTATATTATGAAAATTGCGATAAATACATCTGTAAAAAACTTTATTGATGCAATGATTTATATTTTTATGCAATTTACTGATTAATGCTTAAAAATTACCAATAAGTAATTTTATCGATAAATTATCGCAAATTAAAGCTCAAACTTACTTTGTCTTGCTTTGTATTCACATTATCCACACGGAGAGAAAATTCCTATAAAAATTACTGTGCTCAGCACTACAATCGACGTGTAAAAGGCGAACATATTCAATTCTGTAAGGTAAAAATATAAAGATTATAATTAATCATAAAAAATTTAAAGGATGGAATGTTCTTTTCGTAATATTATCTCCGTAAAATTTGTAAAACAGCACAGTAAAAAGTTCCATTACCGACAAAAAAATAATTTTTAATTGTTTTTATTAAAAAAATTACCATGCTAACATGCTAATAATAGAAAGAAAAAAAAACAGAAAGAAGGTTGGTTGTGTTGGGAACGCTGTAATGAAATGTACCTCACTCAGCGAGTTACGCGAGTTACATGCGAACCATAGGTGTGGACTGTGGAAGAAACTTTGTCAGACAGGTCGCACCAAGCACCTTGATTTATCAGACTGTTACAAGCAGCTAGCACAGCTAGTAGTCAGTTTCTTTTACACTCTCTTAGGACGATGTCATCGTTTAATTCATCTTTTTGTTATTTACCTATCTTTAGTATATGTATTAGAATATATTGTTGGCAATCATTTTTGTATACATGTTTTTACAGGTACAGTGTAACCAACATAAGGTCGCGAGTCAGATGCGCAAATGAAAGAGTACGACAACAAGAATTAAACTATAATATATATGCATAAGAGTGTGATAAAAGTTGTGTTAGCACCACATTAAATTTTACCATGCTAGCACATATTTTTTATTTTGATCGTCGATCGCGCACGGATTATAGGGGAGCATGGTAATTTTTCTGAAATTTTCTCTACAAAAATTATAGGATTTTTCTCTCCGTGCACTTTAATTTAATCGACATTTCCACCCCAAAAAATTGTACAAAAAAAGACCGCATAAAAAAAATGTTTTTGCATCATTGTTTACTGACTTTAGGTAGATGTAAAAAAATCATATGCCTGTTTTTTCTATTTCTTGGTTACTATTTATAGTAGTCTGGTTATTTTATTTTCCACTTACAAGTAAAGGTCTTGAAGTGATAATTCCCGATTTTGATGAAACTTGGTAAGTGTGTAGAACACAAAAAAATAACAGACACGTATTTTCCTTTATCTGCCAAAAACGCCATTTAAGGGGTGAAATCCACCCCCAAAGTTGGGGTAAAAATTTAATTTTGTCAAATTACTCGAAAACTATAACAGATAGAAAAAAAGTTTAAATTGACACAACCCTTGATTTTTAAAGGTCTTCCTATTGATGTACTCCAATCCAGGGTCGGACCTACTGGAGGGTCCTTGACTATAAAATTGGGGGTAAAATTTGAAATAGGGTGAATATGGTTGGACCAATCAAAATATTGATATCAAATATGAAAACCACATCAAAAATACTAGTTTACCTGTTTTTGCTAAAAGCCTTTACGTTAAAGTTAAAAGCTCAAATATTAATCTAAAATCTTACATGTGCACTCAATATTTTACTTATAATATCTTTAGAAATAACTTTTTAAATCGTTTTATTTATTGTATTTATACCTACAATTAATATTTAAACAAAAATATTGGATAAAATATTATTCTAATGTAATTCGTGCAAAATTAAGGGCTATATATAAGTTCCGGTAGCTCTAGTTAATATTGGAAACTGTTGAAATATTTTAATAAAAACAGAATCGATAGAGGCAAAATTTAAATTGACGTAGCATATAATTGTTTTAGAGCTTAAAAAATATACAGGGATATTAACCTATTACCATATATGAATCCAGGGTCCTAGTTATTAGCGGGTTTTCTATTATCAGTGTCGAATTTAATTATTTTATAAACAGCATATATATAAATATGCTGGTATTGCTGTTCCAATATACCATTTGGTCTACTATGTAATATAGATAAATGTCGGCACTTTTTTAAGCAGTAGAGAAATTTTTCAAAGCTACTTTTTAATTTTAAATAGAATTCTTGCAGCTTGAAATCATTTCGGTTATTAAATGAAAAGTCGTATTCCGGCCAGTTGGTCTACTATGTAATTTAGATAAATATCGGCACTTTTATGAGCATTAGAGAAAAGTTTAAAAGCAGCTTTTTAATTTTAGATAGAATTCTTGCAGCCTGGAATCATTTCCGTTATTAATTGGAATAACATTTGGTCGTGCAAAATGAAATGTCGTTTTCCGACCATTTGGTCTACTATGTTATTTAGATAAATAACGGCACTTTTATGAGCATTAGAGAAAAGTTTAAAAGCAACTTTTTAATTTTAGATAGAATTCTTGCAGCCTGGAATCATTTCCGTTATTAATTGGAATAACATTTGGTCGTGTAATATGAAAAGTCGTATTCCGGCCACTTGGTCTACTATGTAATTTAGATAAATATCGGCACTTTTATGAGCATTAGAGAAAAGTTTAAAAGCAGCTTTTTAATTTTAGATAGAATTCTTGCAGCCTGGAATCATTTCCGTTATTAATTGGAATAACATTAGGTCGTGTAAAATGAAATGTCATTTTCCGACTATTTGGTCTACTATGTAATTCAAATAAATGTCGGCACTTTTTTAAGCAGTAGAGAAATTTTTCAAAGCAACTTTTTAATTTTAAATAGAATTCTTGTAGCCTGGAATCATTTCCGTTATTAACTGGAATAACATTAGGTCGTGTAATATGAAAAGTCGTATTCCGGCCACTTGGTCTACTATGTAATTTAGATAAATATCGGCACTTTTATGACGATTAGAGAAAAGTTTAAAAGCAGCTTTTTAATTTTAGATAGAATTCTTGCAGCCTGGAATCATTTCCGTTATTAATTGGAATAACATTTGGTCGTGTAAAATGAAATGTCGTTTTCCGACCATTTGGTCTACTATGTAATTTAGATAAATATCGGCACTTTTATGAGCATTAGAGAAAAGTTTAAAAGCAACTTTTTAATTTTAGATAGAATTCTTCCAGCCTGGAATCATTTCCGTTACTAATTGGAATAACATTTGGTCGTGTAAAATGAAATGTCGTTTTCCGACCATTTGGTCTACTATGTAATTCAAATAAATGTTGCACTTTTTTAAGCAGTAGAGAAATTTTTCAAAATAACTTTTTAATTTTAAATAGAATTCGTGCAGCTTGGAATCATTTCGGTTATTAACTGGAATAACATTAGGTCGTGTAATATGAAAAGTCGTATTCCGGCCAGTTGGTCTACTATGTAATTTAGATAAATATCGGCACTTTTATGAGCATTAGAGAAAAGTTTAAAAGCAGCTTTTTAATTTTAGATAGAATTCTTGCAGCCTGGAATCATTTCCGTTATTAATTGGAATAACATTTGGTCGTGTAAAATGAAATGTCGTTTTCCGACCATTTGGTCTACTATGTTATTTAGATAAATATCGGCACTTTTATGAGCATTAGAGAAAAGTTTAAAAGCAACTTTTTAATTTTAGATAGAATTCTTGCAGCCTGGAATCATTTCCGTTATTAATTGGAATAACATTTGGTCGTGTAATATGAAAAGTCGTATTCCGGCCACTTGGTCTACTATGTAATTTAGATAAATATAGGCACTTTTATGAGCATTAGAGAAAAGTTTAAAAGCAGCTTTTTAATTTTAGATAGAATTCTTGCAGCCTGGAATCATTTCCGTTATTAATTGGAATAACATTAGGTCGTGTAAAATGAAATGTCATTTTCCGACTATTTTGTCTACTATGTAATTCAAATAAATGTCGGCACTTTTTTAAGCAGTAGAGAAATTTTTCAAAGCAACTTTTTAATTTTAAATAGAATTCTTGCAGCTTGGAATCATTTCCGTTATTAACTGGAATAACATTTGGTCGTGTAAAATGAAATGTCGTTTTCCGACCATTTGGTCTACTATGTAATTTAGATATATATCGGCACTTTTTTAAGCATTAGAGAAAAGTTTAAAAGCAACTTTTTAATTTTAAATAGTATTCTTGCAGCTTGGAATCATTTCCGTTATAAATTGGAATAACATTAAGTCGTGTAAAATGAAATGTCATTTTCCGACTATTTGGTCTACTATGTAATTCAAATAAGTGTCGGCACTTTTTTAAGCAGTAGAGAAATTTTTCAAAGCAACTTTGTAATTTTAAATAGAATTCTTGCAGCTTGGAATCACTTCGGTTATTAACTGGAATAACATTAGGTCGTGTAATATGAAAAGTCGTATTCCGGCCACTTGGTCTACTATGTAATTTAGATAAATATCGGCACTTTTATGAGCATTAGAGAAAAGTTTAAAAGCAGCTTTTTAATTTTAGATAGAATCCTTGCAGCCTGGAATCATTTCCGTTATTAATTGGAATAACATTTGGTCGTGTAAAATGAAATGTCGTTTTCCCACCATTTGGTCTACTATGTAATTTAGATAAATATCGGCACTTTTATGAGCATTAGAGAAAAGTTTAAAAGCAACTTTTTAATTTTAGATAGAATTCTTGCAGCCTGGAATCATTTCCGTTTTTAATTGGAATAACATTTGGTCGTGTAAAATGAAATGTCGTTTTCCGACCATTTGGTCTACTATGTAATTCAAATAAATGTCGGCACTTTTTTAAGCAGTAGAGAAATTTTTCAAAAAAACTTTTTAATTTTAAATAGAATTCTTGCAGCTTGGAATCATTTCGGTTATCAACTGGAATAACATTAGGTCGTGTAATATGAAAAGTCGTATTCCGGCCACTTACTTGGTCTACTATGTAATTTAGATAAATATCGGCACTTTTATGAGCATTAGAGAAAAGTTTAAAAGCTGCTTTTTAATTTTAGATAGAATACTTGCAGCCTGGAATCATTTCCGTTATTAATTGGAATAACATTTGGTCGTGTAAAATGAAATGTCGTTTTCCGACCATTTAGTCTACTATGTTATTTAGATAAATATCGGCACTTTTATGAGCATTAGAGAAAAGTTTAAAAGCAACTTTTTAATTTTAGATAGAATTCTTGCAGCCTGGAATCATTTCCGTTATTAATTGGAATAACATTTGGTCGTGTAAAATGAAATGTCGTTTTCCGACCATTTGGTCTACTATGTAATTCAAATAAATGTCGGCACTTTTTTAAGCAGTAGAGAAATTTTTCAAAGCAACTTTTTAATTTTAAATAGAATTCTTGCAGCTTGGAATCATTTCGGTTATTAACTGGAATAACATTAGGTCGTGTAATATGAAAAGTCGTATTTAGGCTACTTGGTCTACTATGTAATTTAGATAAATATCGGCACTTTTATGAGCATTAGAGAAAAGTTTAAAAGCAGCTTTTTAATTTTAGATAGAATTCTTGCAGCCTGGAATCATTTCCGTTATTAATTGGAATAACATTTGGTCGTGTAAAATGAAATGTCGTTTTCCGACCATTTGGTCTACTATGTAATTTAGATAAATATCGGCACTTTTTTAAGCATTAGAGAAAAGTTTAAAAGCAACTTTTTATTTTTAAATAGTATTCTTGCAGCTTGGAATCATTTCCGTTATAAATTGGAATAACATTAGGTCGTGTAAAATGAAATGTCGTTTTCCGACCATTTCGTCTACTATGTAATTCAAATAAATGTCGGCACTTTTTTAAGCAGTAGAGAAATTTTTCAAAGCAACTTTTTAATTTTAAATAGAATTCTTGCAGCTTGGAATCATTTCGGTTATTAACTGGAATAACATTAGTTCGTGTAATATGAAAAGTCGTATTCCGGCTACTTGGTCTACTATGTAATTTAGATAAATATCGGCACTTTTATGAGCATTAGAGAAAAATTTAAAAGCAGCTTTTTAATTTTAGATAGAATTCTTGCAGCCTGGAATCATTTCCGTTATTAATTGGAATAACATTTGGTCGTGTAAAATGAAATGTCGTTTTCCGACCATTTGGTCTACTATGTAATTTAGATAAATATCGGCACTTTTTTAAGCATTAGAGAAAAGTTTAAAAGCAACTTTTTAATTTTAAATAGTATTCTTGCAGCTTGGAATCATTTCCGTTATAAATTGGAATAACATTAGGTCGTGTAAAATGAAACGTCGTTTTCCGACCATTTGGTCTACTATGTAATTCAAATAAATGTCGGCACTTTTTTAAGCAGTAGAGAAATTTTTCAAAGCAACTTTTTAATTTTAAATAGAATTCTTGCAGCTTGGAATCATTTCGGTTATTAACTGGAATAACATTAGGTCGTGTAATATGAAAAGTCGTATTCCGGCCACTTGGTCTACTATGTAATTTAGATAAATATCGGCACTTTTATGAGCATTAGAGAAAAGCTTAAAAGCAGCTTTTTAATTTTAGATAGAATTCTTGCAGCCTGGAATCATTTCCGTTATTAATTGGAATAAAATTTGGTCGTGTAATATGAAATGTCGTTTTCCGACCATTTGGTCTACTATGTAATTTAGATAAATATCGGCACTTTTTTAAGCATTAGAGAAAAGTTTAAAAGCAACTTTTTAATTTTAAATAGTATTCTTGCAGCTTGGAATCATTTCCGTTATAAATTGGAATAACATTAGGTCGTGTAAAATGAAATGTCATTTTCCGACTATTTGGTCTACTATGTAATTCAAATAAATGTCGGCACTTTTTTAAGCAGTAGAGAAATTTTTCAAAGCAACTTTTTAATTTTAAATAGAATTCTTGCAGCTTGGAATCATTTCGGTTATTAACTGGAATAACATTAGGTCGTGTAATATGAAAAGTCGTGGTCCGGCCACTTGGTCTACAATGTAATTTAGATAAATATCGGCACTTCTATGAGCATTAGAGAAAAGTTTAAAAGCAGCTTTTTAATTTTAGATAGAATTCTTGCAGCCTGGAATCATTTCCGTTATTAATTGGAATAACATTTGGTCGTGTAAAATGAAATGTCGTTTTCCGACCATTTGGTCTACTATGTAATTTAGATAAATATCGGCACTTTCTTAAGCATTAGAGAAAAGTTTAAAAGCAACTTTTTAATTTTAAATAGTATTCTTGCAGCTTGGAATCATTTCCGTTATAAATTGGAATAACATTAGGTCGTGTAAAATGAAATGTCATTTTCCGACTATTTGGTCTACTATGTAATTCAAATAAATGTCGGCACTTTTTTAAGCAGTAGAGAAATTTTTCAAAGCAACTTTTTAATTTTAAATAGAATTCTTGCAGCTTGGAATCATTTCGGTTATTAACTGGAATAACATTAGGTCGTGTAATATGAAAAGTCGTATTCAGGCCACTTGGTCTACTATGTAATTTAGATAAATATCGGCTCTTTTATGAGCATTAGAGAAAAGTTTAAAAGCAACTTTTTAATTTTAGATAGAATTTTTGCAGCCTGGAATCATTTCCGTTATTAATTGGAATAACATTTGGTCGTGTAAAATGTAATGTCGTTTTCCCACCATTTGGTCTACTATGTAATTTAGATAAATATCGGCACTTTTATGAGCATTAGAGAAAAGTTTAAAAGCAACTTTTTAATTTTAGATAGAATTCTTGCAGCCTGGAATCATTTCCGTTATTAATTGGAATAACATTTGGTCGTGTAAAATGAAATGTCGTTTTCCGACCATTTGGTCTACTATGTAATTCAAATAAATGTCGGCACTTTTTTAAGCAGTAGAGAAATTTTTCAAAGCAACTTTTTAATTTTAAATAGAATTCTTGCAGCTTGGAATCATTTCGGTTATTAACTGGAATAACATTAGGTCGTGTAATATGAAAAGTCGTATTCCGGCTACTTGGTCTACTATGTAATTTAGATAAATATCGGCACTTTTATGAGCATTAGAGAAAAGTTTAAAAGCAGCTTTTTAATTTTAGATAGAATTCTTGCAGCCTGGAATCATTTCCGTTATTAATTGGAATAACATTTGGTCGTGTAAAATGAAATGTCGTTTTCCGACCATTTGGTCTACTATGTAATTTAGATAAATATCGGCACTTTTATGAGCATTACAGAAAAGTTTAAAAGCAACTTTTTAATTTTAGATAGAATTCGTGCAGCCTGGAATCATTTCCGTTATTAATTGGAATAACATTTGGTCGTGTAAAATGAAATGTCGTTTTCCGACCATTTGGTCTACTATGTAATTCAAATAAATGTCGGCACTTTTTTAAGCAGTAGAGAAATTTTTCAAAGCAACTTTTTAATTTTAAATAGAATTCTTGCAGCTTGGAATCATTTCGGTTATTAACTGGAATAACATTAGGTCGTGTAAAATGAAATGTGGTTTTCCGACCATTTGGTCTACTATGTAATTTAGATAAATATCGGCACTTTTATGAGCATTAGAGAAAAGTTTAAAAGCAGCTTTTTAATTTTAGTTAGAATTCTTGCAGCCTGGAAGCATTTCCGTTATTAATTGGAATAACATTTGGTCGTGTAAAATGAAATGTCGTTTTCCGACCATTTAGTCTACTATGTAATTTAGATAAATATCGGCACTTTTTTAAGCATTAGAGAAAAGTTTAAAAGCAACTTTTTAATTTTAAATAGTATTCTTGCAGCTTGGAATCATTTCCGTTATAAATTGGAATAACATTAGGTCATGTAAAATGAAATGTCGTTTTCCGACCATTTGGTCTACTATGTAATTCAAATAAATGTCGGCACTTTTTTAAGCAGTAGAGAAATTTTTCAAAGCAACTTTTTAATTTTAAATAGAATTCTTGCAGCTTGGAATCATTTCGGTTATTAACTGGAATAACATTAGGTCGTGTAATATGAAAAATCGTATTCCGGCCACTTGGTCTACTATGTAATTTAGATAAATATCGGCACTTTTATGAGCATTAGAGAAAAGTTTAAAAGCAGCTTTTTAATTTTAGATAGAATTCTTGCAGCCTGGAATCATTTCCGTTATTAATTGGAATAACATTTGGTCGTGTAAAATGAAATGTCGTTTTCCGACCATTTGGTCTACTATGTAATTCAAATAAATGTCGACACTTTTTTAAGCAGTAGAGAAATTTTTCAAAGCAACTTTTTAATTTTAAATAGAATTCTTGCAGCTTGGAATCATTTCGGTTATTAACTGGAATAACATTAGGTCGTGTAAAATGAAATGAGGTTTTCCGACCATTTGGTCTACTATGTAATTTAGATAAATATCGGCACTTTTATGAGCATTAGGGAAAAGTTTAAAAGCAGCTTTGTAATTTTAGATAGAATTCTTGCAGCCTGGAATCATTTCCGTTATTAATTGGAATAACATTTGGTCGTGTAAAATGAAATGTCGTTTTCCGACCATTTGGTCTACTATGTAATTTAGCTAAATATCGGCACTTTTTTAAGCATTAGAGAAAAGTTTAAAAGCAACTTTTTAATTTTAAATAGTATTCTTGCAGCTTGGAATCATTTCCGTTATAAATTGGAATAACATTAGGTTGTGTAAAATGAAACGTCGTTTTCCGACCATTTGGTCTACTATGTAATTCAAATAAATGTCGGCACTTTTTTAAGCAGTAGAGAAATTTTTCAAAGCAACTTTTTAATTTTAAATAGAATTCTTGCAGCTTGGAATCATTTCGGTTATTAACTGGAATAACATTAGGTCGTGTAATATGAAAAGTCGTATTCCGGTCACTTGGTCTACTATGTAATTTAGATAAATATCGGCACTTTTATGAGCATTAGAGAAAAGTTTAAAAGCAGCTTTTTAATTTTAGATAAAATTCTTGCAGCCTGGAATCATTTCCGTTATTAATTGGAATAACATTTGGTCGTGTAAAATGAAATGTCGTTTTCCGACCATTTGGTCTACTATGTAATTCAAATAAATGTCGGCACTTTTTTAAGCAGTAGAGAAATTTTTCAAAGCAACTTTTTCATTTTAAATAGAATTCTTGCAGCTTGGAATCATTTCGGTTATTAACTGGAATAACATTAGGTCGTGTAATATGAAAAGTTGTATTCCGGCTACTTGGTCTACTATGTAATTTAGATAAATATCGGCACTTTTATGAGCATTAGAGAACAGTTTAAAAGCAGCTTTTTAATTTTAGATAGAATTCTTGCAGCCTGGAATCATTTCCGTTATTAATTGGAATAACATTTGGTCGTGTAAAATGAAATGTCGTTTTCCGACCATTTGGTCTACTATGTAATTTAGATAAATATCGGCACTTTTATGAGCATTAGAGAAAAGTTTAAAAGCAGCTTTTTAATTTTAGATAAAATTCTTGCAGCCTGGAATCATTTCCGTTATTAATTGGAATAACATTTGGTCGTGTAAAATGAAATGTCGTTTTCCGACCATTTGGTCTACTATGTAATTCAAATAAATGTCGGCACTTTTTTAAGCAGTAGAGAAATTTTTCAAAGCAACTTTTTCATTTTAAATAGAATTCTTGCAGCTTGGAATCATTTCGGTTATTAACTGGAATAACATTAGGTCGTGTAATATGAAAAGTTGTATTCCGGCTACTTGGTCTACTATGTAATTTAGATAAATATCGGCACTTTTATGAGCATTAGAGAAAAGTTTAAAAGCAGCTTTTTAATTTTAGATAGAATTCTTGCAGCCTGGAATCATTTCCGTTATTAATTGGAATAACATTTGGTCGTGTAAAATGAAATGTCGTTTTCCGACCATTTGGTCTACTATGTAATTTAGATAAATATCGGCACTTTTATGAGCATTAGAGAAAAGTTTAAAAGCAGCTTTTTAATTTTAGATAGAATTCTTGCAGCCTGGAATCATTTCCGTTATTAATTGGAATAACATTTGGTCGTGTAAAATGAAATGTCGTTTTCCGACCATTTGGTCTACTATGTAATTCAAATAAATGTCGGCACTTTTTTAAGCAGTAGAGAAATTTTTCAAAGCAACTTTTTAATTTTAAATAGAATTCTTGCAGCTTGGAATCATTTCGGTTATTAATTGGAATAACATTTGGTCGTGTAAAATGAAATGTCGTTTTCCGACCATTTGGTCTACTATGTAATTCAAATAAATGTCGGCACTTTTTTAAGCAGTAGAGAAATTTTTCAAAGCATCTTTTTAATTTTAAATAGAATTCTTGCAGCTTGGAATCATTTCGGTTATTAACTGGAATAACATTAGGTCGTGTAAAATGAAATGTGGTTTTCCGACCATTTGGTCTACTATGTAATTTAGATAAATATCGGCACTTTTATGAGCATTAGAGAAAAGTTTAAAAGCAGCTTTTTAATTTTAGATAGAATTCTTGCAGCCTGGAAGCATTTCCGTTATTAATTGGAATAACATTTGGTCGTGTAAAATGAAATGTCGTTTTCCGACCATTTGGTCTACTATGTAATTTAGATAAATATCGGCACTTTTTTAAGCATTAGAGAAAAGTTTAAAAGCAACTTTTTAATTTTAAATAGTATTCTTGCAGCTTGGAATCATTTCCGTTATAAATTGGAATAACATTAGGTCGTGTAAAATGAAATGTCGTTTTCCGACCATTTGGTCTACTATGTAATTCAAATAAATGTCGGCACTTTTTTAAGCAGTAGAGAAATTTTTCAAAGCAACTTTTTAATTTTAAATAGAATTCTTGCAGCTTGGAATCATTTCGGTTATTAACTGGAATAACATTAGGTCGTGTAATATGAAAAGTCGTATTCCGGCCACTTGGTCTACTATGTAATTTAGATAAATATCGGCACTTTTATGAGCATTAGAGAAAAGTTTAAAAGCAGCTTTTTAATTTTAGATAGAATTCTTGCAGCCTGGAATCATTTCCGTTATTAATTGGAATAACATTTGGTCGTGTAAAATGAAATGTCGTTTTCCGACCATTTGGTCTACTATGTAATTCAAATAAATGTCGGCACTTTTTTAAGCAGTAGAGAAATTTTTCAAAGCAACTTTTTAATTTTAAATAGAATTCTTGCAGCTTGGAATCATTTCGGTTATTAACTGGAATAACATTAGGTCGTGTAATATGAAAAGTCGTATTCAGGCCACTTGGTCTACTATGTAATTTAGATAAATATCGGCTCTTTTATGAGCATTAGAGAAAAGTTTAAAAGCAACTTTTTAATTTTAGATAGAATTTTTGCAGCCTGGAATCATTTCCGTTATTAATTGGAATAACATTTGGTCGTGTAAAATGTAATGTCGTTTTCCCACCATTTGGTCTACTATGTAATTTAGATAAATATCGGCACTTTTATGAGCATTAGAGAAAAGTTTAAAAGCAACTTTTTAATTTTAGATAGAATTCTTGCAGCCTGGAATCATTTCCGTTATTAATTGGAATAACATTTGGTCGTGTAAAATGAAATGTCGTTTTCCGACCATTTGGTCTACTATGTAATTCAAATAAATGTCGGCACTTTTTTAAGCAGTAGAGAAATTTTTCAAAGCAACTTTTTAATTTTAAATAGAATTCTTGCAGCTTGGAATCATTTCGGTTATTAACTGGAATAACATTAGGTCGTGTAAAATGAAATGTGGTGTTCCGACCATTTGGTCTACTATGTAATTTAGATAAATATCGGCACTCTTTTAAGCATTAGAGGAATGTTTAAGAGCACCTTTTTAATTTTAAATAGAATTCTTGCAGCCTGGAATCATTTCCGTTGTTAATTGGAATAACATTTGGTCGTGTAAAATGAAATGTGGTTTTCCGACCATTTGGTCTACTATGTTATTTAGATAAATATCGGCACTTTTTTAAGCATTAGAGAAAAGTTTAAAAGCAATTTTTTAATTTTTAATAGTATTCTTGCAGCTTGGAATCATTTCCGTTATAAATTGGAATAACTTTAGGGCGGGTAAAATGAAATGTCATTTTCCGACCATTTGGTCTACTATGTAATTCAGATAAATATCGACACTTTCTTAAGAATTCGAGAAATGTTTATATATGTTTAATTTTAAATAGAATTCATTTAGATTGTAATTATTTCCGCCACTGGTTGGAATGACATTTGAAATGTTATTTTTCGACAATTTGGTCGAATATATGATCCACTAAGTTGGCCCGGTTATTTCCTTTTTTCAACCAAATATGGCTGTGCCATACTGTGCTACTTGTGTGCTACTTGTGTGCTAACATGTGCTGTAAGTGCTAACATGTGCTTAAGTCAAAAACTATTGTTGGGCATAAAGTTAGTCCGGCTTTTTTTTTTTTTAACTCAATAAATGCTGTGCTCTATCTTGCTAAACGTGTGTTTCGTTTAAAAATATGTGTGTTTTATCTCTGTTAACTTCTAAAATGGAAAAAAAAATCGACAGATATTTGCCTATTTGGCTGCCTGTTTTAAAACATAGGTCAACAATAGTTTTAAGTCCTACCCATTTTTTCCCGTTTTTTGTTATTGTTATTATAAATAACCATCGTAACAGATGGTCAAGTAGGGGACTATATATGTATATATGTATATCTATATAACCTCTTATATACAACCTCTTATATACAAACATGTTTTCGTTGTTTTTCTTTACTGTCTAGAGTTTCAAAACTAACAAAATTAAAAAGAAAACATTTTTTTTATATCACATCATGTATCAGCCAGCCTGCCCATAAAATCATTAGACAGACATCTAAACGATTACATATGTTACTATACGAAATTTTCTTATACAGAAAAAAAGTTCTCGATATTATATTTATATAAGGAAAATGGATAAGTTTTTATACATGTATAGGAGTTACGTCTACTGGCGATTGGACTGGTCGGCTGCGATTCAATCCTTGCACCTGGTTGTGTATGCTCTTGAAGGTTTTGCACCAGTTTCCTTATATAATTTTAAATGAACTTCGCTATACAGCTTTACTGAGAAGGCGGCTTTAAATATACAACACATGTAAATCTAACAGTAAGTTTCCTAATTTAAATTTTTCCTATGTCGCTATATATGAAGGGTATAAGGAGATTTTTATTTTTATTTTGTGTACAATTGTGTGCAAAGAACAACAACTCACAACTGAAGATTGACTTTTGTTTTTACTATGGCCCATTTCAGTTAAATTTAACCATGCTTCATCACTTCCGTTTCCGTGGCT
This sequence comes from Brachynemurus nebulosus, assembly GCA_035578155.1. NCBI lineage: Eukaryota > Metazoa > Arthropoda > Insecta > Neuroptera > Myrmeleontidae > Brachynemurus > Brachynemurus nebulosus. The sequence continues at coordinate 12,340,151 of JAPWDM010000004.1, forward strand.
TTATCTCTTTCATTATTGCACTTACGTAAATTTTAAAATTGCAGTTTGTTTTTAGAAAAGAATAGAAGATTGATTCGTTTTCAATATAAGAATTATTTAAATTTTTAACTTTAACTCATGGTCAATTGTATCTGAAATAGGGTATATATTTCAAGTTCGACATAATTTTAAAGTATTGTATTTGTATTAGGGATGTTACGGATACGAAATTTCGGATACGGGCACGGATACGGATATTTAAAACCATTCTTTTCGGTTTCGGTTTCGGTTACGGATATAGAATAATATCGGATAATGTTTAAAATACAGTTACGGTTACGGATAATTTCTTTTAGTGAACTTTTTTTTTAGGCAAACGGGGAAAATTGTACAGAAAAAAATGAACGCCCAACACGAATCAACAAAAATTTATTAACAGAAGTACATCAGCAAAAATTTTCTTCGATTTAACTCATTTTTTCTATGGCAGTTGTCTGTCATTATCCGAAACAAATCCGAAACTTTTATTTTCGGTTACGGTTTTGGTTACAGATAAATAATTATTTCGGATATCCGGTAGCTTCGGTGACGGTTACGGATATCCATAACATCCCTAATTTGTATTAAATTTATATTACTTATTGCAAATTTCATACTAGTCGTAGATAAAATAAAGTAAGTAACTTGATTGTAAGGCATATTATACACTCACGCAATTACACACTTACAGCTTCGCAGCGCTTGCATGTAATATGCAACTTACAAACTTAATTAAGTAATATACTATCAACATAATTGAAGGGTACAGGGGAAAAACGATCATAGTCACTAAAAGTAAATTTTTCAGGGGAGCGTTTTTAAACTTTAAAGGGTGAATCGCGCATTTTTCACATAAAAATTCTTTGCCTGAAAACCACGCATAGTATCTGGTTCAAACTTTCGGTGGTTATTACTAATATAAAGCAGAAAATAAACGGCTAGCCGTTTTCGCGAAATTTGACATTGTATCATGTATTATATGCGTATTTTTCAGCAAAAAAATTTGTTCTTCCCCTGAATATTACGGACTATGTTTGATTTTAACGTGTAATATTAGCACAGGGTCAATATTCTGCATGCTGCCAACATAACAGCATGAATTTTGGCATTCTTTACTTTTTGTGACTATGATCGTTTTTTCCCTGTGCCCTTCATTTGTTTTAAGTAATTCATTGGTAGGGTTGCCAGAACATCTTTTTTAAAGAGAATTTGTTCTCTTTTATGATACCGATCTTCTTTTTTCTTTTTTCATAAAATAAGAATTTTTGCTAAATTTTCTTTAAACTTAAAGCTCTAAGTTCTCTCATCATTTATTGCTATTAATAATGTATGGTAATTTTATAGTCTGCGTCCTTGCTCCAGGTAATCTTTTTCAGCTTTTATTTAGGGACCATGTTAAGAGGGCGGGAAAGACCATTGCCGATGTAACGTTAAAGGAGGTTAAATTGTGTAATTCTTTTTCTTAAAAGTTTTTTTTTTATTTTTTATTTTTTTTTATTAGGTTTTTTTTGAAGTCGGTTTTATTTTTCTTAACATTTTTTTTTATTACATAATACATAAGCCTATTAAACTAGAAGGTAGCTCGTACCATGAACCTCAATCGAAAAAAAAGTTAAAATTTAACAAAATTGCGGACTTTTTAAAAAAAAGTTTCAAATTTTGCGCGAAAATTTGGTGAGTTTTGGCCTGCAAAAATTACATTTTTTATTCGATCGGAAGACTGGAGGTTCATGGCACGAAAAAATATGTATGAAAGAGGCTGCAATAAGAATCAAATCGATCGGATGATTTGTCTTCGAGTTATAACTGCAGCAAATTTGAAAAATGTAGTTTTTCTTTACTTTACCTTTTAGTTTTAATCACTGAGAATTTTTATTAAAATTATTTACGATGTACTCACTATAACGGTCATAGTAAAATTAGATGAGTCGTTTAAATGTGCCAGGGTCTAGCTGCTCCACAATATGTGACTGGTAGCCACGTCCAGAAACTCCCGAACTGTCAACCTTCATACATTTCGCAATACCTCAAAGTTAACAATGAAATTCAGAATCCGCTTTTCAGATGGCTGTAACTCAAAAACTATTTGAGATATGCACTTGAAATTTTAGTATGTTATTTTTAAAGATATAGACTATCGAAACGTGCAAAAAAAATTTCCAGTTTTTTTTTAAAATGTCACACTAGTGGTCCCCCTTAAGTTTTAAATTCAGAATTGTAAAAGTAGTATTTCGTATACAAGGTAAAATGTACACTTGAAAAATTGCTATACAGAAATAAATAGTTATTTCTGTCAAGTTACAAAATGAAAGGTTTTTCACAAGTCATAAGTTTGTCAAACGAGGCCGAGTTGGAGAATTGGATAGTGAAAAAAACACTCATTTTGCACTTCTTGCATACAATATTTTTTGCAACTCTGAATCAAAATGAAAAAAATTAACGAAAAATGGAAAAATAATCTCAAATTCCTTAAAGTTGGACAGTTACATTAAAGAAATTATTTTAACATAATTATTTATTTTGAATTATTCGTGGATGAATATGGCTTGTATCGCTTGTATTGTATTGTTATTATAGAAATGAATTTGTTTACTTACTTTTTTTTACGCGTAATAAAAGTTAGATTCTTTTTTTCACGCATGAAAAAAAGTAAGCCATTTTACTGATAAGTAATTTAAATTTAGTAAAAGCCACTAACTATTACAGGCAACTATAAAGTTTGCTTTTTAATTTAGAATTGCAAACATAATTTTTTCTACTCCTACTATTAAAAGTAACATGTTGCGCACGGCTAACTAAAGGTAAAAATTAACAATTACCCACACTGCGTGGAAATAGCCATGGGAAATTATTTCGCACGGCTTAATATAATAAAAAAGTTGGCTATGTCTGATTTAATATATCTACTTAATAAATTTGTAACACTGACTGACTGACAGACAACGCACAGCCTAAACCGTTGGGTTTAGAAGAATGAAATTTTGCACAGGAGCTCCCTATGTAACGTAAGTGACCACTAAGAAAGGATTTTTGAAAATTCGCCCCCTAAGTGGGTTAAATAGGGAATGCAAATTTTTATGGAAAGTCGTTACTTTTGAAGTTAGAAAAATATGTTACTATGACTATTAAAATAAATATCTTATTTAATGAATTTTTAACTTTGACTGACAGACAACGCACAATCTAAACTGTTGGGTTTAGAAGGACGAAATTAAGCACAGGAGTTATGAAAATTGGCGTTTAGGCTTCTATTTATAAATAAAAGTCAGTTGTTTCTGGAAATTTATTCCCTAAGGGGTTAAAACAGGAAATGAAAGTTCGTATGGGAAATTCGTCATTTTTGAAGTTAGAAACGTTGATATTGATTTAGGCTTTTGAAAAACATTAAAAGTGAGCAGAAAGTGAGTATCTAATAAAAAGATGTTGTCGATGGGAAATCCCATCGGGCATACGGCTAGTCTACTTAATAAATTTCTAACACTGACTGACTGACAGACAACGCACAGCCTAAACCGTTGGGTTTAAAAGAATGAAATTTCGCATAGGAGTTCCCTATGTGGCGTAGGTGAGCACTAAGAAAGGATTTTTGAAAATTCGTCCCCTAAGTGAGTTTAATAGGGAATGAAAATTTGTATGTAAATTCTTTATTTTTGAAGTTAATGATATTAAAAATATGTTACTATGGCTATTAAAATAAATATTTAATGAATCATTAACTTTGACCGATAAGCAACGGACAACCTCAACTGTTGAGTTTAGAGGGACGAAATTAAGCACAGGACTTATGAAAATTGGCGTTTAGGCTTCTATTTATAAATAAAAGTCAGTTGTTTCTGGAAATTTATTCCCTAAGGCGTTAAAACAAAAAATGAAAGTTCATATGGGAAGTTCATCGTGGATATTGATTTAGGCTTTTGAAAAACATTAAAAGTGAGCACAAAGTGAGTACCTAATAAAGAGATATTGTCGATGGGCAATCTCATTGGGTATACGGCTAGTAATGTCATAATTATGTAATTCTAAAAATATACATATACCTGAAATTTTATATTTAGACAATTACGTCACAAATTAGCTCAACCCTTCAAAATGACGTCATATAGATTTTAAACCAATAACTGAATACAAAATTTTTAATAGTCCTTAAAAATACTCCTTCTCGATTTAACATTACGAGTTAGAAAAAGATAATATAATAATATAATCCAACCTAATTAAACAAAAACAACTGAAATATTAATGATAATAATATAAAGAGACGACTTACGTCGTTACCTATTTGTAACCACACTCCAGAAGAAGACGTAATTATAATGAGTTGTCTGTCAAATGTTACTCTTAATAAGATTTTCAAATTTGTTTAATTTGTTCAGTAAGGGTCAACGTAATGGCAAACTAGTAATTAGATTTTACCGTGCAAATGGTTTAAATAGTTATAAATTATAGCTATTTAATGACAAACAAATCAACCAAACTTTTCAATCTTATACCTAAACTTTTTCTATCAATAACAACTCACTCATATTTTATTTTAAAAATGCCTATTTTTTTAGCTTATCGTACTTTTTAACTTGACCTAGTAGTGTACTTTTAAACAGTTTTAGAAATCAGTTTACTTATTGCAATTCAAATGTTTGATGAATTTCTGCAAGGAAAATTCAGCTACTACACCATATCTCACCAGGTCACCATAAAAAACACTTTTATATTCTCCAGCCGCCATATTGAAATCACTGTTGTGTGAGGACAATTTTGCCACGCATATTTGAAAAATAGAGTTCATAACCTTTAATTTTAGATATTGCAGATCTATTTTAAGCAACACCAATTTTTGACAGCAGGGTGTCCCGTTCAGAAAGAATGTCCTATATATATTCCTAGGATATATATAATATCCTAGGATTGTAGCAACCTCCAAATAAAATTCTATCATAGTCCCAAGCTCAAGTCTTAGCATGACAGTGACAGTAGTAGCTGAATTTTCTTTTCAGTCGGAAATTCATTCAAACAATTGAAGATAGGAAGTAATGAAATAAAAATTTGAAATATATTTAGAAATACACTACCAGCTCAAGTGAGAAAGTATAATAAGCTAAAAAAATAAATATTTTTAAAATCAATCAAAGGGTCTCGCCGGGTAAGCATTATGTGATTTCAGCCCAGCGGCTTTTTCGGCTATTATTTTTCACGAATGTTGCTCATGGTGAGTAATGCTCGAAAATATAGGTATTAGACCTGTAACCCCTATATTGTCAGAGATATGGGGGTAACAACCCTTAAATTTAAAATTGTTTTTCCTCAAAACTATTGAAGATAATTAGATGAAATTAATAAAGAATGTTGACATAAAGTAGCTTTATATTATATAATTTTTTTACATTCGTATGGCGTTATTTACTAGATTAAAATAATAATTGAAGTTTTGAGGTTGCATGTTTTACATCAACTCCTTGAGTGACACCTACCAAAAAAATATATGTTATTTGGCTCTAACATAGTTATCGTGTGTAGAAATTTCAGCAAGGTCAGATTGGTGAAAGGTTTATTAAAAAAATATAAATTTAGGTTAAGTGTTAGGAGTGACTATGGAATTTCTTTGCATTTTTCGACTCTGAGTGCGAATCTGGGATCAAGAAAATTCTTATACCCCTAAAATTTTTGTATAGAGCCACAAATATCCCTTAAGTAGGTGTAAAGTTATGAATATCAATATCATTATTACAGAAAGAAATATAAATAGGCATTTTACAATCCTCGTGCCTTTATATTATTGACAAGGGCTCCACTAAGGTGATTTTAATGGATAGTATCATCATTCTAGAATTTGAATTGACCCATGTCTTTAAACTTTAAATAATTTATTATGCTATCTTCTAGTAAAAATACTCATTCTAAAAATTCATCATTAAAAAGCATTACTAAAATTAAAGGCACTATATTGATTGGTGAGCCGGATTAAAAACAACAGGTGGGTCAGGTCTGGCCCAGCGACCGTAGTTTTCTGACGTCTGGTTTAGGAGATTAATGGAAAAATTAATTTATTTTGTTATTAGACCTTGTACTAACGAAAACTGAAAGCGATTCAAAAAAATCATTTCATAAATAAAAGTTAATTAACGTTAATTTTTAAGGTATACAAAGTTTAATTACCATATTTGATAAAGATAATATTGTTAGTAACCCTTCCTTCATCACTGGAAAGCTTTGATATTAAAAGTCCACAAAATCAAATATGGCAGTTCATATTACCTATTGTAATAGACCCCCGTTTTGGAAAAGAGACATCAACGCCGATTTACATATGAATTTTATAATACGGGAAAGGTTAAACTTATCATTAAACGGATGCGTATGAAATAATAAGGCCCTTAAAACCCCCAGAAAATTAAATTTATTTCCAAAAACTTTTAAAAAACAATTAATAAATTCCAAGTACATGTCTTTGTTTCTTACAAAATTCAGTGCATTACAAATCTATAAATATATATAATAAAACTGTAAATGAACCCAGGGCCGTGGAGAAAAAAAGTAGTGGGCCCCGGGAATAAACTACATTCTTTTAAAAAATTCCTCCCAAGAAAATAAGTTATGAACAAAAAAACCTTTTTTCCTTGGCCCTCTATCGACAGTTACGGTCCCCCTCCTCAAGCCCGGGCCCCAGGGCTAGAACCCCAGTTACCCCATCCTCTCGTCGGGCCTGAATGGACCGTGTCTGTATATACATGGAATATTTTTGGAAAATTGTACTGATATTATAGACAGTTATTAATTTAGATACAGCGATAACTAAATTTTGACCTGCGAAAACAGCGATATTTAAATTTTGACCTGTCCGTCTGTCTATGCACGCATCATGCAAAAACTACTAGGAGGATTTTGATGAAATTTGATTGATTTTAAAAATATTTATTTTTTTAGCTTATTATACTTTTTCACTTGAGCTGGTAGTGTATTTCTAAATATATTTCAAATTTTTATTTCATTTCTTCCTATCTTCAATTGTTTGAATGAATTTCCGACTGAACAAAATTCAGCTACTACTGCCACTGTCATGGTAAGACTTGAGCTTGGGACTATGATAGAATTTTATTTGGAGGTTGCCACAATCCGAAAATGATGCCGATTCGCCAAAATTTATATATATATATATATATATATATATATATATATATATATATATATATATATACGTACATATATATATTCATATATATATACATATATATATATATATATATATATATATATATATATATATATATATATATATATATATATATATATATATATATATATATATATATATATATATATATATATACAGCATATTTACTCATATGACAGCATTTAAACCGAATGGATTCCCATAATTTCTCACAAATTTGAACTATTTTGTTTATAATATTAATATTTGGATCTTCTACTTCCTATATAAGCTAAAAAAATTTCATTAATAGTTTTTAAAAAAAATTCTCTAAGAAAAATGTTATGCATGCAATTTGTATCAACATGTCCAACGCCACATTCGTATTCGAACACCTTACAATTTGATATATATTTTTATGTTTCAAAAATGAATTACTTTATTTTCAAATTTAGAGGTATATTTACGTAGGTAAGTACCTATATTTTAAATAAACATAAAATTTAATAATCCTTAAGGTCAATTTTTTCATATATTTACTGGAAAATTAAAGGAATTTCAATAGAGTCCAAGAAATCGATTATTGATCTATGCTACCAAAATAAATTCTACGGAAAGGGCTTAAATTGTAAGTAGGCGACTATTTAACACTTAATATGTCATAAGGGACCACAAACAGGATAATAAATTAGAAAATAACTCTTGAAATAAGGATAAAAAATACTACATCTTGTTCTAAATTGTCATTTTTGAATGAATATATTAACAAAAATCCATAAAAAAGTGATAAAATGGTCAAGATTAAGTCAAAGGATTACTTAGCAAAGTATTTTTGGCTGGAAGAATTTCTCGCGTTATTGAAAGACGTGATATATACCGTGGGAATGAACGTGGTAAGTAACATAAATAAATAATGAAACTTACATTGCTCTAAAATGTACGAAAACAAGGATTTAAGGACAAGGTCAATGATGAAAATCTTAATTTTACGTTTATCTGTGAATATTTTGTTACATCGAGATTCGGAATCCTTATTTACGTAATTTCCAGAACAATCTATCTATCTTTGTTTATATTTGTTATTTACATACATTTTTTCCCACGGTATATATCGCGTGCTTTAATAACGCGAGAAATTCTTTCAGTGCGAAAATTCTTTGCTATGCAACCCTTTCACCTTATTCTGTCCATTTTAGGGCTCTTTGGTGGAATTTTGTTAATTTATTCATTCAAAAATGACAATTTAGAACAAGATGTAGTATTTTTTATCCATATTTCAAGAGTTATTTTCTAATTTATTATCTTGTTTGTGGTCTTTTATGACATATTAAGTGTTAAATAGTCGCCTACTTACAATTTAAGCCTTTTCCGTAGAATTTATTTTGGTAGCATAGATCAATAATCGATTTCTTGGACTCTATTGAAATTCCGTTAATTTTCCAGTAAATATATGAAAAAATTGACCTACGTAAATATACTTCTAAATTTGACAATAAAGTAATTCGTTTTTGAAACACATAAAAATATATATAAAATTGTAAGGTGTTCGAATACGAATGTGGCGTTGGACATGTTGATACAAATTGCATGCATAACATTTTTCTTAGAGAATTTTTTTTTAAAAACTGTTAATGAAATTTTTTTAGCTTATATAGGAAGTAGAAGATCCAAATATTAATATTATAAACAGAAAAGTTCAAATTTGTGAGAAATTATGGGAATCCATTCGGTTTAAATTTTGTCATATGAGTAAATATGCTGCTGTTCAAATACGAGTGTGGCTGACTATATATATATATATATATATATATATATATATATATATATATATATATATATATATATATATATATATATATAGGGGCGTAACAACTACAAATCTACCGAGAGGTCCAACAAAAATTTGATAACGCAATTCTCCGATAACATTGTAAAATATTATCGTAAAATGTCGTCTCCGAAAATTCGATTTTCAAATAAAAAATACCAGTAAACAGTTTAATATGAATAAAATAAATGGAAGGAAAATTTACGTAATTTTCGGGGAGTCGGGACCCCTTGCCCCGCCTCCGGTTTTTGCGTCCCAATATATATAGGACATTCTTTCTGAACGGGACACCCTGCTGTCAAAAATTGGTGTTGCTTAAAATAGATCCGCAATATCTAAAATTAAAGGTTATGGACTCTATTTTTCAAATATGCGTGGCAAAATTGTCCTTACACAACAGTGATTTCAATATGGCGGCTGGAGAATATAAAAGTGTTTTTTATGGTGACCTGGTGAGATATGGTGTAGTAGCTGAATTTTCCTTGCAGAAATTCATCAAACATTTGAATTGCAATAAGTAAACTGATTTCTAAAACTGTTTAAAAGTACACTACTAGGTCAAGTTAAAAAGTACGATAAGCTAAAAAAATAGGCATTTTTAAAATAAAATATGAGTGAGTTGTTATTGATAGAAAAAGTTTAGGTATAAGATTGAAAAGTTTGGTTGATTTGTTTGTCAATAAATAGCTATAATTTATAACTATTTAAACCATTTGCACGGTAAAATCTAATTACTAGTTTGCCATTACGTTGAGCCTTACTGTACAAATTAAACAAATTTGAAAATCTTATTAAGAGTAACATTTGACAGACAACTCATTATAATTACGTCTTCTTCTGGAGTGTGGTTACAAATAGGTAACGACGTAAGTCGCCTCTTTATATTATTATCATTAATATTTCAGTTGTTTTTGTTTAATTAGGTTGGATTATATTATTATATTATCTTTTTCTAACTCGTAATGTTAAATCGAGAAGGAGTATTTTTAAGGAGTATTAAAAATTTTGTATTCAATTATTGGTTTAAAATCTATATGACGTCATTTTGAAGGGTTGAACTAATTTGTGACGTAATTGTCTAAATATAATACTTCGGGTATATGTATGTTGATTATTTATTATTGTTTCCATAGTTTCAAAGTATGCTTTGGCAAAAATTTGAACATCTTACCATTGACATTATAAATTTAAAAAATTTTTACTACTTATTTAAATTTTATTTTAATTATTTATGTTAAATTTTAGGAGAAAAATGTGCTCGTAGAAAAAGTATAGTGTAAAATACGTGGGAAAAGCTTATTTCTCACTCATATGAATTGTTGCACTGGCCCTGCGGTCTCGCGCAACAAACTCATATTCGTGAGAAATAAGCCTCTTTTCCCACTTATCGTTCAATATACTATTTTGACATTCTGGTTTTTCTTTCCTGCACTCTACGCTCTATATAATATTTATATATTTGTTGTGTATATAACAAAAAATTTCTTTTGTTAGAGTTAGAAATTTAAAAAATGAACATACAATAAGAAAAAACTGGGTTAATAGATAAATAAAAAGGTTGAAAAGAAATAGAAAGAAACTTTTTTTTTCTTTTTTTTGAAAATACTTTATTATAAAATAAACAATCTTTCCAATACATAGTATTTTCAATCTTGCCTCTGCACATGATTTGACCTTCCTTTATTTTATCTAATATAGATAATTTTTTTCAGTGTTATTTTTATTTAGAAATCGAAAAGGTCGACATTAATTTAACGAAACTTTACTATAAACAAACTGTTTGTACTTAACTGAAAAAATGCCGACCTTCTTTTGTTAGAAAAAGAACACTGATTGATTCATTTACATATTTTTCAGTTTCTATGTTATTTACAATAAATCTCTCGAATGCATAGCTAATTTTTATAAAAACAATTAATATATAAAATTTAATAACATTATTAAAATAAAATAAATTTCCTATATATAGGTACATTACATACATAGTTAAAATTTAATATTATGTAAATGGTTAAATATCTTTAGGGTGTTTGGCGCCCTAAGGATTAAGAAACTACTAAATCCCAAAAAAGTGTATCAATTATTGTCACAATTTAAAATTGGTTAATGGGTCCTTTCGTTTAAAATTTTTTTATGTGCATTATCCGAGTGTCAGCATTTCAGAGAGCTCGCAAAAAACATGCTCACACTTGGGTCGTCAAATACCTAAGAAAATTTTATTAAATTGTGAAATTTTTGTTTTCAAATTATTAAAGTTTGTTTATAGTCCAATAAATAAACCGGAAAATGTGGAAAAGTGGTGTAACAGCATCGACTTGAAAAATTTATTTTTTAACATAAATTTTTTTCATAATTTTTTTATAACAGCTATTTTTTGGAACATTTTGGAAGACTAAACCTCTGTAATTTTCTCATTTTCGGAAGTAATGCAGGTATCGAATGTTTCCGAGAGTCTAGAGAACACGCGGTAAAGGGAATTTTTCAAGTCGTATAAATTTTTTAATGCTGTTACTTTTTGCGGCACCTTGGGGGATCAAACCCCTCTAACTTTTTCATTTTCGGAGGTAATGCAAAAGTTCTGATGAATATTCCTGAAGGTCTACAAAACACGTGAAAAAACAAATTTTTCAAATCGGTGTTGTTCCACTACTTTTCCACAATTTACAGTTTTTTCTGGTTTATTTACTAGACTATTACAAATTAACAAATTTTGTAATGAAGCATTTTTGCGCAACTTCTGGAAGATCTACTTGGTATCAAGAAAAAAAACATTTAGAAAGCAAAATCAAAATTAAAATAATAAATCCTTGAAAATTTAATCTATTTTATCGTCAATCTTCAAATTCATTCTTACAATTTTCCAATTTTTTGATTTTTCAAAATTTCGATTCTTTAGGTCGATAATTATTTAAATCGATTTTCTTGAATTCGATCTGAATTGATTCAAAATCGATCTTTTCTTTAAGAATCAACATCTCTAGCTCTAATTAATAGGTATATTAAAGCAGCGATTCTTAACATTTTTTCTCTCATCTACCCCTTTTTCCAATTTATGTCCAGTAAACATAATATTGTTGCCTGTAATAATTAGTATTTAATTTTTTTTCCTGCCTCGACCAGTTTCAACATGAAACCTAACCACATGATGACCAAGCGAACACATATAAAATATTTGGTCTGCCCTCAATCGTGTATTTATCAAAAACGTCAGTTTTGCTGATTTCAAGAATATTTGTACTTTCTTTTATTTTGCTTTTTTAACTTTTTTGTGTTTTAATTAAAACGTATGATCACGTAGGGGCACGCATACCACAGGTTGAGAATCGCTGTTTTAAAGTATATATATTTTTGGTAACATGCTGAACTAATTTTATATGTTATAGTAGAAGAGCCAGTGGCCAATTTGCGATGGTTACTGCAACACATGTTTGAAGAGCGTAAAAAATAAGCCCCAATTTACATGGAATAACATTTCTGGAATTTTGATACATGAAAGTTAATAATATTCTTTATCGATAAAAAAACGTTCTAGTAATGTTTTCTCTTCACCAAGGTATTGCCAGGACAATCTAAAGTTGGGATAAATTTCATAATTATTTTGACAAATATCAAAATAATGTGTATCCATAGTAATATGATTTAGAAGCTGAATTTGGAAATTGATTAAAACGAAAAGTAATTAGACTCTATTATGCAACTTAAATAAACTAAAATCTTGTTAAATTAAATTATTTAAATAAATATGACTCATGATAAATATAATGAGAAATTTTTCATACGAATAGTGTAATTTCTTATTCGTTATCTCTCTTCTTTTTAAATCATATTACCATGGATACACAATATTTTGTAATTTGTTAAAATAATTATGAAATTTATCACAACTTTAGATTGTTCTGGCGGTAATTTTCTTATCGATAAAAAATATTCTTAACTTTCATGTATCAAAATTCCAGAACTGTTACTTTATATACATTTTGCCTTATTTTTTACCCTCTTTAAACGCTAAGGATGACTTAACCCGGCCGAATAGGCTTGCCAGAACTGAATTTCTGTGTAGAGTAGGTATCCAAGAGCCTATCCTTTTCATCTGACGTGTGTTGAAATGACCATCGTAAATGGGCCACTGGCTCTTGGTCTATTATACCATACTGGAATAATTAAAAATACACTGTTTTCCTTTTATGAAAATAATATTAGTTTTTAGAAGATTGGAAAAATTGGTAAATCCTGTATAATGTCCATTATGTTAGCATGTTTTCTTTTTTTCTTTGGGCTATTTAAAAGAAAAATTATTTTTTCCAACTTACACAAATCTCAGACTGACGAAAATTTTATACATAACAAATAAGAGAGGTTTTTATATGAAAAATTATTATATTATTTTGTTAAAAATTGTGTTGTTCAACACAACAATAAACCTTATACATTTTTAATAATGATTCCATCTAAATAACTTTATGGCTGCGTATTATATTGTCTATTTTATGAAATGTGAAAATACTTTTACGAGAATACATAAGAGAATAGTAAATTGTTATTTTTCTCGTTGACTCTTTCTTATCATTTTTTATGTGCCATTTCATTCTACAATATCGTCATACTGATCCTTTGTTTCTCTTGTTGGTACACTTTCAAATTGTTTATTATTTATCTTTCGCATTGTTTTCTTGTTATTGTATCGTTGTTCGAAAAATTCGACAATTGTATAGCCCACTATGCCGGTGAAAAGTATTCCCATAACAATATAGATTTTATACGAGGTACATAAATAGGAACTTAATAAATAACCGGACACAGATCCAACGGATTCCCAGAAACGGAAATTACTGTATGATGCCTCTTCGTTGCCGGGAAATAGAATACCACTTAATGCTGTAACAGAAAAATAAAAAGTGATATTTTAAAATATAATGGTCTGCAGATATTTCCGATAACTTAATAGTTTCCATATTTTGTTTTAAATTATAGATCAAATTTTTGTAGGTATGCTGATTTCAGTATAAACTTCTCCATAAGGAATTATATTTATAAGTTAGTTTTGGGATTAATTTTAATTTTCGTTTTATTTTTATTTTTTTAATTTTTTACTTCCTTTTTGTCTGTTGCTAGCTGTAGTTTTAGTGAATTTCTAAACTGAAAATTCAGCTATTACAGCTACTCTCATGATACGACTTGACGACTTGAGTTCGGGATTATGACAGAAATTTGATGATTTATGATATATATATATATATATATATAATATATATATATATATATATATATATATATATATATATATATATATATATATATATATATATATATATATTCGGATTTACCTATAGGCAAATTAGGCAATTGCCTAAGGCGCACTTTTTGGAAGGGCGTATTTATTCAAACTGAAAACATTTGATTCAATTGTTATTCAGAATAAAAAGATTTTTATTCATACGAAGTTTCTTAAAGTTAACTTTTGTAACTAATTTTGCCGTTTATAAAAATAATTGGCACCAATTTATCTGTCATTTAATTTCCACTTCAAAAATAATAGTCTCTATGTTTTCTATAGTTTTTTTATGTTCTCACTGCTAGATTTACACTAGGGGCACGCGGGGCTAGTGTCCAGGGCGGCAAAATTTGGAATACAATGTGCCAATCTGGCTTTTCTTTTCATCTCACCACTTATTTTTTGTAGGAAATAGTAAAAAAAAAAATATTTTCTTGCTTGTCACTTATTTTTTTTAGTGAAAAGTTGATATGATTTTTTTAACTGCACCTTTTCGCTCATAAGCATTAAATTCCTTATGTACATATTACAGGTTTATGTACAGAGATATCAGTTTATAGCAAACAAAATTTTCTTAATTTCTTGAGGTACTTTTCCGTGTTGGAAGGTGGGAATGAGCATTTGTTGTTCACGTACCACATCATGTGGAAAGTTGATTTTTCATATTAAGCTCCGTTTGCTAAATATTGAACTTCAAAGTGGTGAATGGTCATTGCAAATGCGAGTTGCACTAGAAACTGCAAACGTTTGACAATAACTCACCAAAAATAAATATGTTGAAACGACTTGTGCGTCACCTGTTATGAAATAGTTATACTACTCCAGAAACCTTTACGGGCGTGCGCACAACTCATCGAAGTTTCATATAGCAATCGGATGAATGAAACATTTATTTTTATATACAGAATGATTAACAGTATTTGGATTTTAAATAGTGTTATGACGAAAAGATAATATTTTGATAGCTGTCAATTAAAAATTTTAATTAATTACTATTTTATTTGTTACTACAAATTACTTTATGTTAGGTCATTTTTATAGTTATTTGTGTATTAAGAGCATAAAATGTTACATTGCCGCTCGATTGAGAATGTTGACGTGCGACGCCACCAGGCGGAACGCGTTATTCTCATGAGAGCGACAATGTCATTTTGTGCTCGAATTACACACAAAATTTTTTCTACAATCTTATAATATGTATTTTTTATTTAAAAAATACTTGAAAAAATAATAGTGGACGTTAATATTTACTTTAATGTTATACTTTTTAATTTCAAATCTTATCGAGTGCCTGTGAAACATTATTAATGTATGGTGGACTTTTGTCCGTATTTTAAACATACACCAATATTCATATGTTCACTTAATGTTCAGCTTTGGCTGATACTTGAACACTCGATGTACCTTGGCAAATGGCCAATTCATTATGTTAATTAAAATTCACATAGTGTTTGAAAAATTATCAAAACTGGATCGGCCGGGACTTGAACCCCGATCTCTTGGTTACTAGCCAAGCGCCTTACCAATTAGGCCACCGACCGTTCGTTCGAGCGCCACTTCAATTCCGATAATCAATCAAACACATCCTCTCAATTTCAAATGCTATCGAGTGCCTGTGAAACATTATTAATTGGTAAGGCACTTGGCTAGTAACCAAGAGATCCGGGTGCGAGTCCCAGCCGATCCAGTTTTGATAATTTTTCAAACACTATGTGAATTTTAATCAACATAATGAATTGGCCATTTGCCAAAGTACATCGAGTGTTCAAGTATCAGCCAAAGCTGGACATTAAGTGAACATATGAATATTGGTGTATGTTTAAAATACGGACAAAAGTCCGCCATACATTAATAATGTTTCACAGGCACTCCATAACATTTGAAATTAAAAAGTGTAACTGCGTCTCGCATTAAAGAGAGGATGTGTTTGATTGATTATCGGAATTGGAGTGGCACTCGAACGAACGGTCGGTGGCCTAATTGGTAAGGCGCTTGGCTAGTAACCAAGAGATCCGGGTTCGAGTCCCAGCCGATCCAGTTTTGATAATTTTTCAAACACTATGTGAATTTTAAATTAATGTTCTAATTTTTGAAGCTTCAGAAATATCTGGAGTTGTATTTGAGAAATCACTGTCACTATTACATATTTCCATCATATATGTATAAATTTTTTTAAATTTTTTATTCTTATTATTTATTAATTATAGTTATTTATTATTTTTTAATTAATATTTTGTAGTTATTTTGAAATTTAATAAAATTAATATTTCACTTGATTACGATAAAAATAATACTCGTAATTTTAAAATCTGTTTATTTGTTACCATAGAAAATATAAACAACGCCTACCGGATTTCTAATTAAATACACGTTGAGCGAGCGACAAAGTATTACTTTTCCGCTTTAAAGCGAAAAGTAGTACTTTGTTGCTCGGCAACTAGAGTCTTCGACAAGTACACGTATTGTGCTCTCTTCACAGAGCGCAGAAGCCTACTTTCCACTAAGATTGTAGAAAAGATATTTTATAATCGTGTCAGTAAGTTTTAAAAATGAAATATGATTAAATGATTAATATAAAAATATCAGAGATCACACTGATCTTGAAAAAATTTTCTCATTATATTTGTGCTAAATGTTTGACAAATTTTTTTCACACTGTATATAGAAAAGTTACGAATCTGCATTATTCGCCCGAAGTACATAATAGTTTAATATTGAATGTAAATTTCTCACAAAGGAAATATTCATTTTTGAATATTCGCCCGAACCTCTGTATAGAATATAAAACATTGTTTGATAGATGAATTATAAATATGTATGACTGCAGATGAGTGATTTGTGATTTACTATTATAGTTATGTAACTAGTTGATTGGCGGTAACTTTCGGTTGATTGATAGATAATTGGATTTTCATTTTGTCTGTATTGTAACACAGCTTTGTATTATTGTAAATTTATCGCTTAACTGATGTGTTCAATAGTGACTTGTTATGAATTATACATTATAAGCAATAAAAAAATTGCTAAACTAAAGCATACATTTTAACGATATAGGTGTTTTTAAAATTTTTACCGTAAAATCCTCTATCTTTTGTACCTACATAACTTTACAATACCACATTTTGTGTTAAATAAATTGAAATTTCATGGTTCACAATACTTATGGCATTTTTTTTTTTTAGTGACACAGCTATTTCAAACAAACTATACTAGAGATGAGCTAAACGGTTATTTTCTAATAACTGTTATTACAATAACAGTTACTGAAAAATAACTGTTATTTATAACAGTTATTATAATAACTGGTATGGTATTTGGATATTTTAACATATTGTAAGATATTCGATATGCGTATTTGTTAATGAAATATGCACAGACCTATAATACTGACAGATACTAAAAAACATTTTTTGCTTTATTGTACTGCAATATCTGTACAAATACTCGTCTATACAAGGATTTAGGCTTTATATACACAATTTTAACAATTTTATGGATACAAAATTACAAATACAAATAGATAACTGTACAATAGACAATAGTTCATTTTTAAGGGTTTTTTAAAAATCAGTGAGGAAATGTGCTACAATAGAAAATGTGTAACTTGCCTGGGGCATTATTATTTTGAAATTCTCCGTAAGTGGTTAAAATAAATTACTGTGATCCTTGCTTTCGAATATATTAATATTGACCTATTTTATTGATATTTCCAAAGGAGTTATTTAAGTAACCAGTTACTGGATATTCCAGTTATTGACGATAACTGTTATCTTTCTATACTAGTTATAAAATAACAGTTATCGATATATCGATCATCTCTAAACTATACTAATCTTCCATAAATTTTTCTGACATTGCCAGTCGTCGTTTCTTTAAATCAATAGTTTTTTTCAGTTTATATGATACATCCATCTTTTCAAAAAGTGTGCAAACTTTAGCTGATATTTTAGAAGTTATAAAACTTGGGTGGGTAATTTTATCGTATGAAAAATTACATAAACTTTTAAGTGCATATTTAGAAATAATTGTCACATTTACTTATTCGCGCATTAGCTAATAATTCGTTTGAGTAATGGTTACTGAAGGTTTGGTAAAGTTAAGATCTTTTAACAATTCCTAACATATGAATGGACGCCTAGTACAAACGGTAAAAACATTTGTAGGTATTTTAACATTAATATATAGTAATTGGAACACCTGTTAAAAATTGGAAATCTATTCGTTTCGTTGTTAGATATTACTTGGTATTAACAAACAGCAAAGTGTCAACAATAGTGGAACATTTAACAATTTTACAGTATCTTTCATATTTCACTAAAAAAAAATTGGGCTGGTAAAGTTAGGAATTCGTTGACAAATTAACTTATTACATTTTTTTTCTAAATTTTTGACTAGCAACCAGCCCTGGATCTACGATTTTTTAAAACCGGGGCAGAAACTTGAAAATGGCGGCCCCCTCCAACGTTTAACATAAATTGTCATAAGTATATAAGTCCTTTACAAAATTCCTATTTTTCCCGTTGCGGCAGTTATAAAAATTGAGGATTTTGTAAAGGATCAATATAGATACGAATTATTTATTTATTTTTTTTAAATAAATCTACTCCAAAAGCACTACAAGTTGTGCAAATCTCAAATTTTTATCACCAGCCCCGTCAGAGATACAAGGGCGCAAAATACCAAAATTTGAAAAAAGTCAGTTTCCGGAAGTTTGTAAAAATTAAAGGATACAAGTTTCACAAGTGAAATAGTGTGTATTTGTTTCATAATAGGTAGTTGTACCCGTATACAGCAATTCTCATAAAAAATACTAAGAGGTTTAAAACATTCCTTCTACAGGGTGTCAGAGAAATAGGTGACCACCTTCTGAGGGGTTACTCATAGCACCCTGTAGACACTAAAACCGCAGGAATTTTTTCGGAATCAACAGTCGAGTCACCCCTCAAAAAAATAAGAGTTATTTCCCTTACACCCTGTATATATATACATATATACATATATATATATATATATATATATATATATATATATATATATATACAGGGTGTAAGGGAAATAACTCATATATATATATATATATATATATATATATACAGGGTGTAAGGGGGTATATATATATATATATATATACAGGGTGTAATCTTTTTGAGGGGTGACGCGACTGTTAATTCCGAAAAAATTCCTGCGGTTTTAGTGTCTACAGGGTACTATGAGTAACCCTTCTAAGGGTGGTCACTTATTTCTCTGACACCCTGTATAAGAAAAAAAAATGTTCAAAAAGTGAATTTTGCTAAATTTTGATATCCAACTTTAGGTAAAGTTTTCTTATAGAAAATAGGTTAAATATGGACATCACTTAAAATAAACAGACATTTATCAGCTTTGAAATTTAGAAGAATATTAATTTTTTCTAAAATGGTCGAGCAACTAACTTTTTTTTAGATCATTTGATATAGACCGACCTAGTATGATTTTGGCGCCCCCTGAAACTGATGCCCGGGGCAACTGAAGTTTCTGGAAAATTTATGTATGAGTCAAATCAAAGATTTTTATCAGTTGATCTCATTAAACCAATTAAATACTGGTAAATTAGTTTCGTCTTTAATTTATTAAAATTTAAATCGAAAATTATGGTAGTTATATGTCTCTACGTCTACGGTAGTTGAACAGTTATTCATTAGACGTATAGATAAGTATTATTATAATAATAAGTGTTAAACTAGTAATTTATAAAATACAAACCATTGATAGTGACTAGTAATACGGCATCGCCAATTCCCCAGAATGTTGTCAAAATGAAAAATATGACTTGATCAGTTGGATGTGGTTTCCAAACAATCAACGTGATTAAAATTGATACGTGGATTGTTGTTCCTAGTGCTATTAACGGACCGCGGCCAACAAATTTTGTTAATGCCCCGGTACCCATTGCTGCAATTGCATTCGAAATACCATAGCACATCATAACGAAACCAATGTTACTTATACCCCAACCGCATGAGACGAAAGACTGTAACAAACAACAATGTGTAAATAAATAATAAATTGATTTACAGATAGGAAAGTATCATACAAATATATATATATATATATATATATATATATATATATATATATATATATATATATATATGATAGTAAAAATTTTACAAATTCACAGGCAAATTACGAATCTTAATCACCTTAACCAATCATCCTAATTCAAATCACACAAATAAAGCTTGATTTGAAAGAAAATAATTTTTTTATTTGGTGACGTCATCATGTTCAGTAAATTTTTGTAGTGCCTTAGAAACACATCGTAGATTTTAGAAGCGATTCTTTTTATTTTTACTAAAACTAGACACTATTAGAGACTCCTGTTTATCATTTACAAATATACATATATATATATATATATATATATATATATATATATATATATATATATATATATATATATATATATATATATATATATATATATAGTTTCCATACCAAAGCTCTTAACATTTCCAAGATATTTAAGAAAATTGAAAAAAACCCAAATTTTCAGGGGTGAATTTCACGCCCTTAAACCGCTTATGGGCACGAACGAAATATGGCTTGTGATTACTTTTAGTAAGATTTACAATCCACCAAAGTTTCAAAAATTTTTGAGAGATACAGTTGGATACCTTTCCTTGTGAGCTATACTTTTGTACCTGACTATCTCGCACCAAATACCTTAAATTAGCGATTTAGCGTTCAAAAACGGAAAAAAAATATTTTGACGTTTTTTCAAAGACAAATTCTTAGTATGTGCCATATGCAGTAGTGTATTTTGGGCAGTATAACATTAGAATTGCCGAAGTTTAATTATAATAAGTGGGAAATTTTTAAGTCACCTTATGTGATATGAGTTGGTACTGATTTACTGTGATACAAGTAAACAATTGATAGCATTATCTGTGGCGTTAACTGTATTAGCAAACTAATATTTCCGTAATTCCCTAGATATACAAGCACTTAAGTGTATAGGGAATATCAAATAAATAGAGCCATAAAAAGTATAAAATCGTATTTTTTTCCTGAATTGTCATCGAGAAAAGAAGCTGTGCAATATGAAAAAATCGAAAAAAAGATTGTTAAAACTAAGTAAAATAAAAAATTCGGCAAGTGAGTGTTAGAAATGCTTTAAGCCAGGGTTTCGTATTTCATTAGCTAGAATTTTTCACAATTTTCAGGGCAATGTCTTAACCTTTAATTTGTTAATAATTATCTAAATCAATTACTTTCTATATGGGTTCAAAAAATTTAAATAATAATTTTTTGCACGATCGTGTATTTTCATGCATTTACCGATGCTGTTAACAATGCTGGTAAGTTACATTTCCCGAACGTTTGTTTATGTCCATGGAAACCAAAAACTAATAGTGCGGTAAGTGAAATAGATGCGTGGTAAGTGAATAGGAGTGTGGTAAGTGAAATTAGCTCAAAAATGATTGTAATTATTTATTTATATTGAAATTAAAAGTACAATTTGAACAATTAGGAAAATAAATCGATTAATATTAAAATTTTCACTAGTTTGCACATTATTATTATTATTGTTGGCATTAATCTTCTTATTTTATTGACATTTCAAAAGGTCGTTCAATCATTAAAATTTTCTGTGGTTTTCATAATCTTCCTTTCATTTTACGAGAATAAAATAAGTTCATTTTTTAAAAAAAATCGTTTTTGAACGAATTTGGCTTATTTAATGGTCACTAAATAACTCAAATGCGTTAAAAAACGAATTTTGATGAAAGTGGACTTATTATCCTTTATTAAAATTTGTTTTTAAACGGATTTGAGCTACTTAATAACCATTAAATAAGCCAAATTCGTTCAAAAACGAATTTAAAAAAAAAATGAACTTATCTCCCTTTACCTCTCAGCTACAGAAATAAAATGCTTCATCAATTTCATTATTCTCACTAATATTATAGTTTAACAAACTATTTTCCTCAATTTTTTAATAGAAAATTCAAAAAAAAACATTCACGCCGATGAAATATTGACACTTAATTTTTTATTTACAAATATAGTTGTTAATTGTCACTACGAAGATTCGTATTAGTTGCTATAAATATTTATAATATTTATTCATGGCATTCTATGTCATAATATAGAAATATAAATTTCACCTATATTAACCGAATTTTATTTTTTATTTAACATATTTTTATTCTTTGGTTATTTTAAATCGATCGTGCAAAAAATATTATACAATACACGATCCGTTAAGTGCATTTACTAATCTCGAAAATTGCAAAAACTCGACCCAGCGGGTCTCATTTTCGTAACATTTTCTCGATCAGTAAAAGCAACTTACCGAACTTATATTGTAATAGTATTTTACAATATAAGTTCGGTAAGTTGCTTTTACTGATCGAGAAAATGTTGCGAAAACGAGACCCGCAGGGTCGAGTTTTTGCAATTTTCAAGATCAGTAAAGGCACTTAACGCATCGTGTATTGTATAATATTTTTTGCACGATCGATTTAAAATAATTAAAGAATAAAAATATAGTAAATAAAAAATAAAATTCAGATAATATAGGTGAAATTTATATTTCTATGTTATGACATAGAATGCCATGAGTAAATATTATAAATTTTTATATTAGGAACTATACGAACCTTTGTAGTGACAACTGACAACTATATTTGTAAATAAAAAATTAAGTGTCAATATTTAATTGTTGTGAATATTTTTTTGAATTTTCTATTAAAAAAATTGAGAAAAATAGTTTGTTAAACTATAATATTAGTGAAAATAATGAAATTGATGAAGAATTTTAATTTTGGCTGCAAATTTATTCTCATAAAATGAAGGGAAGAATATGAAAACCACAGAAAATTTTAATGATTGAACGACCTTTTAAAATGTCAATAAAATATGAAGACTAATGCCAACAATAATAATAATAATAATGTGCAAACTAGTGAAAATTTTCAAATTAATCGATTTATTTTACTAATTGTTCAAATTGTACTTTTAATTTCAATATAAATAAATAATTACAATCATTTTTGAGCCAGTTTCACTTACCACACTCCTATTAACTTACCACGCATCTATTTCACTTACCGCACTGTTATTTTTTTGTTTCCATGGATATAAACAAACGTTCGGGAAATGTAACTTACCAGTATTGTCAACAGCCTCGGTAAATGCATGAAAATACACGATCGTGCAAAAAATACTATTAAAAAACGATACTGGCTATTAAATTGCGTAACGTTCGAGACTGACTATCGAAAAAGGATGATTAGGACTACGTGGCTAGAAATCCTAAAAAAATGCTCTTCTTTCTCGCTGACGTTCTACGAAAAAAGTCTAAATTATTTGAAACGTTGCAAATATATTATTATGTTAAAGATACCTAATTTATGATGATTTCAATTATTTACTCTGATGATGGCCGAAAGGGCTGAAAACGCGTTAAGTAAAAAGAATAGTATTTTCGTGAAATTGACAAAGTAATTAAAACTTTAAATATTTTCAATATTTAAAATGAAATTTCACAAAGTAAATCTCTCAACAAAGAATTGTTTATTTTTTTAGAATTTCAACATAAAAGAGTAGACGGATTCAACTTTGAAATTTACTTTAAAATCATTGTCGAACTACTCTTGACTGAGATACAGTCTCTTGAAAAAAAGCAAAACTTTTAGAAATTTTTAACGATCCTTTACTTATTTCTCATTAGATTGAAAGTTAGTTTTTTACTAGACCATCGTCATAACTATTTTAGGACGCAAAATGATATTTACAATTTATATGATAGTTAAGTATTAAAATTTTCAGTAAGAAAAGTTTGTACAAAGTTTCAAAAGTTAATGAATATTTTATAACTTATAAGGTACCTAATTTTCTCTAACTAAATATAATGTAGATACTATAAACATACAATATATACATACATATACCATGAATTGATGAGTATGAACGGTTTTCAATGGTATTGGTTGTGTTTGGGTAGGTTAAATAAATTAGCTAAGAATTCGTAGGCATTAGTGCTCAAATTTTCGTTTTATTTCGTCCGAAACTACAATCACAATTGCGGGGGACTTATTTTAAAGTAACATTCTTAAAGTTGATTTATTTGTGATAACCAAATTTGAAAAACAGCTAGAATTCTTTTTATGCGATTTTTTTGTGCGATTTTGTTTTTTTGGTGATCTTTTTATGCCATTTTATAACTTTTTTTTTAAATATCCCTCAAAGTCCATATAATGAGTATGGAAAGGAAAAAAAAAAGCATTACGCATAAGAATATAAATTATTGCATCATTCAGTCTCTTTACATAATATGTATATCGCCCCTTGAGAATAAAACTGTTACATCTGCAAAATCACTAATTTTAAGATATTAAAGAAATAAGATTTTGAAGAAATTTAAAACCTAATAACTTTTTTCCAAATCATCTTAGAACTTTGAAACTTTGTCAGGTTCATTCTAACAGTTAGTTTTAAATGTTGTGATAAAAATTTTGTCGAGAAAATTCATAGTTTAAATTTTCATTGCAGTTGCAACCAAAAATTTTCTAGTTATTTTACAAAAAGTTGCATTCTGTTTAGGATTATAATGTTATATCTGCAAATAATACATTTTTTCTTAACTATTTCGCAAAATATTACTTTTTGTTGGTGACGCAAAGTTGTATCTGCAACTAATACTTTTCAGAAATTTTGAAAATTTCGCTTTATATAATTCTTTAATGGCAATTGTTTAAGGTAACACATTCCATAACTGTATTACAGATAAATTTCCCGGGAATATTCCCATTTGGGTAATTATTGAGTATTTTCCCGGAAAAATTCCCAAGGTAACACATTCCATAACTGTATTACAGATAGAGATGAGCAACGGCAAAATTCCCAATGGGAATTTTCCCGGGAATATTCCCATTTGAGTAATTATTGAGTATTTTCCTGGGAAAATTCTCGAAACCTGAGTAAAAACGATTACTTACAATTAACTGTACTATTTCACAAATGCGTTTTCAATTAAAGACCGCGACACCGGTCCCTCAATTTACGTGAATATTCGTTTCATGGGGATTCAATTTATGCGGATAAAAAATCGCGTAAATTAAATCTGTCATTATAAAAAATAATACTGGAAATAAAAGCTACTAAAAATTGTAGAGAATTTTATAATGCAAATGATAACGAAAATGTAGAAATTTACACGCTAAAATTTTAAAAATATCGTTTTTTTCGATATCGATAATTTTCGATAACGAAAAATAGGTTTTGACAGTCCCAATATATTAGGAATACCCACAACTTGCTTCGCTTAAACCTTCAAAAATTTCATTATTTTTGAGCTACGATGTACCGTTTATGAGATATTTAAGGTTTACGTTTTCGAAAAGTATTGAAAACTAATTTTTTTGAAAATATTTTATTGGTGACAAAACCAATTTGACTAATCAGTCTGAATTAATTAAATATAATCAGTTTATGATGAGTAACTCGGTATCGATAATTTTCGATAACGAAAAGTAAGTTTTGATAGTCCCAATATGTTCGGAATACCCATAACTTGCTTCGCTTAAGCCTTCAAAAATTTCGTTATTTTTGAGCTACGGCGCACCATTTACGAGATATTTACGATCAAAAGTTTACGTTTTCGAAAAGTATTGAAAACTAATTTTTTGGAAAATATTTTATTGGTGACAAAACCAGTTTGACTAATGAGTCTGAATCAATCAATTATAATCAGTTTATGATGAGTAACTCGGTATCGATAATTTTCGGTAACGAAAAGTAAGTCTTGATAGTCGCAGTATGTTCGGAATACCCACAAGTTGCTTCGTTTAAGCCTTCAAAAAATTCGTTATTTTTGAGCTACGATGCACCGTTTATGAGATATTTACGATCAAAAGCTTACGTTTTCGAAAAGTATGAAAACTAATTTTTTCGAAAACATTCTATTGCCGACCAAAGAATTGGGACTAATAGAGCATAAATTAAACCATTATACAATCAATTTATAATAATTTGTTAGACATTTAGTAGTAAAAGTAATTAAACACATTTAACTGAAAATGTTATGTTATTTATTCTTCTTTTCTTCTATTATAACTATTAGGAGTATGTAGCTATTAGGATATGCTGCTACAATTTAATTTTGTTTTTGGATTTTAATTTACTTATATGGTTTCTTAAATTTTCTTTTATGTCAATATTTTGCCGATTGAAGTTTTTCCCACGTTTGTCTGTTTTTATTATACAAATATTTCGATCAAGCGTTTAGTTTACTTTTTTAGTTTACATTTTATCTTGTACGCAATATCCTGATTTAATTTTTGTTTTTACTGGAAAAATTTTTAAGTTTTCAGTGAATAACGTTCTGACCCTGTATTAATTCAACCTTTTTGTATATTTGTCGCCCGCAAATCGCGATTTCGCTTTCGTTTCTTTCCTTCCGAAACAGGTGTTGTTAAATTTCCATTAGTATTATTTGGGAAAGTTTCGTCCAAATTAAAATATATATCCGAATTAACAGTAATAGTTAAAGCAGAAGACAAAAACTGTCCATTATTTAAATTTAAATGGATAAAATTATTTAAATTGTTTAAATTATATGGTTTTAAATTGTTTAAATTATACGATTAAATTCAGAAAGAGCTGTTAAATTAATTTTTTCTTTATCAGCGTCCATATTTTGAAATTAAAATAAATTATAATTATATTTCAATAACAATAATGCTACAGGTGAACATCATTATTCACTTACATTGTAAAATGATAACAGAAGAAGGATTACCAAAATGCGTAGTTCTGTACGTACCTACAATCCACTCTAACTAACATGTAGGCACTTAATAAAAGAAATCACATACATATACCTTTTTTAATCTAAATAAAAAGTTAATTTTTTGTTTTCTCTTTGTTACAACTGCACATGCAACAAAAATTTCTTAAACCATTTATTCTTAGGTTGTTAAAGTTTAAAAAAAGTTTATGGACTATAACTTTTTTATTTTCTAGAATTTTAGGATGAAAATTTCACCAATCGATAGCTTAAATGTAGCTGAATCCAATGATATAAAAATCTCAAAAACGAAAAATTTGCAGTTGTAACAGTTTTATTCTCAATGTGCGATATGTAATGTAATTTTTGTAATATTTTAAAAATGAAATGATATATTTAAGAATGTTCCTAGGTGTAAATTATTCCTTTATCTTGTTTAGAAAAGCAATTTTTATGGAAATCGCGAGGTTTTAAGCGTTTTGAGTTATAAATACTTTTTTTTACGGTTTATAACGAATTAAATTTTTGGTAGCTATTCATGAAGTTTTTGAATATTTTTTTTATGTGATCTTTATTCATCACATAAAAAAGAATGACTGTATAAGTTTTGTTTATATCTAGAAGATACGTTTTTTAACGCATTTTACCTACAATACCATTGAGAATTTTCCTTATTCTATGAGTATGTTATTAGGTTTATTCGTTATACACATCATAAAGGTACAGTAATTTCGTCTTAAAATAACATAAACATGATCCTTGAGTTGAGTACATGAAATATTAATTAATAATTAAGAACGATATGTGTTTGACATACTTAATTATACATATCCACTTATATCAAACGAAACGATTTTCCAAATAACTTTTATTTACTTATATTCAGTGATCGTTTTGTAATTAAAGAATATTTTTGCAAGAAAAGTATAAAACAACGGAAACACGTGTAAAACAAAAAATAAACATAGATAATGTAAGATTTAAATAACTGAGTGTACTTTGAAGGAGTTAGGCGCATAAACTTCGATTTTCGCTTAGTAATCGTAAATCGAAATAGCAATAGTAATCGAAAGTAAAAAAATTTTTCCTAAATTTTATTTTCGATTTAAATATTGATATAGAAGAATGTGGAGGGAACGTATTTTTTAAGAGAGAGAAAAGGTAAATATAATAAGTATGTTTACACTTTGTAAATTAAATTGGTTAATTTTACAAGGGGAGTATCAAACATGGGATTCGCGGATTTGGGAGAAATTAATATACGTTGTAGAATATATTTCTCTGAGTATTGTAGTAATAATAATTTAGGCCAATGCGCCTTCGTTTAGAAATTAAACGCACGAAAAGTTTCCAATAACATATCGTGTTTGATATATATCAGTTAGTTGGTACTGCCTACAACAGCGGCTGCTGGTGGTGTGAGTCTGCTCTTATGTATGTAATTTTTTTTTAATATGCAGACGGAAAGGTCCTATGTTCGAATCTATGCTTTTCCAACAAAATTCTTCTCTTTTCAATTATTTTTTTCAACCTTTTCAATATTGTGCAATGTTCAATTACATTGACGATGCTATAATTATTTTTTAAACGGAGATATGGTATTCATTTTTATGTCATTATTATAAAACAATTTACAATTGCCATACTTTAAATAAGGATAAAATGAAGAATGTCTAAAAATAGTATAATTAATTTATAATAAACATCGCTTTAACTTTATGTAAAAATGTATGTAGACATATATTTTATGTAAATATAATGTACAACATGTACAAAAAATATTATATCTCCTTTTTTAGAAAATAATTATAGCATCGTACAATATTGCAAAAGTTTTAAAAAAATTGAAAAGAGAATTATGTTGGAAAGGTATAGATTCGAACATAGAACCTTTCCGTCTGTATATTAAAAAAAGTTACATACACGAAAGCATACTCTAACCACACCACCAAGCGCCGCTGTTACAGAGAGTACCAACTAACTGATATATATATCAAACACGATATGTTATTGGAAACTTTTCGTGTGTTTAATTTCCAAACAAAGGCCCATTGACCTAAATTATTACTACTACAATAATCAAAGAAATACTACAACACATATTAATTTCTTCCCAATCCATGATTCCCATGTTTGATACTCCCCTTGTTAGTTACAGGTAGTAAAAGAGTAATTATTATCA
Organism: Brachynemurus nebulosus; assembly: GCA_035578155.1. NCBI lineage: Eukaryota > Metazoa > Arthropoda > Insecta > Neuroptera > Myrmeleontidae > Brachynemurus > Brachynemurus nebulosus. The sequence continues at coordinate 12,369,370 of JAPWDM010000004.1, forward strand.
ATCTTTTAAATAATTAATATTGGAAAGGTTTACTTTGTGAAAATCCATATTAAAAAACATGGGATCGTTGCTTTGTCACTTTTCACAACAAAAATCGTATAAACAGGAGTCAACTTTCGGCCATTACGCCATCCTCAGGTGAAAAACACAACTAAAGTTTGTTCTTTTAGGCGAAGCTATTTATATTATAAAAATGAAGTGAATAATGTATTAGTGAGGGATGTTAGAGATAGAGGCAGATATAAGTATATCAAAACAAATGTAAGGGAAATCCCAAGTTAACAAATGTGACAAAGCAACGATCCCATGTTTTTTATCAATATTTTGGTGTAAACATAATTGAATCGTTTATTTCAAAAACCAGTCAAACGACAAAAAATCCAAAATGGAGTTATTGATATATTTTGGTTTGTAAAAGGTAAACGCATCTTTTGGTGCAGAAATCAATCGATACCGTCCCCATATAACGGTAAGACATGGCCGGGAAATTCTGCTTTTGTGCAGAAAGAAGTCAAACGACAGCACTTGACTGGTTTCTGTTCCAAACTACGGGAAATTTAGCATCACGCCGGGTCAGAGCGCAGTTATTTTGAATAATAATTATTCAGTGATTGTTAGTGTAACAAACAATAGTGTTTGTTGTAGTTTCCTCGAGTTGTCTAATTTTCCTTTAATAACTGGTTCCGAGTTCTGTTAATAGTAAATTTGATTAGCTTAGACTTTTAGTTTATATCTAGTTCTGCAGTTGTATTAGTTTTTATATTACAGTGAAAATCTCTAGTTCTGATGAAGAACCTGCTCCTAAGAGAAGACGTGGAGTTGTTAACAAACTTAATATTATTCGGAATGCAAGGGTTAAAGGAGAAGCTTACGTTTTATACATTGGTAAGGAAGTAGCGGACAAAACAAAGCCCAACCTAGATAGTTTAACTTGCAAGTGCCATGCTAGATGCCTTTTATGAAAATATTCTCCAATGGTCTACTACAGAAGCGATGTGTACTGTAGAACTTTTATATGAGGACGAGTAAAGATTCCCAAACCAAAATGTGATATTATTAATGATATTAAATATTTTTAAAATTTAGTTATCGTTTTAATTTCAAATTTTCTATTGAATTCAGAGTAATTTTGCACCAAATTTACAATTGTGACGGTTATTCACAGAAACCAGTCAAGTACAAACATTGCATTATTATTTTACATTTTTCTAAAGATATAGAAAAAAATTCCGCGTAAAATAATTACAAATATGTATTACTCTTATAAAAAAAAATTAACATTCTTCTCCAAAAAGGATTAACGTTGCTAGGAAGTTTTATTTGATTTTCTCAAAACCAACAATTCAGCACTTGACTGGTTTCTGCAATAAACGATTCAATTATAGTGTCAGTTAATAAATTTTTTATTCATTCCTTTTTAGTTATCACTGTTTTCAGTGAACTTTCGTAGCATTATAATAGTACTAATAATAAATATAATATTAGTTTAAGGGGAGGTTTACTTGAGAGTCGTTAAAAAAAATCGATTTTTTTTTTTTGCAGAAATTGGTAGCTAATTATGTGTAGAATATGTTCCCAAAGTGATTTTGCTAAAAGTAATTTAAGTGAAGGTTTACTTGAGATTTGATAAAAAAATCGATTTTTTGTTGGCGAAATTGATAGCAAGTTATGTGTAGAATATGTTTCCAAAGTGATTTTACTGAAAATAATTTAAAACAAGATTCTTGCACATTAACCGAATCCAGCTTTCTATCAAAAAAAAAAATTCAAAAAACGTAGTTCACGCAATAATGAGCATTAAATATAAAATTTTGAAAATACATTTCTTTATATATATTTTATAACATCTCAGAACTACATTTTTGGAACTGGTGGACACGATAACTCAAAAACTATTCGATGGATCCTTTTTATAAATTTTTTATTTTAAAGATAATTCAATTCTTCGGCACCTCTACCTAAGTCCGATACACTTTCAATATTTTTTTTATTTTTAAGTTTACTTTAAAGAGCGAAAAATAAGATAAAAATCGTAATCAAAAGTTCAAACATCCGCCATTTTTTTTTCTTTCAGCAATTTATTGATATTATAGGTAGAGGTGCCGGTACTCTTCATATATTTTATAAGTCTTTTTTGTTTTTGGATTTCGGTGGTTTATTACCGACGTTAGGATGTCCGCCAACAAGGCATTGGATTTTCGGATCGTCACACTGCAGTATCTATAAAATCGATAATTTTTTATATTTTTCTTTGAAAAAATTTTTTTTGGATAGTTTAATACTTAATAAATATGTGTACAAAATTTGAAATTGATATTTACTTCCGTTCTTGAGAAAAAAATTCTAGAAAAATACATAATTTTTAAGGACTCTCGAGTAAACCTCCCCTTAAACATTAATAGTGAGGACAAAAGCTGGAACGTTAGTGAAAGAATATATGTAAATAGTTTACAAATTCGTTTTATCAACGCTATTTACATCTAATAACTACAAAAAATCGTGTTTCCTTCTATCGATTACTATATCATTACTAATAAAATTTGCGTGATACACAGTGTAAAAGAGCGTTCCCGTAGATATAGACGTTTTCACGTCCAAATCAATTGATTAAATTATTTTTAGATGAAATATTCATGTATGTATATGTACCTATGGGTTATACGTATATATAGGTTTTTGTCTGTAAGTGAAAATACTGAGACGAATACCGCACATACTTTAGTAGATATTTCTAATCATTCTGAGGGAACACACTAATGAAACGCAATTAAACGATATGACTCGAACGTAGTCGAAAAGGAAATTAAATAGAATCACATACTGACTGGTAGGAAAATGTGTATAGATATATAAGAAGAGTTTCGTTTTTGATGGTTTTGTAGGTAAAGTATATGCAAAGACGTATGACGAACTAGCTAAATAATTCATATCGGTGTTGAAATGACCGATTTTGAAGAACAATTTACATAGTTTGTCTGTAAAAATAGAAGAAGTGTGAAAAAAGATATCTGAAAGCCTATATTTTAATATAGAAGTTGGATGTTGGATATTCTTTGGAAAATATTACTCAAAGTTATGGTGAAACTTTCTTACGCAACGTTTTGAGAATAAAAACTGAAGCACGATCTATTGTCATAAACAGTTTAATTGTTTATTCCCCTATAACTGCTGAACCGCTGATTTTAGAAAAATGTTTATCAGCAAAGAATAGCTCTCACGATAAAGGTATGGTGAGAGTTTCTAAGTATGCTTTGGCAAAAATTTGAACATCTTACCACTGACATTAGTGTAAAATACGTGGGAAAAGCTTATTTCTCCTCACTCATATGAATTGTTGCACTCGCTCTGCGGGCTTGCGTAACAAACTCATATTCGTGAAAAATAAGCCTCTTTTCCCACTTATTGTACAATATACCTACTATTAAAGTCCCAGTTCAAAGTATACTTCTCTCTTATATCCAAAATGGTTTCTTTGTAAAGAAGTTGCAACTCAATAATTGAAATTCACGTATTTTATGAGCTGATAAATCGTAAACAGTATTTAATTGTAAAATATAGTTTATTTTTTCCACTTTAATTATAGCTTTCTTTTAAGTCAAGGAGATGCAGGGTGGTTTTTATAAGGGGTTTCTTAAGCAGCTTCAGTATTTTGAAGTCAGGCGTGGAGTGGTATAAGAAGATGCGATCGGATGTACTTGAATGAATGAATCCAGTAAGTGGGTCGGGATTCAAAGCTCCCGTTGCACGTAGGCCACCAAATACGGGCCCATTGTACCCCACGGCATCCAAGAGGGACTAGCTAAAACCCAGTCCCTCATAGAAACTCAAGATTGCACTAAGATTTGCAATCCTGATGTCCTCGGAACTCAGTATTGGAGATCCCAGATACGTGCATCTCAAGGATGACAATGTTTCATAAGAGCATAAAACATGGGACGAAGATTCGGCCTCCAAGCCACACCTTCGGCAAAGAGGACTTTCCACTAATCCCATGATATGCAGGTGCTTCCTCAGGACGTTATGCCCCGTGAGTATACCTGTTAACCACGGCTCAGCTTAGAGATAGCAATTCCTTTCTCCGTTTTAAACTGGGCAGTACTATAAGCTCTCGGGCCTGTCTGGCCGTTGTACACACTTTCCAGAGATGGGGGTGTTGTCTTTTAGCCTAGTCATCCACAGCACACCTCACTCTCTGGAATGATATTCCTAGAACCGGCTCTGGACCTATTAAAGGTTTAGTCGAACCTCGTTTTGCTAAATCATCTGCCCTCTCATTTCCATCTATTCCCGTATGGCCTGGTACCCATACCAAAGTCACTGGACAATGGACCGAGAGTTGATCCAACGTTTCTTGGCACTCGTGCACCAATCTTGACGTTGTTCTAACACCATTAAGGGATGGCAATGTCCCTTCCAGTCGGGCCTGCTTTGTATCAATTGACCGGATGTACTTGCAAAATTAATGAATTCTCGTGGATCTATGTTTTTCTACTACGCTTTTACGCCTAACTTCAAAATACGTGCTATTAATTATTTATTAATTTTTGAAGTCGGTTTTTTAAAAAAGCTTTTATTTCATATACCTTTTAATGAAAATGCTTATCAACCCACCCTATTCCAATATTTTATTTGGTATATAAATTTTTTTCTTAAATTACAAACTTCTTACGTTGGTGGAATAGCTTCCAAAATACCAGTGTCCAAAAATCATAATTTTGGGCACTCACTGACTTTGTTTTGAAATTTGGAACATACCTAGTGTTTAAAGTAGTAATTAAATAATTCACTGTTGAGAGATTTACTTTGTGAAACTCCATTTTAAATATTGAAAAATATTTAAAGTTCGATTACTTTGTCTATTTCACGAATTAAAAGTTATTTTTACTGAACGCGTTTTCAACCTTTCGGTCATCCTCAGAGTAGAAAGATGAAATTAATTAATGGGAATTTCCCGTTAATTCCCATTTCCCATTAATTAATAGGTACATATACATACATGAATATTTCATCTAAAAATAATTTAATCAATTGATTTGGACGTGAAAACGTCTATATCTACGGGAACGCTCTTTTACACTGTGTATCACGCAAATTTTATTGGTAATGATATAGTAATCGATAGAAGGAAACACGATTTTTTATAGTTATAAGATGTAAATAGCTCTGATAAAACGAATTTGTAAACTATTCTCTCACATATATTCTCTCACTAACTTTCCAGCTTTTGTCCTCACTATTAAACTAATATTATATTTATTATTAGTACTATTATAATGTTACGAAAGTTCACTGAAAATTCGTGAAATAGACAAAGTAATCGAACTTTAAATATTTTTCAAAGTAGTAATTACTAGAAAAATAAAAAATAGATGAAAATCAACCAGTTTTTCAAGTCATCAAAGAATTTTCTTAAACGAGGTAGTTACTGATAGAAAATTATATTTTTAGGATAATTGGATGAACATAAATTCAAAAATATGTTACTATAGTTTTTAAAGTAAATAATTTTACATATTCAAATTTTAAAATTGCCATAATTATTCATATTATTGAAGATGGTTAAAAAATCACTCAACCAATGTCAATAAAATTTTTATGAGACCATCTGAAAAGCTTTATCTACTAACCAAAAAAAGAATGGCGCAAATTGGTTCAAAAATGTGGGAGAAATCGGTGTACATACATTAAAAAAAAAGAAAAAAACATACAGGTTGAATTGAGAACCTCTTCGTTTTTGAAGTCGGTTAAAAAGAGTTGCAAAGAACTTTTGGTTAAATAAACGAAAAATTGTAACGTTAATTTCCATGACGCATATATTCGCATTTTTTAAATATAACATGACTAACATGAGTCAACAAAAATTCTAATTAATTAATTACTCAGCTAGCAAGTGATTTATAATTCATTTAATAAAATAATGTACCTACGTTCTACGTATATATAGATACCTACACAATTTCACACAGAAAAATTTTATATGATTAATATTATTATTTTATGTAAGAGAAAATATCCACTATTATGAGACCACTGAAGTTATAATTAATTACAACCCCTTAGGCCGTTCAAGAAGTGAAACCATTCAGTAAATTATTCGATCTATAGTTAAAAACCGAAATGGCGTGAACGTATTTTGATATTTAAAAATTTGAGTAGACTGTATAAAGGCTTTTAAATTTTCTGTTAAAACAATAGCTATACAGCAAAAGAAAGTCATTGCCCCATGGCCCGTGCAATGCAAATGCCGACTCAGCGCCTTAATCGTTCACATTTGGCATATACAGCGTTTTCTTTTATAATAATTGTATTCTGTTTTTATGTACAGGGCCTGCTTCGTTACAACAGTTTACACTTTACAGCTGGTTACAAGACACTGATATTAACCTTTTTACTAACTACTCCTTCATGTACTTTAACTGCAAAACCATTAAAAACAGAATACGTCGCCTATGTACGTACGTACACATCTTTAACATTTTTGTATGCGTGTATCTGTGTACTGTGTAAAATATTTGGGTAAAGAAAATATAAGAAAATCAAATATGTAATTGCGTACACAGCAGTTAGTTACCTAGACAAAAAATAATTCCTTGTAGAGTATAAAGGAAGTGCGTGCGAAGATTTTTTAAACAAAATTATACCACGAAGAAAATATCTGTATGTACCTACCGTACGAAACTCACATAGCATGTATGCAGATACTTTACGGTGATGATGATTATGAAGAGTCATGGGAGTCAGAACGAATTTTTACTTTCGGGAAATTACCGTGGTAGAGGGTAACGTAATGAGTAGTTATATAAATCACAGTACAGCGTATCGTAAGTTCAAATCTCGCCACTATTGATCCGTCCGGGTTAAGTATTTTGTATCACTTTTTTTTAAGTAGGCTCAAATAAGGATATTACTACATCAAGAATGTTGGCCATAAAATGTGTTTCCAACTTATTGGATGCTGGTGATGATGTAAAGAGGTTAATCGTAATAATTTGCTATCACCATTGTCATATGCTCAAATTAACCCTAGAACGACAAATCTATTTTTTCTACTGTTAAACTATACAAACCGGGGTATATATTTATCCCGCGCAATTTTTGGTCGTAAAATCGTCCGGACAACATCAATTTCACTTATAAGTACCTACATGATTTTTTTCGTTTTTTCATGCTGAAGAGAATGGTGAAGAGTAAGTTCAATTTAATCAAAGTTTAGTTGGTGAAAAATCGATTTAAATAACTAAAAGTGTTCAAAAACGGTCAAACTGTCATTTAATAAGCAAAAATTGATGAACTATTTTTCTAACGAATCGATTTTCAAATTTGAAACGGGATTTTACAGAGGACATAAAAGATTTCAAGAAAAAAAATGACAGCATGATGTTTTGCCCAGAAAAGTCTTCTTTTTGGCATTTTGAAAATTAAAAAAAAATTGGGAATTTGATATGTGGAAATATCAAATAAAAATACATTAAATATTGGTTTTTACGAATATTATTCGCATCTGTCATGCAAAATGTAAAAAAAGAGAATTTGACTTATGTATAAGCGTTAAAATCGCTGCAATGTAGTATTCTATGATTCTCGCAGGTTGTCATCATCTGCCAAAAAAAGCAACGCGTATCAATTTTTTGCTATTCCTAGTGTATGGGTACTTAAAATATGAAAATCATCATCGAAAATTATATATCTAATGTTTTATTGCAAAATAAAGTTATTATAAGTGAATCAAAATTATTTTAGCAAGAAAAATAAAAATCACTTACTTACACAAAACACTGACGCAAGCTACAAACCGGGGTAGATATCAACCCCACACTAGCTTCTCGTCTTCACTCCGTCACAGTAGACAATAAATTGAAAGGTTTCCCGATCTCATCCTACTGTTAGAACCTTGAACTAAATTATGGTATAGGTGTCCAGTCGATAATGTCACTGACTAATTTAAAAACGTAGTTTAAAGCTTACCTGGGGTAGATATCTACCCCGGTTTGTCGTTCTAGAGTTAAATGTGGGAAATCGTCAATTCAAATGCGATTATCATTTATGAATTGTAATTGATGAAATAATTCGATTTGAAAGTAAAATTGAATCATTCCTTTTTGGGTCATCTTTTTACAGTCTGACACATTATGGTGAGAACGCTAAGAAGAACAAGATTCAGCCAAAACATCCGAAATTGGTATGTTCGTCAAATTTAATTTTCCTGGATATATAATAAGTTTAAGACGCCGTTTAAGTTATGTACTCGAATATTATTGAATTTTTTTCTTTCTTGTCGAAGTTAGAATGATTCAAAGTTACGTTCAAGGCCACAAAATGGTGATTCCCCAAAATATTTTGTTAGGTTTTTCACAATCTAAGAGAAATTAGATTTAAATACCTGCTTTGATTTTATCAATTCGTTACAAAAATCGTCTATTTTTTAAAACTGAGCCTTGTAAACTTCATAAAACTAAAGGGAAAAAAGGAAATCGAGTACCATATTATAAAGAGAAGTCTACACTTTGATTTAAAAAGAAAATACATATACTGAAAAGCAAGTAGCTTGTTAAATATACAGTTTACGGGTCGTTAGTGGCCATATTATGGTCTAATCATGTCATAGAAATTTAAAAACTTTTAAATAAAACGAAATCTGCAAATTGATTTTTTTATTCTTATTTTCTTGTCTATTTTGTAGAATTCTAAACTTCAAAATACTCAAAGAAAAAGACTGTAATAAACCGTATCTAAATCTAATTGAGGTCTTCCTGCTAATTACATTGAACATGCATATGGATGGAATTTTTAAAATAACTTTAACATAATTTTAAATCGTTTTATAATTCACTTACAGCATTGAAATCCGCTCCCAGGAAGGCAATTTCGATACCAATGAAAAATGTAATTGGAAACAATAAGAGTTGATATGGTTTCATTAACTGTTTCACAGTTACTGCCAATAGTTTGAAGCCAGTTAATCCGGTACCACTGCCCTTACGATTTTTATCATACCTGAAAAAATAAATAAAAACATATTGTGAGTGTGCTTAAGACTACACGATCGACGTGAAAACTTCTATGGTTTATTATTTATTTATCATAAAGTATTTTATGTTGGCTAGTAACTTTGTATTTGTTAGTCACAGGGAATTAAATTTTTGGCACAAGATACGGACATCTTTCAGGTTTTGAATGAGCTGCACAAAAATATTCTATGTTGGTTCATAACTGAAATAACTGCATTTATGTGAACCAAAGTGTAATGTTACAATCGTCACCGTCAGAGGACCAATTGTTACAGGGTTTAGATTCAATTGTAACACTCATTATTTAGTGGAATTTACATGTTAGTTACTATAATTAATTTGGTTTCCAAAATTCTTCCTTACATATTGAGTGAGTAAGGTGACAAATACCACAGTCTCTGGCAACAGGCCAGATTATTTTTTTCCCTTCTATTGCTCTTCTAACGACATTCAGGTATACATTATCGAATACGGTTCCTATCCTAGTTTATGTTTTGCTTTATACAGCATTTATTTTATTTGTAAAACAGCGTCAATTAGATTAAGGACTGATCCAACAGGCAAAACTAATTGTGGTAGCTTTGAATCTAACGATAACCGTAACCGAAAATCGATATCAAAAATAATCGGATTTTGCCAAAGTGTAACCATTAATGGAAGGTATTTTTCTTTTTTTTTTCAAATTATTAATCGAAACCGTTTACCTTTATTATTCGATTCATACCTGAAATATAAAGTTTAATTTTGTTTAACATAAATTTTCAACACAATACAAAACATTATTTAGAAAAATAATAATGTAAACTAAAAAAGATTTTACTAGCCAAAAAATTTAAAATTAATCCTCAAAAATTAGAATTCTAAAAACCGTAGAGTTTTTAAACTTTATTTAAAATGCTATACTCATTCTCGGCTCTATGTGCCCAGTTCCTTAAATTTAAAATACTAAAAAGAAAAATTGTGGATATATAAAACTACTGGAATATCAATTGACACTACTGAATTTGTTATAATTGTTGCAGTGCTGTTTAATTTTATAAAAAAAATTCGTAAAATTTTAACTATGATTAAAAAAGCGAAATTACTATTTGATAATATTATTTGTTTGCTTGTGTTTCCAATAAAATCATTTTACTTCCAAGTGATGAGGTATTTACTGTAAAAATCAAAAAATTGTCAACCAACTCAAAATTTACGATTAGCTTATATAAATACATTTGGCATTGCTAAGAGAAAACCGCCACATGGTATTAACTGAAAGTTTTGTCAGTAAAGCACAACTTCAGGAGCCACCTTATGATACGCAATACTCGTCAATAGGATTGATAGATGTCTCGCAAATTTCAAAGTTACAATTGACCCACTGTTACTACTGACACACCTCTCCCCTACATATTGACATCCACTGATTTTTGTTTTTCAGAATTATATTTTTAATAATATTAAGTATTTTTCAATGAATCCAGTCATTCAGTTATTTTATGTATATGCTTACAGTTAAGTTATAATATATCATGAATGTCATTTGTTTTCGGTTGCTTTAAGAAATATTCTTCTCCAATCAAATTATTATTGAATAAACAGAATTTACGTAAAAATATAAAATAGTGTTATTATTTATTATTATTTCATAACCTAAGGTTCAATTAGTACCCTATGCACTATTTATTTGTTTGACTGGAATTAGAAAAAGACAATCATACGTTGACAAAGAAACTATCAGAAGTGTCTGGGAATATTTTTTCAACTATACATATACCAGTTTGAATCAAGGTACTAAAACTTTAATGACATTAAGAATCTACTTAATAAATTTCTAACATTGACTGACTGACTGACAGACAACGCACAACCTAAAACGTTGGGTTTAGAAAAATGAAAATTTGCATAGGAGTTCCCTATGTAACATAGGCGAGCACTAAGAATTTTTGAAAATTCGTTTCCTAAGTGGGTTAAATAAGGGATGAAAATTTATATGTAAATTCATTATTTTTAAAATTAGTGCTATATAAAAATATGTTACTATGGCTATTAAAATAAATAATATTTTATTTAATGAATCTTTAACTTTGACTGACAGACAACGCACAACCTAAACTGTTGGATTTAGAAGGACGAAATTGAGCACAGGAGTTATGAAAATTGGCGTTTAGGCTTCTATTTATAAATAAATGTCAGTTGTTTCTGGAAATTTATTCCCTAAGGGGTTAAAACAGAAATTGAAAGTTCATATGGGAAGTTCGTCATTTTTGAAGTTAGAAACGTGGATATTGATTTTGGCTTTTGAAAAACATTAAAAGTGAGCAGAAAGTGAGTACCTAATAAGAGGATATTGTCGATGGGATATCCCATCGGGCATACGGCTAGTGTTGGGATAAATTACATAATTTGAGTGATATAAAATATTAATCACTTACGGCCGGTTTTACATTCATAATTTTAAAGGTTCTTTAACTAAAGCTACTTTTAATTTAAAGTCGACTTTATTTTTAGCATTGTTTTACAATGATCAGGTCTGCTTACTTTTGTTAAAGGACTTTTACGTGTTGCATGGATGAAACGAACTATGAATGATCGTAGCCAATCTTACATTTTAAAAAAATAACTAAGAAACGAAAATATCAACATGATTGAATTTCAAAAAATACGCATTTCACTCATTTCGCTACTGCGAGTGAGATTGGAATAGAAAACTACATTATTTATTTTTAAAAGAAATTTATCATAAATACAATGAATCATAAAAGAAATCGCTGGTAACCCAGAAATCGTTCAGCCAGTTTAGCCCAAAAGGAATGTTTGATATTAATCCAAGACGTAAAAATAATCAAAAATATTATTGAAAATAAGCAAACAAATAAAATTTGATTTTATTTATTTAAGGTAGGAATATTTTATGGAAAAATTATGCTTATAAACAAAATTCAATGATAATAATCAGCAATAACAAATATGTTAAAGCCGACTTAAAGCAGTAAAAGTCGAGATAATTCTTACTTTAGTTTAAAGTCGACTTTTACACTAACGGGGCTTTAAATTTGATTGTAAAACAGTACCAAAAATAAAATCAGTTTTAAAGTTGGCTGTAGTGTTAAAGTCGGCTTTAAATGTGAATGTAAAACCGGCCGTTAGCAATGATCAACTAATCACTAGCGTTTGTTTCACCTTACAATCGTTACAAATTTAACTACAGCCAAAACATTATCATTTTCACTCTCATTTACATATTTCATTACACTCTTACGTTTCAGGTTTTATTGTACTCTAAATTCTAAAATTGCTTATCGGAAAAAAAAGAAACAGTAGCACGCCACTGAAAACCAGAATGGAATGGATTGGTGCAAGAATATATTGAAGAGAGAATTAAATCCGGCACATATTAGTCCGCCTATACGAGTAGTAGAAAGAAAGTGTAGAAAATTAATACTCTCTAGTCTTGTGGATATAAAATACACGCAGAAAATTTCTTTCTCGGACCAGTATTAAGTTCTTATACGTTTGTATAATGTAATCCTTATAGCAGCAACAATGACCCACTTTAGTATTTTAATATAAATTTAGAATTAATGAACTCATTCAGGAAGTTAATCTTTTGATAAGGAAATTGAATTGAACAAAATTTAATTTACGTGGAATTTTGTAAATTAATATAGTATAGTATGTCATTAACAGACTCGCGGAAATTTTACGACGAGGCGCAATGCTAGAATTGAACAAAGTATTACGAAAAAAATAAATTTCGGTTTTTGTAATTTAAAGGGTTCACACTTTTCCAACAAAATATAACGTATATGAATACAAATAATTCTACGTCTAATCAAAAGTTATCACCAGTCTGAATGAAAATTGTATTAATCAAAATGACATAGTAGGAACTTATTATATTACACTATGTATTTAAAAAGTATAAAATTATGTGTTACGCTATCGTAACACAATTAATCAATCTTAATCAACTTTTAATTAAAGTTATATATAATATGTTTATGTATGTAGTTTTATTCACATTTAGATAATATAAGTACAAATATAAATATATACTGAGTGTTTCATAAAAAGTGGTATTCTTTATGATACATATAGTATTACTTTTATCAAAAAGAAAACTAATATTTTTTAACCGACTTCAACAAAAGGAGGAGGTTCTCACTCAATTCGAGCGTATTTTATTAACTTCCCATAGGAAGTTATTGTAATGGGTCCAATTTTACGCGGATCGCTAATTTTGACATATCTTCACGTTTCAAGGTCACTAGAATCCGAATCCATCGTTTTTAGCGTGATGTCTGTGCGTGCGTTCGTTAGTTCGTTCGTTCGTGAATTTTTTTTCGTCTCGCATATCTCGAGAACAAATGATGATATCAACTCCGGACTAATTTCATTAGATTTCAGCAAATTCGGATTAGCGGTTTGTTTTTTGTGGTAAAAAAACAGAATTAACTTTATTAAGATAACATAGATTATATGGATTTTTTACCATAACATTATTATATAATGGCCTAAGAACCTTCCTTGATGTTAAAAACGCCAGTATATTATTATAAAATTTAAAAAAGAAAAAAAAAACGAAATAAGAAACTGTTTTGAAATATATTTTGTCTCGCATATCTTGAGAACAAATGATGTTATCATTTGTTTGATAAGGGTGGAGCCCCCATCCTTAGGTACAGAAGGCGAATTCGCCGATATGGTGCAAGGGCAAAGCCTCTATCGGGGGCCCAGGGGAGAAGTTGCCTGAAATGAAAAAAGAATTATTTATGTACAGTAGTCTCTAGTCTTTAAGGACACCCAATGGGAAGTTGACAGTGTGGGTAGACCTGTCCCCCAAATTTTTTTTTTTGAGTATATTATTTTCTATTTTCGGTATATTTAAATCGATTGGGGTGATTCCTTTGTTTTTGAAAGAACGTCCTTCTGAGGTGTTCTTGTATAAATCTGATCAGAATCTGATCATGGACTTAGGAGATATACACCATGAAATTCCTTAATGACGAAGATCACACATATCGTGATTGAATTATCTTGTAGTGAACAATGAATTGAAAATCACAGACAATGGTTAATTAGGTGATCAACTGATCATATTTACTAAGAGGCTAAAGGCACCTAAAACGGGAAAATAAAGCCGTCTTCAAAATAATAATAAAAACATTGAAAATTATGAAATAATTACGCCATAAATTAAGATATAAAAATTAAAATTGATAGTTTTTGAAGTTGATGTCAAGCTGGTCATTTTGAGGAAGTGAAAGTCGTAATCAGATTTTTGTAGGTGAATCTGTAGTTGACTTGGCACCAATTTCAAAAATTGTCAAATTTAATTTTTATACTTATGTCTTGATTTATGACGTAATTATTTCATAATTGTCAATGCATTTCGCTACTTCTATATTGCAAAAATTCGTACAGTCAGGCGTAGAATGACTTACATGGGAATGATTGAGCAATTTCGAACAAATGACAGATTTTTATGGGATTGTGGTTATTCAACAAAGTTACCGGCATATGTTTTTTTTGGTTTTAATATGGTTATTCTCGTTTTTTATTACAAAGTTACAATTGCAACCAAAAACACATTTCATATGTAATTATTATTTGAATTTTCGTAAATATTTCGGTATCACTGTAATCTTACTACCTTGGACACAGAACTGCTGTGATCTTACTACTTTTGGTAGAGAACTGCTGTGACTTTGCTACTTCTGGTGAAGAAATTTAATGGATAAAATTATTGAAGAGGTAAATGGTTCGAAGTAATATTTTTATTATATTCAATAGTTTAAATGACAATAGTTTAAATGGTAATGTTAATATGTTACCAGAATAGTAACAAAATTTGTATATACATTCACTTCAAATAAATTACATATTTTTTAGTCGAATTTTCTCCGAAAAATTAGACTTATACAGTCTATACGATAAGAGCTGCGAGAGGCGAGAGTAGGGGCGCTATCCGTTTTCGGACCCGTAGAACACGAATATGTAGAAAAAAAAAGTCTGATATATATATATATGTATATATATATATATACATATATATATATATATATATATATATATATATATATATATATATATATATATATATTATATATATATTCCCGCCACCTTTTAATTTGTGTAGGGCCCCCCTATGGAAGTTAAGAGATGAAATTTGGTAAATGGGGCTCATTTTCGGGGCACCTCATACTATCAAAGTGGGGTCAAATTTTGGGCAAATTTTTTTTCTGACCCGACCTTTAAGGGGGTGGTGGGGGGCGGAAAAGCAATAAAACTTTTCCAAACCGGTTTTAAATAATGTTTCGGTCAATTGTCTACAACATATCCAAAATTCAGCTTCCTAGGATGATTTGGTGGGAATAGAGGGGGGAAAAACGATTTTCGCTGGATCTAACAGGCCCCCAGCCCCCCAGAATTAACGTAGAGGGTTGAAATTTGGTGTGTTGATAAAGTTCGTACCTAGGTTGTGCTTTTTGGAGGTTTTAATATTTTACCCCCACCCCCCTCATTTTTAAGCTACAATTTCATGCATTTTCGACGTTTTCGAAGTTTGTACCACTCGCACAGGTCACCCAAATAAACCTAGAGGGCTGAAATTTTGTATTCGGATTGAGTTAGTACCAAGGGGGTGCCTTTTGGGGGTCGCGACTTTTAACCCCTACCCCCACCATTTTTATACCTAATAAAACATGATTTTTCTTGTTTTTTAACAGTTTCGTTCGGGTCAAAATGTCCCCAAATAAACCTAGAGGGCTGAAATTTTGTGTACAGGTTAAGCTAATAGCCAGACACTGTTTTTTGGGGGTTTCAACTTTTAACCCTTACCCCCACGATTTTTACGCCAATATTTCCTTAATTTTTTTGCTTGTTTTTTAACACGTCTAGAGACTCTCTAAGGAAACCTAGAGAGCTGAAATTTTGTACGTGTATTCAGTTAGTATCCAGCTAGTACCTTTTAGGGAGTCCACATTACTTTTCCCCCCACTTCTTCCATTTTTACATCGGAATTGAATGCTATTGTTAAATGTGTTTTAAATGCATTACTTTTATTCTAAATACAAGTAGGCGAATAGTAATTTTAAAAAATTTAAAAAAAAGTGAATACAATTTTTTAACAAATGAAATACATACATATTAAGTAATTTGAAAATGTTATTAAAGTCACTGTATATTTATGAATTAGGAATTTTGAATTTTTATTATTTATAAAATAGAAATTTTGGATTTTTTTGGAAAGAAAAAATACCTTCATAAAGGCCTTCTAGTCTACTATTTAAGGTCCTTTTTTAATACTTATAAATAAAACACAAAGGCAATTGGCGGATAAGCATGGGTAGGAATGCTTTCGTACGAATTGTGTTGGCTTTTTTCCTGCTAACTGCTATCGGTATAAAATTGAAATTTAGGGGAGAGCGGGGCTATACCGTACAGCGAGGCTAAACCGTACACTCATTTTTCGTGTCTCTTAAGCTCTCTCTTGATCACTAGTGAAGACTAGTTAGGCGACGGAATTTGAAGTTAGGTTATGAAACTCCCACAAGGTACAGGATGGGGCTAAACCGTACAGAAGTGTACGACTTAGCCCCAAATGGTTTAATATGGTAACATTAATAAATTGTAGTTGATGCAGGAAATACAATAAAGTCTGCCGAGTCTGCAAATAATTTTACTTGTGATTTTTGTTTAAATGTATAAACTTTAAATAAAATACTTTCGTTCTCTAAAATTTATCACTTTTTTTGATAAAAGTTAACCTAACACTTTTTATACTTTTATAAGCTGAACTAAATATACCGATAATACAAGTTACGTTATGTTGTTTCTTAGTTGAGTCGACAATAAATAATAAAATGTGTTTTCTACAATAGTTTATTGCATTACTCTTATTTACTTTCCTTAACAAGATGATTTTTTTACAATAATTTATTGCATTACTCTTATTTACTTCCTTAACAAGATGATTTTTTTACTGTACGGTATAGCCCCTCCTACCGTATGGAATAGTTCCGACCCCCGGGGCTATTTCGTACAGAGACATTTTTTTGTAATTTAATTTAAATATGTAAACAGTGGAATAATTCAAATTTCTTTGTGTGAAATCAGTAGCCAATTGTCCAAATTATATATTGCTAATTTTCTTATAATTTTATACTCGATATTAGATGAACAATAACAGCTCTCTCTTAAGTGTACGGTATAGCCCCTCTCTCCCCTACTGAGATTCAGCCCTTAAAAACTTAAAACCTTTTTTTAAAGCCCCGATCAACCGGACACTCATCATCAGTTTTGAAACCATCAAAATGGCAAATCGCTTGTGGACTTTCAATTACATTTCGCTTGTAGACATTCAATACCGAAGATGAAAGGAAAAATTCGACTTCCGTGATGGAGCTCCGCTGCTCACGGCGTTTTTTTAAATAAATATTGTAATACAAAGGGTATCCTGAGATAAGAATGGCCGGTTGCCCCCTAGACGAGATTTTCAACGGCACTTTGGCTACTATAAGGGCAGTTGATAAGAAGTCTTTTGTGCAAGTTTTAGCCTGATACCTTGAGTAGTTTAGAAGTTATTTGTGATAATAGGTATTAAGGCCATGTTTTTTTAAACCTTTATAGCTCGTAAACTATTACAGATATTGAAATGAACTAAAAACCATTGAGTAAATCTCAGTTAGTACTATAATATATATTTCTATCAAATTTTCCCGTTAGTAAATAATCGTAGAAAATTCTCAAATTTCAGCTCGATTGGTTAAGAAATATAACCGTTATCGTACCAACAAATTTTATTACACATTCATATATTAGCCCCAATTAACCTTGAACACATTGTATATTTGGGGGGTTATGATCGGTATATCGATACGTGTCGTTAAAACACCATCAGGTTCTTAATCAATCTTGTGCGCATGGCATAAACACATAACGTAATGATGAAATCCATCTTTCGGATCGAGGTTTCCCCTCTTTGACAGTGTTCCACTCTTTTGTTTTTAACGAAACTTGCAATACTTAAACAAAACCTAATGTGTAATATTTGAGGCTTTTTTCGTGATTGTCACACTGAAGGAACCACTAAAAAATTGTCTTTCTATTTTTTTCTCGAATTTTCTATGATTGTTTACAAACGGAAAAATTTGAAAGAAATATATAAATGGTTTTTAGTTCATTTCAATATCTGTAATAGTTTACGAGATATAAAGGTTTAAAGACTTCTTATCAGCTGCCCTTATAATAGTCAAAGTGCCGTTGAAAATCTCGTCTAGGGGCGAACCGGCCATTCTTATCCGGGGATACCCTTTCCAAAATTCCGATTCTGGAACAGAAAACTCCACGACAAATTTTATCTATATAAGCCATTAGACCTAACGTTTAACTCTTTTGAGGTGTAGAACAGGATTAAGTAGATTTTGGATAAGGACTGACTTATTGTTAGCGTAAAGATCTAGGATTACTTCAGAAAATTCTATAAGATCATTTATAGTTAATATAGACTAGCTTCAATCCGGCGTCGGCAACTGTGACTTTGGCGGTGCATGCTGCATTTTAGCGAATTTTCAGGATGAAAATTCAGCTATTACGGCAGCTCTTATGGTAAGACCTAAGCCCGGGACTACGGCAGAAATTTGTTTTGGAGGCCTCTAGAACCCGAAAATCTACTTCACTAAAATTTATATATATATATATATATATATATATATATATATATATATATATATATATATATATATATATATATATATATATATATATATATGTATGTATTTATGTGTGTACGCGATAACTGTCGAACGAAACACCCAACTGTTATGAAATTTGGTGAAAACCTTGCAATCTGCCAATCGTTGGATGAGTTCGTCAGCCAGACACGTCGGATGCCCGGAAGTAGGTTTTTTGGGCACTTTTGACAAAAAGTGTCTAAAGTGCCAAAAACATTAGAATTCAAAGGTTTTTTTTATACCATTGTGAAAAGCACATGAAATTGAACAAAAAACGTCCTTGGAGCGATACTTGTTTGTCAACTGGTTCTCCACAAAGATTAAAAATAATTTACAAAATTTTTGGTTAAAGATTTGTTGTCTTTGTCTAACACCAGCTTAACATACCCCATATTATTTAGTTTAATTACATGTATACCGTAGACTGCATTTAGATTACCCTTAATATGTATTAAAAATTTTTGATCCGATTGATTTTAAAATACTAGAAATAATATCTAAAAATTATAAGAGAATCATTATATAATGAAATTTTGACCAATTAGACTATAATTTTTTTTTTTTTTTTAATCGAATAAATCTTTTATATTATCTATGTGCATTAACGTGTCTTTATATATCTATAAACAAAGTAGAGGATTGTCAAATATCATTGTCATTTTGTTTTAATTAAAAAATATGAGGCGTTCTAAAACGAAACTGGCCTAATTCATACAAAACGAGTTATTTAACGAAAAAAATAAAAAAGACGAGTTATATCACAACTTACTGCTAAGGCCAGTTTTGCTATAACTATAATTTGAAACAAAACCCCTTTTGGATTAAATTGTAATAAGCAATACAAGATGGAGAATTCATTTTCATCACTAACTCATTTTCGACCAGAACTGAAATAGATGACTTATTTGAAACGCCTCATGTTATTTTTTTTTTTTTAGTTTGACATTTCAAATAATTTTTTTTTTTACCAATAATAAATTCAAAATGAATATTAATTTCTAACATAAAATTCTTGAATTATAGGTATTTTATTTATGTATTTGACAATTCAGATTGATGTATTCATGCATACGAAATGTATAAAAATTTTAACATATTCTTTTTCATAATATATTTTTTTTGAAAATAATTCTCCATTTTATACTCAAGTTCATAGCAATTACCGAAAATACACCAAAATTCTATAATTTCCACATATTTTGTCAATCATTTCAACTCGTGAACAGTATAATTTAAAAATGGAAAGCAGATTTAGCTTAAAATAGTGCTAGCATACTGACACATTCTATTATCAAATTATTTAGTAAAATTACACAAGAAAACATGTTTTTATTATTTATTTATTTTTTTAAATACATTAATTAATTATTTGATGATTTCTGGTTATTTCTCTTCATAAGGCAAATATCTCCTTCATTTTTTTGCTTCGTAACTTTTCTTTCAGTTTGTAAATAAAACTTCCAGTTTAAAATCTGTACAATACAAAACAATTTTTACTTCTATTGAAGCAAAATCAAAATTACATTAAGTAAAAACTCATTTAATTTTAGTCTTCAATCGTAAATCAATTTAACTTTGTCTAAAAATTCCTTAATCGTTGTTCAATCTAGAAAAAAAAACATCAAATTTAACGAAAAAAGTTCATAAAATGTATATATGATTATGAATATAGATAAGTATCTACTTACATGTTATTATATTATTATATTAATTATTATTATATTATATTTAGCCGGCGTTTAGCTTAAATTATAAAATAAATTAATAATAACAATAAAAATTAATACAAATTGACAGCTTGTAAAATCAAATCAACAAGCATTATATATCTATTGTAGTACCTATGTAATAAACAATGAAATTTGAATTTAAAACTAACTGCTATAATCAGAGAATAAATTCGAATTGTAATAATTATATTGGAGATGCAAAGTTTACGCGAGCGCTCCTGGTTTTTTAAATTAGAAGCTATATCTGTATATCGTTCTGTGTGTATATGGTATTATGGTGTATATCACTGACTGTATCAAGTAAGGCTGTCTACACAATCAATGAAATAAAGAATAAGAAATAAGATTTAAGAAATAAGGAATAAGAAATAAGGAGTATGCCATCTAGTGACGTTGAATGGAACTTTAACGTAACTGCTCATAGGTATATGTATTTAGGTATCTTTGTACTTCAAAATTCATGAAAAAATAACGTTCGTGATGACTTTTATGTCACTCAAGTGAAAAAAATCACGAATTATGACGTACAAAAGTGCCTACATATTTATATCTATGAGCAGTTACGTTAAAGTTCCAATCAACGTCACTAGATGGCATACTCCTTATTTATTATTCCTTATTTCTTAAATCTTATTTCTTATTTCTTATTCCTTATTTAATTGATTGTATAGACAGCCTAAATATTTTGGATACGTTTAAAATGCATTTATAGTCCAGTAGCACTAATTTTAAGCTCTATCTCACTCACTAAACATTAATTTTAGAATAGATGTAAAAATTTTTTAAAAAGAGATTCTTGTAGGGATTGCCGAAGAGAACATTTGTGCAAAATATTAACTCCCGGAAATGTTTTTTTTGTATTGTTTAAACAATATTGAAAATTCATGAAGAGCGTTTTTTTACCTTTCACCGCTTACGTAGCCAAAAGGTGATAGATACAATAAAAAGTGTTAAGACCTTTTTTGTAGAGAATCGAATTCTCTACAAAAAAGTCCGCGAAAGCATCTGTCTATCTTGAACAGGTGAAAAAATACAGCGCTCCAAACGCGCACCTCAAAAATTAACTTTTTCTAACGTTCCGGCAAGGTGTGTCGTCGGAAGGGCCTTTGTTTCCCAATAGTCCCAAAAGTCCAAAAAGCGTGGATGAGTCCATCAGCCAGATACGTTCGATCTTTAGAAGCGAAATTTTTGGCCATTTTTAGTGGCTTTTTGCAAAATTTAAATTTTTAAAAAATTAACCACTCAACCGATTTTAAAAATATTTTCACGGTTAAATAGCTAAACTATTGTAGATAGATACAGGTTGTTATATGAAATCCGTCAGTGTCCAATCACTGAAAATTCGCTATGTTATGCAGGTGCTGCGACAGGGGTATTTTTAATGTACTATTGCGGCAAATTAGAATATAATATACAAATTTTTGTAAGTAAACTTTTTTGAACTTGAATTTTTTTTTTAAATTAAAAGTTTCTATTCAAGCAATTATTCTGTATTTGACTCCTGATTTAGTTGTTGCGTTCACTAAACTAGATCCTAAATTTTAACATAACCCATTTTTATGTTACACCCCTGTTATACATTTGTAATAGTTTCATAAAATTTTCATCTGTTTTAATGGTAGACAGCAGTGTGAAATGTAACTGTAAAACTCAAAATAATAAATAATGGTGAAATATCTGACTTTTACATATTTATTACATACATTGAGACATTTGTTCATTGGCCTGGCGTGTATTCGTTTTTCGTTGACAATTTTAGTTGTATAAAATATTTTATGTGAGTAGGTTTGCTATTAGTTAACAGGATAATAACTAAACTAAAATGGTATTAAATGTTAATTGTCAAATAATATTTTAATAAAATATATAATATTTCGTGAAAGTATAATTAAAATTGACGAAAATTTATGTGAAATTGGAACAAATGTGGATTTGCTTATAATATAATTGATATTAAATATAAAATTTTGAAAATACGTTTCTTTATAAATTATATATTTTATAATATCTTGGAACTACATTTTTGGAACTGGTGGACACGATAACTCAAAAACTATTCGATGGATCCTTTTTTTAAATTTTTTATTTTAAAGATAATTCAATTCTTCGGCACCTCTACCTAAGTTCGATACACTTTCAATATTTTTTTTATTTTTAAATTTACTTTAAAGAACGAAAAATAAGACAAAAATCGTAATCAAAAGTTCAAACATCCGCCATTTTTTTTCTTTCAGCAATTTATTGATATTATAGGTAGAGGTGCTGGTACTTTTCATATATTTTATAAATCTGAAAATTGAAACAAGGAGTCGACAGCCTGCAAGATTATTAAAATAACTTATAAAAAGTTCCTTTTTACTCGACGCGTTTCGATCAATTTATGATCATTTTCGAGAGATATATATTTTGGACAACCATTGTCGAAATAAAATAAAAATTAGTCGACTTAGAAAAAGTAATAATGTAAGTTGTATTGTAACAACAAAAAACTCGTCAGGAAGTAAAATTTTTAATTTTCCAAAAAGGTTAAAACCATGATTGTAATAACAACAAATTAAGATATGACAAATAATTATAATAAAATTGTAAAAATGTAAAAAAGTAAAAAACCCCCGAAATGGGCACGTTCATGAGTACCAGCAGTACAGCAAATCCAAAAAATAATTGAATTACGGTTGGAACGTCGATGAAATAACAAAAAACAAAAGAAAAGGCCCTTGTGACCTCTATCAAGGACATGACAACGCCCGAATCCTTCGACGAACAAAGAGATTGAAAACACAGAAAAAACCAACCAATTGTGATAAAATTCACTGGTACACCCACACATGAATATTAAAAGTTTTTTAATAATTTTTTTAAAAACAGATTTTGAATTAAATAACTTGATGTAATGAATAACACTATTAATTTTAACAATCAAACAGCACTCAAAAAATTGTCATGGCGACCGGTATTATACATGTGAACTGTTGGTGTTGTCATGTTGAAATGTTGTAGTGAATTGTGTAGCTGCCAAATTCATAATGGACTTGCACTGATTGAAAGAGAATAATTGCGCAGTCTCATTTAATACTGTAATATTTTGATTTTCCGCATGTGCTATGTTTAAAATTTCGAGTAGGTCCAAGGTGGCGCTTTTAGGCTGGAAATGGAGTGTTTCGAATGCGTCGTCAATGACAAAATTATGGTCGGTGTCTAGGATATGTTCGGCTATTGCTGAAAAATTTTTTGTATTTGCCGACTTAACTGATGACAAATGTTCGGCAAACCTGTTCGAAAACTTGCGGCCCGTCTGGCATATGTAAGTAGACGAACATTCTGGGCAGCAAAATTTGTAAACGCCGGATCTAAGTAACGGGGGAATAATGTCTTTGGTTTTTACCAACAAGTTCGCAAGTGATGTACTGTTATTGTGATGACATGTGATGCAAGTGATGACATTATTCCCCCGTTACTTAGATCCGGCGTTTACAAATTTTGCTGCCCAGAATGTTCGTCTACTTACATAGGCCAGACGGGCCGCAAGTTTTCGAACAGGTTTGCCGAACATTTGTCATCAGTTAAGTCGGCAAATACAAAAAATTTTTCAGCAATAGCCGAACATATCCTAGACACCGACCATAATTTTATCATTGACGACGCATTCGAAACACTCCATTTCCAGCCTAAAAGCGCCACCTTGGACCTACTCGAAATTTTAAACATAGCACATGCGGAAAATCAAAATATTACAGTATTAAATGAGACTGCGCAATTATTCTCTTTCAATCAGTGCAAGTCCACTATGAATTTGGCAGCTACACATTTCACTACAACATTTCAACATGACAACACCAACAGTTCACATGTATAATACCGGTCGCCATGACAATTTTTTGAGTGCTGTTTGATTGTTAAAATTAATAGTGTTATTCATTACATCAAGTTATTTAATTCAAAATCTGTTTTTAAAAAAATTATTAAAAAACTTTTAATATTCATGTGTGGTGTACCAGTGAATTTTATCACAATTGGTTGGTTTTTTCTGTGTTTTTAATCTCTTTGTTCGTCGAAGGATTCGGGCGTTGTCATGTCCTTGATAGAGGTCACAAGGGCCTTTTCTTTTGTTTTTTGTTATTTCATCGACGTTCCAACCGTAATTCAATTATTTTTTGGATTTGCTGTACTGCTGGTACTCATGAACGTGCCCATTTCGGGGTTTTTTACTTTTTTACATTTTTACAATTTTATTATAATTATTTGTCATATCTTAATTTGTTGTTATTACAATCATGGTTTTAACCTTTTTGGAAAATTAAAAATTTTACTTCCTGACGAGTTTTTGTTGTTACAATACAACTTACATTATTGCTTTTTCTAAGTCGACTAATTTTTATTTTATTTCGACAATGGTTGTCCAAAATATATATCTCTCGAAAATGATCATAAATTGATCGAAACGCGTCGAGTAAAAAGGAACTTTTTATAAGTTATTTTAATAATCTTGCAGGCTGTCGACTCCTTGTTTCAATTTTCATAATCCCTCCACCTGCAGTTGGACTGATTTATATATATTTTATAAATCTTTTTTGTTTTTGGATTTCGGTGGTTTGTTACTGGCGCTAGGATGTCCACCAACAAAGCATTGGATTTTCGGATCGTCACACTGCACTATCTATAAAATGGACACTTTTTTATATTTTTCCTTGACCACCAACTTTAATACTTAATAAATATGTGTACAAAATTTGAAATTGATATTTACTTCCGTTCTTGAGAAAAAAATTCTAGAAAAATACATAATTTTTAAGAACTCACGAGTAAACCTCCCCTTAATAGTAATTTTTACGCGGGAAGAGAGAGAACGTTATCCTGTTGTTATTTTATATACACAATTAAATGCCTCCAATTAAGAGAACTGCACTTAAACTTGACTTTCCCACGGTATTACGTGTAATATTGTGGTCACTAATGGGTTAAACGGTCATTGGCGTCATAAGACTTCAAATGAAATCTTACTAACACCCCCACGCTGCAGGACGTTAACAATTCCAAATAAAGTGTACTAGCTGTCGTCAAAATTGTGTATTAGTTGGGCGTTCTGTCATTACAGGTTACGACCGTTATGGTGTTAAATACGAACAAAAGTTCGTCATACATTGATAATTTTCACAAGCACATAAATATTGTAATATTGAAATTAAAATAACTGCTCTTTGCAACCAAGGGAGTAAAAATATGTGAGTGGATCTCGAAGAGCGAACAGTAGCTTATTGTTAGTGGCAATTGATTGGTTATCAAGAGATCCTGGGTTCAATTTCCACTAGATTCAGTTTGACAATTTTTCAATCGCCATGTGACTTTTAATTATTTAAATTTTGTTTAAAAAAATATCTTGAGACAATAGAAATATTACAATCTTGTATAGTTCATGACGAAAAAATTATTGTAAGAAAAGATAGAAGCATCTTTCTTTAAAAATTTTGAGAATACCAAACCTAATCGAATATATATCTCGTGTTATTTTTACTTCATTGGATGTTACGCTGTCTCTATATTCTAAATGAAAATATTACAATTACAATCACTTTTGAATAATAATAAATTATTCTCTTTTCCCTTTTAAAGCTCCCTAAATAATTTTGGTTCCGTGTTTGTCGATGTTTCCCAAATGCGAATAATTGCATGCATCTTCAATGCGAATGATTCCGAAACAGTTCTATCGAATTTGATCAAATTTTAGAATATATGCGGGGTGATTGGTGTAGACAATACACCTAGTAATTGTTTTCGCTCAAATTTTGCACAAAAGACTTTGAAAACTGGAGTCTTATACAAGTATGTTACGAGTAGGAGGCACTAGGAAGCTTTGTACCAGTTAAACGTGTATTTTTATTTCAGAAAATCTTTAGAAATAGTTTTTCACCTGATATAGACTATTAGGAACAAAATATAGGTATTCTAGATATCACTAAAACTAAATATAATTATACCATTTTGCTAGAAATAAGTACTTAAATATAAAAATAGTGTGTTTTGGAGAAAAAATTTTTATAAAATTGTTAATGTGGCACTTTTTCTCACATTTTGCTTTTGTTTAAATCGCATAATGATCGTTTTGTGCATCGTAAAGTTGGTAGACACGAATGTTGTTATTTTAGTAGAGTACACAATTTATTTACACACTAACAAACGGCATATGGGTTGGACGGGCAAAATAAATTGCCCGAATGTGAAAAAAAATCTAATTATCTACTACACGTACCATACTGTGGCAAAACTTTTGTTGGCTTTTCCATATTTTTTTAACACATAATTTTTTTTAAATGGTTTTATTAAACGCCTGCCGTCCTTCTGCAAATTATTCGCATGGGGAAATTAAAAACATTATAGAATAGGTAGGTATGCAGGTATTAAAAAAAGTGTTGTTAGGAAATTTTGTACGAGAGTTTAACTTATATACATCGCCTGCACTCGTTTTTAAATCTGGTTTTAATTATACTAAAGAACTGTTCTGAATAGGGTCACATAACACTGAATATGAAAACTGATTCGTTCTGTTCATACAATGGTGAAATATTAGAAAACTATCAAACGATTTTGAAGATTCACTGACAGTGGCGTAACTATCGAATCACACTCGGAAGGCAATGCTTGTGGACGCGTGGAGTTCAGATAAAATTAAAAATTTATAATATAGAAATTAAAATACATTTACATGAAAACAATTTTTAACTATTATTACCCGACTGCATTAGAAGAAGGGTTATGTGTTTGGGTTGGATGTATAATATGTATGTAAATATGTTTGTGTCTGTGGCGCAACGTGCAGCTTAAATGGGTGGATGGATTTTTGATAGGAGGTGTCGTTGGATTCGTATTAATTTCGAAAGTGCTATAGGATACGTAAAATGTAAAAATTTTTCTCCTAACGGGGAAAAATAAGAGATGAAAAAATTATATATAGAAAACCGTTGGGTTTAGAAATGTGCAATTTTGCACAGAGGTAGCATAGTAACCTTTGTAACGTAGGTCAGCACCAGGGGCGCAACAACCCCGGGGGGCGTCCAAGGGGTGTGAACCCGCCTCCCCTAAAATTACGTGGACCCCTCATAAAATTACCTAAATTTTTCTTCAATTTATTTTATTTATATTAAAAAATAAAATTTTTAATGGTCTGCTGATATTTTTTCGATAACATTTTCCAATGTTAGCGAGGAATTGCGTTATCAAAAAATTGGGTTATTTAAATTTTTGTTTGCCCCCCTGCAGATTTGTAGTTGCTGCACCCCTGGTCAGCACTGACGTGACCTGTACACGATTAGAAATACTGTCAGTATCAACTGACAATGAAATAATGAATTATTACGAGTATTTTTATAATATCAATTCTATTACACGACAAGTAATACTGACAGTATTTTGAAATATTGTCAGTATAATTGATCGTTTATAAGTCACTTAAGAAGGGATTTTTGGGAATTCGTACCGTACGGGGGTAAAATAGGGGATGAAAATTTATGCAGAAAACTTCTGGCTCTAGAAACTAAGAGGGAGAATTCTTGGAAATCTATCCCCTACGAACGTAAAATAAGGGATGAAAGTTTATATAGAAAACCGCTGGGTCTAGACACGTGAAAGTTTGCCCGATAGTTGTTTATGTAATGTAGGCGAGCAGGAATTTTTCGGAGTTCCTTCTCTAAAGGGGTAAAATAGGGAATGAAAAATGGTGGGCCTATAGGAACGTGAAATTTTCCACAGGGATAATTAATGGTAAATTAGACTGTCAGCCATTGTAATGTCGTAATATATGTATATATATTTTTTCTTTTAAATAATCAAACAATGTTCAAGAGACGTAAATAAAACAGTCTTGCAGTTGCAAGACACGACAAGAGCAAAAACAGCAAAACAAAACAATATCTTTTCAAAACTACAATCGGTGAGTAAAACAAAATCCTCTTCAAAATTACAGTTGTTGTGCAACAGAGAAAAATGCAAGAGGAGGGAAAATTTTTATTGGGCAATGTTGCATTTTTATTGCTCGCCAATAAGACGTCACATTTGCTCGGTCCTCATCCTCTTCTCGTCGCTTCATCACGTTAGGTCGCTCCAGATTATTATTATCCCACCAAAAACATAAATGTGAAAAATGGCCAAGTTCTTTTTATTGTGTTAGTCTGAAAAACAATTGAAATCAAAATAAACTGTTAAGTTCCAAACACATTTTTCGTGCAGAATCGGAATAAAATAAATTGTTTTAAGAAATACACATCAAGCTTTTTTAAAGTAAATAATAGAAATTTTTCATTAGAACTTGGGCAGTTTTCAACACCAAGTTTAATATACATGATAAATGAGTAAAAAATTCCCAAGTTCTAATGAAAAATTTCTATTATTTACTTTAAAAAAGCTTGATGTGTATTTCTTAAAACAACTTATTTTATTTCGTTTCTGCACGAAAAATGTGTTTCGAACTTGACAGTTTATTTTGATTTCAATTGTTTTTCAGGCTAACACAATAGAATGAACTTGCCCATTTTTCACACTTATGTTTTTGGTGGGATCTCACGACTTTTTGTAGGAAATGTAGTTTAATACAAACTTGTTCAATTTAAATGTTTATGAATTTATTAATCATAATAGGCAATAATAGTAGGCAATTTGTTGGTATAAATAATTATTTCTTTTTCATAGATACCGGCAACTTGTAGATTTGAATATTTAGGAAGGCTTTGAGTAATATTTTTTTTTTTTATATAAAATTGCCCTGTATTTTTCAAAAGAAAGGGCACAAATAACGAAAATAACGAAAATAACGAAAAATATTATGAGTTTAGATTTTTCTCTTTACTGTTAGACTAAGAT
The DNA here is from genome assembly GCA_035578155.1 of Brachynemurus nebulosus. Classification (NCBI taxonomy): domain Eukaryota; kingdom Metazoa; phylum Arthropoda; class Insecta; order Neuroptera; family Myrmeleontidae; genus Brachynemurus; species Brachynemurus nebulosus. The sequence goes on from JAPWDM010000004.1 coordinate 12,398,677, forward strand.
CAATATTCTGACCCAATATCAATTTCCTAGGTCCACTGGAAATAGACCAGAAGTTTTGATGATCCGTCAGTGAGTGAATGAGTGACTGAGTGCCAAAATTATCGATTTTTGGAGGCCTATAACTCAGGAACTATTAAAGTTAGATCGATGAAATTTGAAACTGAAAGTGATTTCAAGTGTGTTATTGTGTATACAAGATTTTAATTCAATACAGCAAATAGAACTAGAGTTTTAAGAGGGTCAAAAATGGCTTGAAATAGTTCGTGCAAATATTAGCTTGGTGCACGTACGGCTGGTGAGAACTTGCCGACGCGCTATCGTGCTTATTGATAACGTAACTGTATTTATTATGATTTTCAATTGGAAAATCACCAAAATTTGAAAATCACATCTAGGAAAATACGCTGTAATCACTACGCTCGTTTTCCATTCAACTCTTTAATACATCCGTAATAATTTTCTACTAACAGGGAATATTGTCATTAAGAGTCAAATAGAGAGCATAATGTGTTGTGTGCTGTTATAAAATTTAATTAACGTATTATGAGAACAAAGTACTCAATTTATGTAGTTTATTTTTATTATTTAATAAAATATGATGTATGTATATTGTAATATCTTTATTGCTATAAAACAGGCAATATAAATTTATATGTACCTGTATATCGGAGGTTTGCCACCTACACGTTAATTAGATCGTTACAAGTTTTATTAAGTTTAACGTGTATATAGAACAAAGGATACGGCAAACCAGACTGGTTTTAATGATAATAACCAGATCTTATATACGTATTTTTATTTTATAGTTATGTTTATGCAAAGAAAAGAATTGCGTTAAGTGCTAATAAATAATTAATAATACTCTTTACTGTGAAAAAATACTACCTAATTTTTAGTTAATTAATTTTCACATGTTGCGACCCATATGATCATCATCAGACAAGTGAATACTACCTATATACAAAAATTTAAAACTTGCTTTCCTTGTTTTTGAACCTTTTCACTGTTTTTACCCCTACTACATTTTCTGATAAATATATTTAATATATAATGCACGAAATTTTTGTATAATATTCACTTATCTGATGATGATCATATGGATCGAAACATGTCAAAATTAATTGAATAAAAATGGCATTATTGCAAAGTAATAGTTATTTGTGTATTAAGGGCGCAAAATGGTACATTGTCGCAAAAGTATTTTTTATTTAAAAGATACTTGAAAAAATAATAATGGACGTTAATATTTACTTTAATGTTATAATTTTTGCAGCTTCAGAAATATTTGGAGGTGTACTTGAGAAATCACTGTCACTATTATATATTTCCATCATATATGTATAATTTTTTTAAATATTTTATTCTTATTATTTATTAATTAAAGTTATTTATTATTTTTAATTAATATTTTGTAGTTATTTTGAAATTAAATAAAATTAATATTTCACTTGATTACCATAAAAATAATGATTTTAGAATCTGTTTATTTGTTACCATAGAAGATATAAACAACGCCTACCCGATTTGTAATTAAATATACGTTGAGCGAGCGACAAAGTATTTAAAGCGAAAACTAGTACTTTGTTGCTCGGCAACTAGAGTCTTCGGCAAATACACGTTTTACGCTCTCTTCACAGAGCGCAAAAGCCTACTTCCACTAAGATTGTAGAAAAAGTATTTTATTATTAGCAAATATCGCAAATATGTAAAGTAACGCTCAAGTCACGTAAATGGTCTTAAGTATTTGCATGAAAATAATCAAGTTACATATTATACTTCACAAGTATTTCACTGAAATGGGCAACTTATAACTTCAATTAGGTTATATTCTGTCACCTCATATTATGGGAAATCGAATAATTTTAATAATTAAATCCAATAATCATGTAATACGTATACTATTTAAATATTTTGGTGTTGATATATTAACCCTTTGCACTCGATAGGCGCCGACACGGCGACACAATAAATACCCCTTGCACTCGAAAGGCGCCTCTCAGGCGCCATCCTATTCTTTACTTCAAATATCACACTAAGGAAAATTATAAAATTTAATATTAAAATATAATGTTTGTAATATGCAAATAAAAATAAAATATGTAAGTAAACTACTTTTGTTTAAAATACTTATCTTTGACGTATTACAATTTTTTATTAAAACTACTGTCGAGTAGCTGAGTACCCATACTAAAAAATGGTTCGAGTGCAAAGGGTTAATTATTTTATTAATTTCTTTAATCACATTATATGTAGATCATCAAATGTCCCGTTATCGTGGATTTACCGAATGAGCTCGATATGACGGGGTAAGGCCTGCCGGAAAGTAGTTTAATTAAATTAATTACCATGAAAAATTTTTAGTTTTTTCCTGCCATCATGGAATTTGATTAAATTTTGTGGTATATGTATAAAAGATTATATTCTCCTTCAGCAAAATTTGGAATCACAAATCTTCTGCCGAAAGTGTATCTTAACTTATCCTTGGGTAAAGGGAAATGAATAAAACTAGAGTAATCTGCAAGTATTAAGCTACTTAATTAGATTTTTTTAAAGTGTAAATTATTGTTATTGTTATGATGGTGGCAGCGTTGGGAAAAAAATTCGAAACATTTATATTTATAATTTGTCAGTACTTAAGATATACTCAAAAAAGACAGCAAAAGTATTAGAAAAAATAAGGGCGAATCGAATTTTTGTTAGGTTTCCATTTTAGTAATAAATTCTATAGTAAGTATAGAGGGGCCGTTCACAAAACGCGTGACACAAAATATGTTATTTTAATGCCCCCCCCCCATTGTGATATTTTGTGACACTTGATTGTACCCCCTAAATATAATGTAATTATTTATCCCCCCCTCTTATCTTTTTAAAATTTCTTTTATTACAGATGAACTCAATCAAGACAACATTCTCTGACAAGGCAACAGTTGAGTAGCAATGCATCGTGTATATTTTCAAGAATTATCTCTACAAGTCAATGTCATGTGACGCTAACTCTCACTCCCCTCCCCTCTCTGTCGTGACAATTCGTGATATTTTTAACACCCCCTCCCCTCGAACTGTTCAGTTTTAATTGACTGTTTTTTATTGAAAACAAATTACTGCTTTTTGTTTCGTTTAAAAATGTTGCTTGAAAGAAGAGATAAAGTTGTCTATACTATTTTTCTTTCTACTTTACAAATATGTATTATTTAAAATTTGCCTGACTATTCTTTTTCATTTGACTACGAAAGTAGTTTTTTCTTAAATAAAAATAATATTTTTTAATATGAAAAAAATATAATTTTTGATAACTTACGATTTTATTTAATAAATAATATTAGATCTTTGAAACTGTCCTATTTCGCGTATTTTCTTTTTTTCATCACTTTTTGAAATGGCAAACTGGTATCTTTTTCTTCGTACAATAATACGACATACGAGTATTAGAAAGAATGTGTATATTTACTTACCGCTTTAACGAATCGACTCCCACGATTGTCATCAGTGAGGCAGCTATCATACAACCAAGGAAAATACCGGAAATTAAATGTATTTTTTCTTCAGATGGCGGCTTTAAATTAGGATTAATATCAAACGTAACATCTGGACAGAAATTTGCACCACAAATTTCTTCAGTATCATAAAATATTCCCACTGTTAAATTTGTTAAATTCGTTTCAATAACCGGATCTTCAATACTTGAAAGCACTGTAACAAAATAAATAAATAAATTTGTAAAAGTATTTTACTGTATTCATAAATAAAATCAAACGAAAAATATACTGAAAGAAACAAAAATAAATTTTCGTACCTGCTGATGATATAAGATTTCCCCAAACTTGTGACAGTTGAAATAATGTGAAAAATAGACCAAAAAATCGTATTACAATCACTTCAGCCTTCTCTCCGGTGATTTGTGAAAATGCTTCAGAAACAACGGTAAGATATGTACATTTGGCACACCACAAGGGACCACCACCAAATCCAACGGCCAGTCCCGCCGGTATCATTGTCCAGAATCTTGGATAGAATTGTGCCATTATATACGGCATATATGTGATAAATGATAATGCCACTGTCCATTTACAACCGAACGAACTGTAAAATGTAACATGGGAATTGTTTTGAAAAAAAATCGAATATTGGTTTTTCGGTGATTGTTTTGAACATGCTTGTAAAAGGTTGTCGTTTCTATTTTTAGTTTGATTATGTTTTCATTACTATATCACTTTTTTACTGTTATTACTAACAAGAGTACTTTATTTTTGGGTATTTTTATTATAGTACAAGTCGCACAGGGCATCAGATGTTATAAGAATTGATATGATTTTTCTCTAGTGTATAATTCTGTATTTGATTCGTGGCTACCGTAAAATCTCTTTTAATTTAATATTAGTTTAAGGTGTAACATCACTTTAAATGTCAAAAAAGAATGTTCTATTGGAGAATTTTTTTCTCCGTAATGAATAACGTAATCAATATAAAACTTTTTAGAGTGTACTGTTCGTGATCTGTGGTACAAAATTTTTTTTTTTCAATTTAAAAAACACAATAACGGTGCGGGTACAGGTCGAATGTAGACTATTAATAATTTTCATTTTTAATAATTGACAGAATTTTAATAATTTTCAACATGTTAAAATGTTAAGGTTATTATGGCATGAGGTTTAGTTTTTTAAATGTGGTGATACTGAGTCCTATATTAAAGCATTGCTTTTTGAAAGTATTGCCAACTGCATCCAACGAAATTTCAAAGCGAAAATTTATTAATTTTTAATATATGGAGAACTAATTTTAACATTAAAGTATTTTAAAATGTCATTAAATATTTTTATAAACATTTTAGATGAAAGCAATTTTTTCTTGACGCAGTTATTTAAATATTATATCTTTGTATAAAATATTGCAACACTGAAGTAAAACAATGGCCAGTAAGTGCTGCCATCTATTAACCCTGTTCTTTAGTTTTCTAACTCAACCACTAGTTTTTAACCTTTTCAATAAATAAAAATACATAAGAACATCAGAATGTATGTAAAATACTATTGTATTTAAGTTTATTTAAGTGTTTTATGTATATGTGATAATAAAATATTTATGAAAAGTTATGAAAATAAGTTTATAATTCTCTAGCAAAAAAGTGAATAATTTTTAGTTTGTTTTCTGATGTCTGTGATTTTTAAAAACGTATGTAAGTGTTATACAAAAATTTCATTAAGTATTAGGTATTTTTATTTACTGTAATGAATTTATATACCTGCTTTATTGTTAATAAATTTTGAAAAAAACAATTGAACTTTTATAGAAAAAAGGTGTGATGATTTCAGTTCATTCAATTATAATTTAAACTGAGGAAAATAAACAAAACTTATTTCAAATACGTATTGTTTTTTGTTATTAGTACCAGTTATTAGTGTGCACTGTTTTATCCTTTCAAAAAAGTTATATTTTTATTTTTAGAAGTTTTATAAACAAATAAAATGAGATTAAGTAGATTTAACGAGACCTGTAACCCCTCTCACATTATTTTGATTTCAAATATATAACATTGTTGCCAATGTTATCACTACTTTAGACATTTTCGATACTTTAGATCAAAAAATCTAAAGTTCAGTCGACCGGATCGTAATTGAATTTTGAGTATCGATTCTTTATTGGTTAAACTATATCAAATCAGTTTTTTATTTAATTTTCTTTATTAGAACTATTTTTTTTTTAAATTCGAAACAAAAAAAATCACATGTCTCCATAAGCACCCATGTATTTTTACTCAACTTTGGTAATTTTTTTCTCGACTCTCAGCGACCAAATTTTTTTGTTCTTTCATAGGATGATAAAATCCCTTTTTGAGAATCTGTATGCAAATTTTTATTATTTTTTCTCTAGTCAGCCCTCATACCACAACAAGCTTAACACACATAAAAATATTTAAAGAAGCTCTCCTCTAAAATTTGTAAAAATGTGATTTTTGCTAGTTTGCGAAATAGACAACAATAGGATCGTATATGCATATTTTACGTTAGTAGGCAACAATTTTCCGGGCCGGTGAAAGAGTAGGCAACCGGAGCTGTAGCCCGGGGCCGTGGAGTCATTGCTAAGAAACCCGGGCAATTGATTGTATTTTTGACTTTTTAGCAGGAAAAATTTTTAAAAAATTTTGTTTGCGGCCAGAACCCATTATTTCTTTTGACGGACCTAACTATTTTATTTAAATTATTTACAAGTCTTAATAAAATCTGAATGTGCTTTAAATTTTAAACCTTTTCTACACAGTCAAAAAATTTGTGTTAAAACTAACACATTTCACATCTCCAGAACGGTCCACTCAATTTTTTGTGTTATTTTAACACAAAGCATATGTGTCAAATCTTTAGGTACACAAGATTTGTGTCAATGATTTAACACACGAGAGTTAGTTGTTAAACTTTTTTATTCAATATTTTACTTCCACTGTAGCTTAAGATATTTGAAATTCGTAAAAAATTATAACGATTTTGTTCATATATTATTATAAATGAGACTCAAAGAACGCAAAGTAAATCAGTCCTTTGTAAAAATTCTTACTTGTTTCCATATATATGTACCAAAATATATATATAATAAAAAAGATGAGAGTAGTTCTTATTATTAAACAAAACCGAAAAATTAAAAGTTTTTTCAGTTATTGATGAATATAGTTTTATTAAACTAAAAATGAAACAATTTTCTTACATTTTAAGGTTATTTTGTTACAGATTTAGATACAAAAAATCATATAAGCTTACTTGAGATTGTATATTATAATTAGGTATCGGACACTTTTCGGATTAAACAATATCGTGTTTTGTATACGCAGGCACATACACAATCACATCAAGTGCGATATACCTACATACACAACACACGAATGCTGTTTAATCTGAAAAATGTCCGATACCTAATTATCATATTATAATATACAGTCTCAAGTAAGCTTACATGATTTTTTGTAACTAAATCTGTAACAAAATAATCTTAAAATGTAAGAAAATTGTTTCATTTTTAAACGTTTAATAAAACTATTTTCGTCAATAACTGAAAAAACTTATAATTTTTCGGTTTTGTTTAATAATCAGAACTACTCTTATCTTTTTTATTATATAGATTTTCGTAGATATACATTCTAATGTAACTTACGTACTTATAACATTCTTTTGCTTTACACAAGGATTGTGTTACTTCTTTGTTGTTCATTTTTATTGTGTTAAATAGAAATTTGTGTTAATATTTTCATTTAATACAAACACGAAATGTTACATTAACGCAGGGTTGTGTTACTTATTTAACATAAAAATTTTAACCACCAGTCCTTTTTTTTTACGCAAAACACAAATTTTTTTACTGTGTACTTATAAACAACATAATGGCAGGCTTACCTAATCATTACTACTGGTAAGAAAATATTGGAAAGTATAAGTGCCCCATATATTGCTGCAAGAGTATACGTGCCCAATGCTTCATTAGCATTGATTGAACTTTGTAAATTGGAAATGCCAAAGAATGCAGTGAAGTGAAGCATAAATGCAAATCCCAACAGTAACACATTCTTCAATATGCGCCATCGTTCACTTGGCTTAAATTCAAAATCGCCACTTTTTTCTAATCCGTTCATTAATGAAGTACCACCGTTTGTTTGTACGTGGTTTGTTGACGGGACAATTTTTATTTGCTGATGATTTGTACTTGACGGCATTGTGTGATGATATTTTAGTGGTAAATTTTAGAATGTTGAATACGCTGAAACAAAGAAATTTTTATATTAGTTATTAATAATATATATTTTAATATAGGGTTGACCGGGGTACTTGTGAATGGTTTTCATGAGTTGACATAAAAGCGTTGTTTTAAGTATTTTTTATTTTATATATCACATTATGGTTGATTTATTTTTAATTCTACATTATTCGGGATGCACCACACAAATTTTGAGCAAATTCGTATGAAAAACAAAAATTTTATAAGCCATTCACATTTCCCCGGTGCGGTTTTGCAAATCTTATGAATTTCGGGCTAAAAGTGAATGCCATCAGAAAAATTATTTAGAATGGATTACAAAAGAAGTGTGGTACGTCAGAGTTAAGCCCAGCTCAAATTGTTCATATTTACTGCACTTTCAAATTGTTCATCATACTTTAGCGGTCACAATTTCTCTTTGTTTAATGCAAGTTACGCATACCTCAAATTTCTACAAAAAATCAAGGTTAAAGAAAAATAACAAAAATTGTAGGAACAAATTTATTACAAACTAAAAATGATATTTTGATGATATTTTGTCATTTTATCATATAAAAAATCAAAAAATTTCATGTTTTCACACAAAAACAAGGAAAATAAGACTTTTTCAAGGAAATATATTTAGTTTACATGAATAAAAAACAATTTTTTTTTTGTATTGTTTGTACAACGGAAACTTGTACAATAAGGTCACCAGCACTTTCATCAACATTTTCAACTCTGAAAAGGACACTACTGAAATTTTTGACCGAATGGGGGCATTTGTGAATGACGTTCACAATTACCCCACAATTTTAAAATCATGGGGTAATTGTGAATTGGTGATAAATTGTCCAACTTCTTTAGCAATTAATAAGGAACCCTCTCAGGGCTTAGACCACTTCTTTAGAAGTACTTTTAACCATTTCTTACTTTTTAAAAAAAGAAAATGCATTTAAAAAAATTTTTTTTGAGGATTGGTCGAAGTAAGATACATAAAATTTTGCAAGGGTTTTTTCAAAATAAAAAAAAAGATACTAATACTTGGAGAATTGTTATGAAATTTTAATAGCGTATTAAGAAAGGACAGAAAAACATATTAAGAGTTGATTTTTAACAATGTTAATGTTATTTTAGAAATTATAGGCGCCGTTCACAATTACGCCAATTCAGAATTACCCCGGTTAACCCTATTCAATTTTTTTTATTGCTATTTTAAATAGTAAATTATAGGCCTAGTCATATTATAGAAAGTTCTATGCATTTATTGTAAATTGGAGATAAAATTTTCATTGTTACTATTAGAATATTAAAATTTGATTTGAGTCTACAGTCATATAATCTAGAACTTTCTTACTATCCGGTTTGATCACTAATTTTATTACCATTAAAAAGACTTCAATACTAATATAGGAAATAGAGATTTTTTAAGTTTCTAAAACAGAACATTATCTAATATTTATATTTTATAGTTTTGAGATTAAAAGTTATTATTTAAAAATTGTTATTTTTAATATTAAAGTAAGTTTGGAGAGAAAATTTGAATTTAAACTTTTTATGTCATCGAAGATGACATATTGATATCGTTTTGTGACTGAATAATTATTGAGTTGTACATCCATATTGAATAAACGCAAGAGGGCTGTAGAGCTCTGAACAACTATAGAGTTAACAAAAAATCATAAATTAACATTTCACTGAGATGACATTACTTCGTGCGTGTCAAAAACACGCATTTCACGAATTTTTGGGTATTAGGCTAGGGTAAAAGCCCCTATACTCGAACGTGATTCAATACTCGAACAGTTTTTATATTTTATATATTAACGAAGTTATTTCTGAAAGAAACCGATATATATCAAAACTGTTCGAGTATTGAATCGCGTACGAGTATAGGGGCATTTATGTTAATTCTAAAATGTTAATTTTGTCAAAACTAAAACGAGCTTTAGCAAAAATATATAACCGTATATTTAGTATGTACCATCTTTCTTTTAGGATTTAAAGACGGTAAAAAGTGTTTACTGATGATATACAAATGATTTTTTGTTTGTTTTAAATACAGTATTTATATGGTTTCTTTTGATCTTAATAGTTTGTAGTTTTATAAAAAATTTAGAATAAAGAGAATAACAAAAGTTTATAAGTTAGTAAATAAAAACACTTTACTTTGCGAAATACTACTTTTATTGAATATAAAAACTTTTATGGACATGTTTTGGTCAATATGACCATTCTCAAATGTGTAAAGATTACATATAATATATATATATATATATATATATATATATATATATATATATATATATATATATATATATATATATATATATATATATATACTAATATACTAATATACTAATAGCAAATATGGAATGCCACAAAGTAACGCTCAAATCTATTAAAGTTTATAAGTGGTTATAGATCAATAGATATCGTTTTTCCTTCATTACTAACATTAAGAATTTTAGGGACCAAAAGCAACTCATTAGAAAATTAAAATCTTGTAAGATCTATTTCAATTAAATTTAAGCATGATTCATCACTTACAAATTTAAGGAATGCCCGTTTTCTTAGCTTTATCTCGTTCATTGTTGCAAATGTGTAAAATTTAAATTTACAGTTTGTATTTAGAAAAGAATAGAAGATTGATTTGTTTCGAATATAAGAATTATTTAATTTTTTAACGATGACCCATGCTTAATTGTATTTGAAACGGGGTATAACTAGAGGTTGATTTAATTAATTTTCTGTGAATTTACTTTCCGGAATTAAATTTATTTGCGAGAAAATTCGCAATTATTTTTTTTTTTACTAAAAGGTCAAAACTTTGTTTGGAAATAAAACATTTAACATAGGACCGTCGATTTATAGATTCCTAGGGTAAAGTCTGCCGCGTGCCCTAGCAGGAGGGAACTTTTCTTGAAAATTAACTTGTAAAAGCCGTATTTTAGGGTAAGTTTTTCTATTAATTTTTTTAGATTTCTATTTAATTCACGTCTTGATCCATAAGGCTGACGGAGATATTTTTTCTTGAAAGAGACACTTATAATTTAAAGAATAGTTTCATATCACGATATTTTTTTTTTGATTTATATACATATTTAATTGTGAATTGACTGGTATATACTTTTTTGGTCAGAAAAAAAATTGCATGCAATCGACAGTGCCACCAGGAAATTTTTTTGAAAATTAAAAATCAGTAGGTAATATTTGTGTAGGTAGCTTAAGTTTACCTTTTAAGCTATATCTTAATGTTGACTCGGCTGTTATATGGACCGACCACTGAAGAATTCAGCTGAATTAAACTAAGAAAAATAACTGCGGAATTGTCTCTAACATTAAAAAATTTCCATTTCACAGTATTAAAACAACATTTTTTATTTTCAAATTTTAAACAATTTCTTCTGTGACATCGGTACCGTAGGATGCTACCCAATTTTATTAGTCTCAACTGGTTTTTATCGTTTTGACTTCATGTCGTTAATTTCTGGTATTATATTGAGAACGAGTGAAACGAATTTTGTCCTTAAAAGTGTGGGATTAAAGTTGCGGTATAGCATAAATAGAATATTATTCAGAGTTTTTATAATATTTTCTGTTCAAAAATATTTAGAACAAGAAAAAATATAAAGATTAAAAAATAATTTATTAAAATTAACACTTAAATTTACATTCTGAATTAAGTAAATAAATTTAATATGAAATTTCGGGATAAAGCCCATGAGTATCCTTAATTATCCACAAAGAATCAATGATGACTGGATCATGATCATAACGTATCGGCACTTCTTCCACTGACCGTTGTTCAAAGTACAAATGCGTGGCATTATATGCTTTCATAACCGAATAACTATAATCCCGAGAACGATATCCAATTATTTCCGGTTGTGGCCAAATAAATTGATCATGCCCTTCCTTACATCCCGCCGAACCGGTTAATAAATGCACTGGAGCCTTTGGATTAACGTACGGCTCTTGATAACTTCCATTGTACGCATTGTAATTATACAATGGAAAATATCTTTCATAAGTATGTTCATGAGCCCAAATTTCCACGTCAACACCGTATTTATAGAACAGTTTTTCCAAACCAAATTTTCGTTGGCCATTATGTAAAATTCCAACGCGTACTCTGGTTGTTTTCTCATTTCGACAATCATCCGTGTTGTCACTTGTACAGTACATGGGTCGATGTGCCAGTGTAATGATCCATGGTTGTTTGGCACGATTTTCTGGTTTGATAGCTTCCTGTAAATCTTGTTCCAGCCAATTATATTGCCACTCGACGTGACTTATATTGAAATAATTATCATAGTAATAGATTTCCGAGGAGAACATTATAAAATGTATGGGACCCATGTTGAAACTGTAATAGTGTCCATCACTATTACCAGGCATTTTAAAGCGGTTGATGTAATGAGTGAAGTTGCTATAAAAGAATATAATTTGCAGTTTAAGACACTATTTCAGAATTAAATGATAAAAAAAGAGAAATATTAGTCAGTTTTGTATTGTGAATAAGTGAAAATAATAATGGGAAAAAAACATATTATGTAAATAATTTAAAGGATTATTCAGGAATGCAAGAAAAATTTCGTAATTTCTTTTTCTCGATATTTTTGTTTCTTTATATTCCAACAATTATCAGTTGAAATTCGAAAACAAACTATTGAGTTTACACTAAATCCACTATTACCACTGTCGCAGCATTCTGCATAACATAGCGAATATCCGTTTAAAAAAATTAGTTTTTCTCGGAAACTAGTTGACATAGAATAATAGTTTAAAGACCTTTTTGTGTAATTTTTTCTTCTCGTTTCAATGGTGCAAAAAAATGTCACAAAAATTTTTGAATAAAGGGAAATTTTGGCAAAAAACAAATTTTTTTCACCGGCTTGGGACTTCCAATATTTTCACCAAATTTCGTAGAAGTAGGACGTTTCGTTCGAGAGTTATCGTGCGGATAACGGGTTTCTCCTGTTTACTTTGTCAAATTTATTATACAAATAATAATTTACTTAACGAAAATGTGTAGGTGGGGCGTAATGTTTTGAAAGTAAACAGGGGAAACCCGTAAAACCAGTAATTTACGGGTTTTCCCTGTTTACTTTCAACAACATTACACCCACCTACACATTTTCGTAAACTATAAATCTCATAATTTATTCATTTCTCAACCTACCCTGTAGATAGTCGTAAGACTGAAAACGCGTTAAGTAAATTATTATTTGTATAGTGAATTTGACAAAGTAATTAAAATTTTAAATATTCTTAATATTTAAGATGAAATTTTACAAAGTAAGTCTACCAACAGTGAATTATCTAAAAAATTCACTCCTTTTTACAGACAAAATAGACCGTTTAATTTTCTAATTTTTGAATACCCGTTGAAACAGTGTACTGGGTGCCGTAAAAGATGTTTTTTCTTAAGTGTTGTCTTTAACATCATGTAGATAAAATGCATCGTCATCAGGCAAAAGTAAAATGAAATTTTTCTTGATATTTAGAGGAGTGCTTGTTAAATGATAACGTGTAAAAGATTTCAGACAGATTGTATATATAAGATTTTTTTAGAAAAAATTATTGAATATATGTCTTTTTTGGCTTCTATAACCCTGAGTAATCCCATAAATAAATAGTGATTATTCCCAAGTAAAAAAAGATGTTTTATTCTATTCAGGTCTATAATAATGTGTTCTATTTCATTCTATAATAATAAACTTACTTGTTCTGTTCATGATTTCCTGGACACGTCATATATGGTACATAAGCTGCAATGGACATAATTTGATCCATAAATTCATCACCTACTTTTCCATTATTCTACGCATGAATATGCAAGAAGAATTCTATTATAACCTTGAACAGTGTGCTTTGGTTTTATTTACTTACATCTGGCATGTCATAAGCAAAATCCCCAATATGTAAAATGGCATCATAGTCTCCATTTTGTGTTTCCCTTTGAAGATACGGTAATCCACGTGCCATCTGATTACCTAAATCTCCATATAATGCTATGTTTGGTTGCCAATTATCACCTTCGGGGAATGTTTTGAACCAAAAACTGGGTGACCATCCTCTGTCACCACCACAGCGATATTCTAAATTATTTAAAAATTTTATTTCGTTATTTTTAAAACATTTAAGAAAAATTAAATCAAAATTAAACTTACTGTAAGTTGTATTTGGTTTCAAATTTTGAAGTTGAACTGTATGTATGTATTGTACAGTATTGCCAATCGGTTCTCGGAAAGCTTTGGCTGAACCGATTGCGCGGTTATTAAAATTATCGATTCCATATTCAACAACGCTTGGTTTCTGATCGGGAATTTGATCGCGGGTTGACCACGTTACAAATATGTCGCGACCGTTCTCACCTAGTGAAAGATGAATTTGTCGCGGTTGAAATTCCACATAACATTGAATAAATTGTAATGATATTAAGAGAAGTACAACTGAGTGAAACATGTTAAAACTTTTTTACAAATTGTAAAGTAAATCGATAAATATTCAATTTAAATCACTGTTTATATATAATATTAAATTGAATAGAAACCACTTGAAATTAATAACAAACAAAGATTAATAAATAATTTATTGTCCGTGATTTATCAATAAAATTTTTTTTTACAGTAGCGAAACCCGTCATTTGATCGAAAGACTTTGATGACAAAAGATATAAATTACCATGTGTGATACATTTGAAACAGTACTTCCTTTTCTTATATCGTCCATTTTAAAAATATCGTTATTTTCGATTTCGATAATTTTCGATAACGAAAACTACATTTTGATAGTTGCAATGTACTGTCGCGATGCACCGTTTACGAGATATTTACGATCAAAAGTTTACGACGATGCGAAAAGTATCATTAAAAAAGATTCAATAAAAACCTCACATTAACGGTAAAATTTCAGAAGCACTTATTGTGAGATTATTATTCACCGCCAACGTGTTGTAATAATAAATATATGAAAATAAATTAGTATGTAAATTAAGAAGATAACTTATCTCCAGCCCTCTTCAATGTTTCTCAAACTAAATTCAGAATTAGAGAATTTCATTTCCACGTTATTCTAATTGTCTTAAACTATTTGACATGAAGAAAAACTTCTTGAGCTATTCATATACTACGATTATTTCGAAACAGCTACCTACCCCCTACTTAACTACTCCTAATAGGTAAAATAGGTCAGTTAGATTTTTTTTACGTAGTTTAGAAATCTGTAAACAACATTTTAATATAATCTATTTTTCATCCTCTTTTTAAAAATTAACCGCCATGTTTTAATTCCCAATTACCCCTGTTGACGTAATTCCAGTTAGGAAACATAACTATGGAAATTAATTTGAATTTAATTAATTTTTTTAAAAATCAGCAATTTCTTTTTCTAGTTATAAGAAAAATAAACAGTTTTTTGTTTCTTAATTACAGGATACCTGTTGCTATCTACAGAATGTGACGTAATTGAAGCTATAATGAACGCTTTCGCGCAAATTTTTAGAACAAAAATATTAAATTGATTTTTTCTAACGATTTTTGGTATTATTTTTAAAAATAAAAATTATATACATGCATAATGCATAAATATGCATATTTTAAAATAGTTTTTCAAAATTAGTCAAATGCCCCATAATGGTCAACAATGAATTACATTCTTATATGTATGTATCATTACAACGAAAGCGGCAATAAGGCACACATATGATTTTATTGTTTAACTGTTATTATTTTGAATTTGGAATGCATTCAAAGAACAAATTTCTTTTGGAGTTAACATAATTATGTCGTGTAATTTTATGTGATTCATATTGGTTAATTTTAAGTCATTCGGCCATTCAATGTTGATTAATTAATACTGGGACTGTTATTGGTCAGGGAAATTTTTTTGGGGATGATATTACGGGGATTTATTAGGGATGATATGGTCGGGATTTTATTATCAGTATGTAACTGATGGGATGGATAATGTCGGTCACCTCTACAGGGTGTCAAA
Organism: Brachynemurus nebulosus; assembly: GCA_035578155.1. Classification (NCBI taxonomy): domain Eukaryota; kingdom Metazoa; phylum Arthropoda; class Insecta; order Neuroptera; family Myrmeleontidae; genus Brachynemurus; species Brachynemurus nebulosus. The sequence goes on from JAPWDM010000004.1 coordinate 12,414,391, forward strand.
GAAATAAGTGACCGTCTTTTGAGAGGTGATTCATAGCACCCTGTAGACATTAAAACAGCAGGAATTTTTTTCGTAATTAATAGTCGCGCCCCCCTCAAAAGGATAAGAGTTATTTCCCTTACACCCTGTATATATACATATATATATATATATATATATATATATATATATATATATATATATATATATATATATATATATATATATATATATATAAAGGAAATAACTCTTATCCTTTTGAGGGGTGACGCGACTGTTAATTCCGAAAAAATTCCTGCGTGTTTTATGAGACACCCCTCAAAAGGTGGTCACTTATTTCTCTGACACCCTGTATAGTAATTCTAGGTATATTAACAGAATTTTTTTGTTTGGGACTGTCATTGATTTTGATTGATTTTATTACTGGGTGTATTATTTTGGGACTATAATTGGCCGGAACCAAAAAGCAATAGTTGGATCCATTGTTTGATATCATGCAGTACATTAACATAGTTTCCAATTTACGTACAAATTCGTATCACAATTTTACATCCAATGTAAACCAGACAGTCTAATGAATTCGTACAAATCAATTTTCATACGCAGCCTAAAGATTATTAACAAGGTTATGTTTTAATATCCAATGTTATTGATTATTGTTTATTCCAGGAATAAACGTTGGTCATTTTGTTATGGTTTCCAAAAACTTCGGGGGTGGTTAAAAAAAGTTCTTCTGGTGAAATTTGTTTACCTTGGGAACCCCTTGGTCGCAGAGTGTGTGTTTTATGAAAAATCGAAGATTTAATAGTATAAAATTTATCCTTTTTCAATTGCTTTTATGTTCGAATACCAACTTTTATTTATAGTAGGAATTTATTTCAAAATTAAAACTAAATATGCTAATAAATGAAAACCGTCACTGACCGACCGTCTCATTTAAATGAGTGCGACTAAATTATAATGTATTATATTTAAAATCAATTATATTGTTCAAAGATTTGTATTGATAATTTTCTTTGTTCTTTTCCTTTTGTTATGAAAAGAAAAATTATATTAATCTTAATTTGAAATACAATCAGCTTTTACTATCGAAAAAGAAAAATAATATTAATACCCCTGTTGCAGCATTCTGTATAACAAAGCGAATTTCCAAAGATTTAAAGTCGGTTGGATAGTTTTCTTTTGACGCCTTTGGGACGCTAGGACCTTATAGGACATACCCGTTATCCATTTAAAATAGCTTTGCTATAAAGGTGAAAAAAAATTTCAATATCATCTGAGTAGTTTATTTTTACAGTAAACTACTAAAAAAAATGAGAGCGTTGATTTAAAACTTTGAATTTCTACTTTCAGAATTTTTCCTTAAAATTTTTTTGTTTTACTGTTCTTGGCTTATGGTAAAAAAAACTTGATATAAGAATTTAAAATGGAATTTTTACGTTCAAAGCTCACTATTAGTTTTCAAAGAATTTTTTTTTCAATTAATTTTAATATTATATTAAAAAAGATCACTTGTTTCCTTAAAATTTCGTTTTTTTTTCATCACTGTACGATAATTTTTAACTAAGTTACAGCTGAACCTTTTTTTATACGATTCTTTTTTGTGCGATTTTTTTTGTACGATTTTTTATGCGGTTTTTAAAAAATGGCCATTAAAATGCATAATATAAATCAGAATCAAGAGACAGTAAGAAACTTAAGCATTTACTATAATAACTTTCTTTGATAAAAATACTTTTTAACGGCTTTTAAGCATTTAATCAATACATTGCATAAGAATATAAGTTATTGCATCATTTAATTTTTTTACAGATGAATTTTTCAAAATTTTCATAATATTATAAAATTGAAATAAAATGTTTCTAGGTGTAAATTAATGCTTTATCTTGTTTATAGAAGCAACTTCTAAGGAAAGTTTTGAGTTGTTTTTTCGATGAAACTTTTTTTATGCGGTCCCAATCCACCGCATAAAAAAAGTTTTTTTTTACAATCGGGATCGAACTATATTTTTTATAGCTATTTATGATATTTTTGAATATATTTTTTTATGCGATTTTTTTATGAGGTCCCTATCTACCGTACAAAAAAAAGGATCAACTGTATAGTAATTCAAAGAGTAGAGCACACACTAAACTTTGACTGTTCATAACTTCGTAACAAATCATCATACGAAATTTTTCGGCGGTCATTAGAAAGCTAAAAATGTCTTGTTTAATATGATAGAAATGTTAATTACAGTGGCGACGCGTGGGAGTAGACAAGGGAGACAGTGTCTCCCCCAAAAAATTAAATTTCATAAAATTTAAGATCCTTTCGAAAATTTAAAATAATTTATTATCTAAGTTTTATAATATTGGCCATTTTCAATACATTCACATTTTCAAATAAAACGTATATACGAATATATGTACATATAATATATATACGTTTACACTTTACACCAATATACAATAATATATACATATAACCTGAAAAATAGGACCCTCTGTGGTCATACAGAATGAAAATAGGTAAGATACAAGCACGTTACAAGTCTATTTAAAGGCAAAAGACATTTTTACATTTGTTTATCCTGGCTCTACATATATGTGTGGACAGCTGCCTATAATATATTCACACACACACACACACAGTCTGCATGTATGTAGATTATTCTCCAACATTTTTTTTACATCATTAATTCATTATTACTCAAAAACTAAGAGAGATTTTGGAATAATTTTTTTTATCTATGTGTAAAATGTAGTATTCTTCTTAATAGTACAAAAATTATCAAAATATATTCAATACTTTTTGAATAATAATAAAAAAACTGAAACAATAATATAAAAACCGAAAGAAGACATTTTTAATTTTGTTTACCCTGGCTTGCATGCATGTGTGACAAGTACCCATTTACACATTCACACACACAGTCTGCATGTATGAATGTAGTATTCTTCAATATTTTTTTTACATCATTATTACTCAAAAACTAAGAAAGATTTTGGAATAATTTTTTTTTATCTATGTGTAAAATGTAGTATTCTTCTCAATAGTACAAAAATTATCACAATATATTCAATACTTTTTGAATAATAATAAAAAAACCGAAACAATAACGCGATATGCAGTGTCAGGGGAAACAGAATGATTTTTGTCTTCGCTACTGATACGTATGCGACGTATGCTTTTGATTACTGATGTATACGTATATATGTATACGTATACGTATACATGTATATGTATACGTATATGTACGTATATATGTATATGTATACGTATACATACCAACTGAAGAGTATTTTATTATTACGACTGCCAGATTGGGCGGTTTTCCGCAAACTGGACGGTTTAGAAGTAAAATTTGCGGTGAAAATTTCTGGTTTGCGACTTTCCGTTTTTTAGGCGGAATTGAAAATCAAATAAAATTTGGGTATTGATGATTCTTTTTGCTCGCCAACAATATTTTTGGGGAAATAAATAATTTTTCTTGTTTTTTTTGCTTGCCAGCAGTATTTTTCGGGAAATTTTGTGAGATTTCATTGTTTATTATTTAAACATTAGATAGAACCTTTTAATAAAATTTGTATTTATTTCTAATTTGTTTTTCTTTGATATCTGTTTAAGGCTGTTACATCAAAAGTTTTAATTGTTTTTCCTTTTTTCTTTAGCAATAATAAAATGTGAATTTAATTTAAAAACTATAATATATCTAAACTGACTAATTTCAGAACTAGTTATTTTAAAATTTTAAATTTTTTGAAGACCTTTAATTCACACTAACCGCAATTAACAAAATAAAAATTTCAGTATATTTTACTCTTGGCGCAGTAAGCACAAATTGTTGGTCAAAAATTTCAATATTTTTATTTTGCAATCAAAGTACTGGGTCAGAAGGTCTGCTATAGAAAAAAACTAGGCTAAGAAAGACTACAGATTTCCAAATAAAAATAGATAGAAAATAAGTCTATTTAAAAATATGGTAAAAAAAGATTGTCTCCCCAGGTAATAATTTCACGCGTCGCCACTGGTTAATTAAGAAATGTCAATTTTTTTTTACTAAAAAATTATATTTCAGTTTTTAAAATATAGAGCGAATATCTGTAGTTATAGTCCCGGGCTCAACTCTTACCGTAAGAGTGACTGTAAGAGCTCAATTTCCATTCTGGAAATTCGTTAAAAATATGTAGATTACTTAATCCGTATTCAAAGATTCTTGCAATATAATTACAATTTAATAAAATGAATATGTACTCTATTACATATTAATTTATCTAATCGAAACACTTAATCTAAATAATGATAAATTAACAAAATAAATAATTAGTAGCCACGGATTAGAAATATTTAAGGAGGAGCCCATATACACCAACGTAATTTTAATATACGGTATCTCGATAACTTGCAAGGATATAGGTTGAACTGGTTGGTTCTTTAAAAGTTAAAAAATAAATATTTTGAGAATTAGACATTAAGTGATATGATAAAGATAATTTTAAATCTTTCTATAAGAAAAAAGTATTCAAAAACGTTTCATAGAAAATACATAACTCCAAACGCTTAAAACCTCACAATTTCCTTAGAAGTTGCTTTTCTAAACAAGATAAAGTATTAATTTACCCATGAGAACATTTTATTTCATTTTTATAATATTATAAAAATTGCGATAAATACATCTGTAAAAAAAACCTTAATGATTCAATGACTTATATTCTTTGTCACAAATTAATGTTCAAATTGTTTACTTTTTCTTACTTTCCGTGCTTATTATGCACATAGCTAGGCATTTCTAAAGGAAAAATAAAATATCTCATTAAAAAAATTTACAAAAAATCGTACAAAATAACATTACATAAAAACAGTTTTGTTCCATTTAATGCCATACAGCTGCCGCAGAAATTTTATCATGATATTTCTTATAGTTTTCTTATAGTTTTATGTGAGCTTACGTCAAATCCAACATTTTTTCAGTTAACAAATACCTAATTTTTAAAAAATCCTAGAATATTCTGCAAGGTACTTTTCTAAGCTCATTATTTACGTCATACACCACATCTAGTAGGTTTATAGTTGTAGATTTAAGCTTAATTTAAAGTAATCATTGCTAATTTGTTTATTTCTTTTAAGTTAGTTTAATTGAGACATGTAATTATTAAGAAATTTAATTAAACAATGATAAGTGGATACCTAGTAATCAATTTTCATAATATAAATATTTCTTACTGATTAAAGCGTCACATAAAGGACAACACAGTTACTATTAGGACTTTCTGTCAACAGCAGATGATAGTCTATATCTTAATATACCCTCTTTCGATTATTTTTGATTATCTCGAAAACTATAAATAGGATATATAGTACATATATATTGTGCAATAAGTGCGGAAAATTGTCGATTGCCCACAAAAGCAAAGTTGAGAGCACGAACGTAGTGAGTGCGCTGATTCGCTTGAGTGGGGAAATCGACAATCCCGCACGAGTTGCACGTACTATTTTTTATTACGAATTTCACATACTTTTCAAGGTAAAAACTCAATATACCTATAGTATACTGTAAGATGCTATAAAATGAAAATATGAAATAAAATGCCCTTGTCACAGCATTTTGCCTAACATCAGTATCTTGTCGGATTTCATACAATATACTTACTCTATATTTAACTAAAATATTTTAGCTCACAAACAGTGAAGAAATTTTCTATTCATTTTGGACGCCTTTTGGGTCTGCAGAACTTAGGGGGATAATTTTAACCGAATATTCCTTTTTCCCGAAATTCCAATAGTATTTAGCAGCCGTATATTTTAGGCGTAACTTATATAATATTGCCTATATTCATCAGAGATAGTTTAGTTGTCGCTGACTTCGGAGAACACCCACGATAAAGACGATTGTCGCTAAATATATCGTTCCAAAATGACGTTTTAGAGCGTCACGTATTCGTTCCGAGGTGCAAAATTTGTAGTTACGCCCTTGGAAAATAATAAATAAAACTCGATATGACTTTGTTTATATCTTTCTTACTATACCAAAAAATGAACTTGCTTCATTTTTTAAAATAAGCGAATATTATATACGTATAATCATACGTTTTAGTGAAAACGATTTCCATTTATACGGGCCATTAAACAACAGAAAATGTTTTGCAGATAATTTCCGTGTCCATTCGAAACATGAAATCACGAACAAAAGTAGTCCATTTTAAAGAAAAAATATATGACTTTCTATCGTGGTAATAATAAATTTTTTTATAACACCCGCTTCTAAAGTTCAATATTCGAGCGTTGTGTAGTGTGCGTAAAGAGCAGTTTTCATATCATTGTAAAACAAACGACAGTAACTGTGCGCGAAAGTAAAACTGTGCGTGAAAGTAGCTAGAACTATGCGAGAAAATAATGATATTTATTTGTCAATGATAATCATATTCAAATTAAACATGGAAACGATCAACAAATTAATAAAAAAAATAAAAATGATCTACAAATTAATAAGAAAAAAAATTTTTTTCATATAACATTATAAAATAAAATTTACCCTACTATTTTCTAAAATTGCTTAAAAATAATTAATTTTTTTCTCTATATTAAACTTTAGAAGCCGTCGTTATAAAAAATTATGTTCGGTACGTATACGTAAAGAGAGGTATCTAATAGGCTTAAACTGGGACACTCGCTAAAGGGACTGACGCATACACAACGAGATCTCGTGCGCTTACCTCCACCCGCCTGACGCCTCGTGGGGTTATATAGCGCACTCAATCTCGTTGTGTATGCGTCAGTCCCTTTAGCGAGTGTCCCAGTTTAAGCCTACTAGAATACCTCTCTTTACGCATATGTATCGAAAATAACTATCTTCTACCACCTGAATCGTAAGTTGGCTGTTACATACTGTATGTCTTGAAGCGTGAGCATCGCTTACCATTCGGCCGTCAGGCTCGTGGGGGTATACAGCGCACTCGATCTCGTTACGTATGCGTCAGTCCCTTAAGAGTCGTGCCCCAATTTAAGCCTACTAGAATACCTCTCTTTACGCATACGTATCGAAAATAACTATACTTGTACTCGGCCCGTAAGCTTATTTTTGTGGTCGTGAATGCTTACGTGACTGTGGTCGTCAAAACTGTTCCAGTATTAGATACCGTTCCATAATGGGGGCTTTTACGTTACCTAACATTACAAATATTCAGTTCGTTATTTTCTCATTATTTTCTATATTTATATGTATGTCGTTAAATATTGATAGTTTCGTTGGATGTCGCAATTTCCGTCCAATAACACAATTTATTTAAATCTTGATATAAAGGTAATGTTATTGTAAGCTTACATCTGTACGTATATTATACTATTTACATTACTTTTCTGTCAGCTGCATTGCATATACTGGATATCCCGTTTGGATGTATACATACGGTTTACACGTTAATTGATAACATTGGATTCCCATAAGAAAAAAGTTATGTCACAGGAGTGCTTTGAACAAAATAATAATATCAGTTTAATATTATAACTACTGTTACTATCGCTTTAACAATAATAATGCATTAAAATAAAGAAATGAATGTCGCAATTTTCAAGCAATTCACATTTTTACATTATAAATATTTGTGTCATTTTCTGTAAATTCAAAAGGCATATTTTGATTTTCTTGAAAATAAATATTAAAATAGTAAAAATACTGAAAAAATATTTTGTTGAAGAAATAGTGTAAATAATTAGGTGGAAAAAAAAATTTACAAAAGAAAATTACCAATAACATAAAAATGTTTATCCAAAGCACTCTTGTGACATAACCTTTTCCTTATGGGAATCCAATGTTATTAATTAACGTGGAAATCGTATGTATACATCCGAATGGGACATCCCGTATAATACATGTTTTATATTGAAATTTGGAATTCTCGAAAAATTGTAGCTGTTGCAAATTGATGATACTATCATATTGTAATAAATATTTATATAGGTATTGTTTTTTATTGAAGCGAAGCCTAGGAAGTGAGCGAAGCTTCCACCGAGCGACTAAATTGATAATTATTATATTCGGGAATAACTTACACCGATTTTCGATATTTTTTGCATTGAAATGTTGAGTATTATATATAATGGTCAAGGATTTGTCGAAGCCAAAAAATTAAAAAAAAATGATCTGTTAGTATAGACCTTTAACAATGTGTCCTCAAAATAAAATTTAAAAATTTTGAAAATTTAGAAAGTTATAGTCATTTTAATACGGTACGTTCCGGTACCAGGTATTCTTACTTCAAAACTTTAAAAAATGTATTTTTCTTCAAACTACATTTTTCAAGACGGTCGACATGATAACTCAAGTTCTATTTATCTAATCAACTTCGAATTTGGCATGTAACTTCAATACATGTTGCTTTATGGTAGGGACTACGGATATTGTAAAATTTTAATTTTTACTTCCAACAGCTTTTCAACTTTTTTTTCCAACGGCCGTCATTTTTAGATTTTTTAAAATTTTTTATCATATTGTATTTTCTGCCAAAGTGACAACCTTTCTAGAACAGAATCATTTTCTTCTTTTTGTCTCAAATGAATCCAAATCCCAAAATCATGTTAACACATCACTTTCTTGAATGTGGCTATATTTAAATCGCGATAAATCCACGAATTTTCATTTTTTTTTAATGAAATTTTCTTATATGTTCTTAAAATATCAAGAAATAGACGGTAAAAAAACAGATAGTAAAAATGTTAATAAATTTTTATTTATTAATTCGTAAAACAATGTCGAAATTTTTGCTCTCTAGACAGAAGACTCCCTTAATATTTTTACCTGTTGTAACGTCGCAAACGTGGGAAAAGATCTCACTACGGTGTTATTTTGCGATGCACAGAGGATGGTAAACTTTCCAGCGTGGGTTCGGTTTTTCTTCTCCAAGACGAATAGTTTTTTCACAAATAAAACACTTTTAATTGGTTTTTTAGTTGATTAGTTTATTGAATAAATGTAGAAAACTTGTATAAAAATAATTTTCTTATATAATTTTATAAATTATAAATTTTTTAAGTATAAAAAATAATGCGCAGTTGTTCCACTGGCGAGGATTCTGATGTTGTTCGTTTTAATATTACCTTACAACAACTTGAAACAAGTTATATCCTTATTCTTAAAACAAGCGTTCCTTAATTTCATTTCCAAGAATCGAAAGAAAGTTCTATTGGTTTCTATATAGAGATAGAAATATTTGTATACATTAACTAGAAAGAAATAATAAGTGTTGTTTTGAAGTATTCCTTTATGTCACCACCTGGTACGACAGAAATATTCAAGTGATGCTTAACCCTGATTGGTTGTTGCATCTCTGGTGTCCAAACGTGACCACAGCACCAACAGTTCTTTCTGTTAAAAACTTGACAAAAGTCATAGTCTGTTCGTTTAGGCAATCTACACTACAGATATGTATTATTATCTGCAGCGCTAATCATTATTTGAGTTTTTATGATAAAATTTTGTGTTATATAATAAAATTTATTTTTACTAGAAAGTTTTGATGAAAATTTGTTAATTTTTCACCTGCGCCTGTACCATGGTGGTTACATATCCCCCCCTCAAAAATTTCTATGGGAGAGTGAAACTCGAAATAGAAATTTTTGATCAAAACTCAAAAATTTCGAAATTTCTTGGAAAAATTTTTTTTTTTTTTTTTTTTTTATTTTTTTTTTTTTTTTTTTTTTTTTATAAAATTAAGTAAAATTGAAAAATTTTTAATAAAGTTTTTTCATTGAGTAACAAAAATATATAAGATAAATGTAGGGAGCAATGACCTTTAATAATATTATTATAGAAATGATAAAAATTTGATTTTAATTAGAAAATTTTAATGAAGTCATTTTGCTACCTTCATTTTCACAAAGATTTAACATTCTTTAAACAAAATAATAAATATAAATTCTTAATTAAAGTTCATAAAAGTTTGTTTTATTTTAATATGCACTTTGGTTTTAATCACTATCACAAGTATTTTAAATAAATATTTTTTAATTTTAAGGTATTATGTTAGTATTAGTTTGGTTGAGCGAATATTCTTACTAATACAAATAAAATATAATAATACATTAGTTTTTTAATTTTCTTTGAATCACATCTAAGTATCAAAATTAAATATAGGTGATTATAAAGTCATCATTCGTATATTTGTCATCTGTTTAACTAAAGAAATGTAAAAATTTTAATGAAAATTTAATAATATTTTGTAGATTTATTTTTTTTTTTTTATTCTTTAAAAGGTTTAAGATGTATCGCATTATACACACCTTTTATTATATTTGAATCTGGGTAATAAAGAATGTATGCATTTATATTTTTTATTCCACCTACTAAAAAGGGTCCACAATAGAGTAAATTAAATTTTTTAACAATTTTGTTCCTAGCTGAGGAACGTGTATGAGTTTTAAGCAAAACCTTATCACCTATATGATAAGTTTTTGTGTAATGTAAATTATGACGTAATTTTCTTTTATTACCTTTTTCAATAGTATTATTCAATGCTAACTGCCGAATTTGTTGCAAATTAGATTGATCATTTTGAGGAAAAGAAATAAGGCGTGTTATAGGGTTAGGAGGTTTATTTCCAAAAAGTAATTCATAAGGTATAAATTGAGTAGTATCATGAGGTGTGAAATTTAAACAATTTTCGATAAAAGTTAAATAATCTGTCCACGAACTATGTTTTTTATGACAATATGTTCTAAATAATCTATTTAATTCACGGTTTACACGTTCTTCCGGATTTGCTCGCGGATTGTAAACGCTAATTGTATAAACGTTAATTCCAGCATTTTTAAGAGTATCTTGCCAAATTGGAGATACAAATTGACTTGCATTATCGCTATAAATATTTTGCATTTTACCTATATTGGGTATAAAATGCTTAACAACTCTGTCAACACATTGTTGAGCAGTTGCACCCTTTAATGGATATAGTTTTACAAATTTTGAATAGTTATCCTTAATTATAAAAATCATGTTAAATCCAAATTTTCCTTTAGGTAAAGGACCATATAGATCCACAAAACAGTCCTTAAGAGGATATTCTGATATAATATTTTGTAAAGGACCTTGTGTAAAATAATTTGGAACCTTACATTTTTGGCATATATTACAACTTCGTAAATTTGACTCAACACGACGATAAATATTTTTAATGAAAAAATATTGTTTTAAATATTCAGTGATTTTACGAGACGAAAAATGACCTAAATATTTATGGAAAAATTGTATTATTTCATTTATTTTATTTTCAGGTAGATAAATTTGATAATTGTAAGGGAAGTTGGTATTTCTATGAAAAAGTATACCATTATGTACCATAAACCGGTTTTGATATTCTTGAATATTGTTAATTATGTTTTTACAAAAAGGGTCAACATGTTGGTACCTGCGAATGTTATTAGCAAATTTTTCAAGAAATTTATTTTGAAAATCAAGTTTTAAAATATTACATTTAACTGAAATGTTTGTAGAAAAATTATTATTTATAGATAAAGAATTTATCATTAAGTTCGTTTGATTTGATATATTATTTAAGGTATATGGATTTCGAGAGAAAAAATCTGCTATAAAATTTTGTTTTCCAGGAATATATTCAATAGTGAAATTGAATTCACTTAAAGCTAAGAACCAACGTAAAATTCTATTATTTGTTATTTTTGCTTCATGTAAAAATGATAATGATTTGTGATCACTACGAACTATTACTTTGTGACCTAAAATGTAATGTCGAAGTTTGTTGAAAGTAAAAACTAGACTTAATAATTCTCTTTCGGAAATAGTATAGTTCAATTCAGAAGTTGTTAAAGCGCGTGAAACAAACGAGATTGGATTATACGTATTATCATCATTGATTTGATATAGACAACCACTTAAAGCTTTGTCAGAAGCATCTACATCTAAATAGAAAATTTTGTTAAAATCTGGAAATTTAAGCATAACTGACTTTGCAAATAATGATTTTAAAGTATTAAACGTTTTTTGTTCTTCACTTCCCCAATTCCAAATTGAGTTTGCTTTTAATAAATGCGAAAATTTAGAAGTTAATTCACTAAAATTAGGAAAAAATCTACGATAAAAATTCATAATACCTAAAATTGATTGTAAAGATTTAAAATTAGTGGGAGGTTGCAATTTTAAAATAGCTTGAACCTTATCCTCACATAAACTAATACCATTTTCAGAAATTTTATGACCCAAAAATTTAATTTCTGTTTTGAAAAAGTTACATTTAGAAAAATTGATGGTTACACCAGCATTAAAAAGTTTATTTAATACTATCTCAACATGTTTAAGGTGAGATTCAAAATCGTCAGAGCCAATGACTATGTCATCGACAAAGACATGACAAAAATCGTTTATGTCGCTTCCCAAAATTTGATCAATACATTTTTGAAATATACCAACTGACAAATTTATCCCGAAGGCTAAACGGGTAAACTGATAACATTTGCCGTTAAATAAAAATCCTGTGTATTTTTTACTATCTGGGTGTAATTGGATTTGCCAATAACCCGAAATTAAGTCAATAGAAGTGAAAAATTGTTTTTTCTGAAATTTTCCTAGGATATATTCAATAGAAACTGGCGTTTCTCGGTCCGGTATTACTATTTGATTGATATTCCTACTATCTAAAACAATTCGGATTTGCCCATTTGGCTTAATTACTGTATGCAAAGGACTTATATAAGAAGTATATGACCTTTCTATAATTTTCCATGATAAAAGTTTATCTATTTCCTTTTGAACTGCGGGCAAACGCGAATAAGGTATAGGATAGCATTTTGACGAAAATTCTTTATGTTCTCGAATTTTGAATTTACAATAAAAGTTTTTTACTAACCCTGGTTTGGTAGAAAAAATGTTTTTAAATTTATTAAGCATCGATAAGATTTTATTTTGTTCGATTTTAGATAAATGAGTTAAATTAGAAATTGAATTTATAACGTCGTCAAAGGGTGTAATATATTCATTGTCGTCAAAGGGTTTAAATGAAAGATTATTAATTTTATAAAATTCTTCCGTATTAAGATTTTGTTCTTTGTAAACAATACTTTTAATGTTTGAAATTAACATATTACTGGATTTAATATCATTAGATGAGATTTGTGAAATGAATTTAATTTCATGTATTTTACTATCAATTTTAAGTAACAACGACTTATTGAAAATATTTATACTAGCGTAATATTTTTGTAAATATTCCATACCGAGAATCGCTTCGACAGCTAAATCTGGTACGATAAGAAAATTTAAGGGTATTATAATATTATTGTAACTAAATTCAATAAAAGTTTGTTTATCAATAGTTTTAGATTTTTTGTTTGTCGCAGTAACTACCTGACATTTTATTGTAGGTATTACGGGCAATGGTTTATTTGTATTTTTAATATGAATTTGATTTAATTTATCAAATGTTTTATCATTTAGAACCGTAATAACGCTTCCAGTGTCTATTAAAATATTGATAAAAGTGTCAAAAAAGTTTACTTTAATAATTGGCAAAATATCGTTAGAGATTTTTGTATTTGAAAAACGATTTTGATTATTCTCTTCCGTTAGATCACCAAAATGATCGTTTGAAAAAATACTACAAAGGAATGTACCCCCAATATTGTAACAATTCTCAGAATTGAAATTGTTAACATTACTATCTAATAAATTAATTTTATTATTAACAAAAAGATTGTCATTCTTAACATTTTTACTAATATTCTTTTCATTAATTTGAAAATTGTCATCTATTAAGGTTGATTTCCTTATAGATGTTCTATTTAGTTTTCCCAATCATAAGAAAATTCAGGGAATTTTGGATTTATTGGACCAATCGCACTGGTAGTACCAGTGGCGTGATCCCCGTTATTCGTGCTAACACTATGTGTAGACGAACACGGTTCCTCATTTGAAAAAGTTACTTTAGATTTTTTAAATTTATCAGTTTTCCAACTTTTATTTCTATCTAAATATTGATTATTACTAGTTACATTACCCCAACCATTATTTTCTGAAGTTGTAGGATTATTTTTAGAAATAGGACTATTTGGACGGTTATAATTTGAAGCATTTGGATTAATAGGAACGTTACGATAAGGAGTTTTACTGTAATGATTATCGAATTCCTTTAATTCATCATAAAGTTGTTTAATAGTTAAACAATTTTTTAAAATTCTACGCGTTTCAAAATCAAAATGTTCTATAAAAATTTCAATAAATGTTTTTTCAGGTATTTTGTCACTTAGATGTTTGATTCTTTTATACCAATAAAATAAGTGTTGTACATATTTTTGTTTAATAACAACAGATTTACCCTGATTAGAATAAAATTCTATCAGTATTTGATTTTGAATTTTACTATTCCAATATGTATCTAAAATCCAATTTTTTAATTGTTCAAATGTTAAAATAGAATCTTCAAATAATATTAAAGTATTTTTAATAGTATCAGTTAATTTAGATTTTGTATATAAAATTTTATCATTTTCAGAAAAATTTGTTTCTTTAAAATAATATTCTAATGAATTTATAAAATCAAGAGGATGCAAATAATTTATATTTCCATTAAATTCAGGAATATTAAAAAGATTATGAGTATTATTATTGAAAAAACTAATATTAGATAGATTATTATTTGGCAAAACAGTATTATTAATATCATTAATGTTAATAGATTCAAAAGTATTGATTTTCTTTTCTAAAATATCAGTAGATTTTAATATAATATCATATTTCTCAAAAATATTTGTAATTTCAGTTTCGTTTTTTGTTAAATGTTCCTTAATACTGGAAATTTGTTGGTTAATAACTTTTGTTTGTTCATTATAAGCATCAAATTTTTGATTATTAATGATTTCGATATCATTAATTTGTTTAATAGTTTCAGAGTTTGTATTTTTACATTGCAAAGAACAATTGTTAATTTTTTCTTCTAAAGAAATTTTAATATTTGTTATTTCAGTTTTTAATTCATTTTTTAATTCGCTCAAACCGTTATGAACTTCTGTTTTAAGTTCGTGTTTGAAATTATTTAATTCGTTAGTAAATTTTAAGAAAAATGCATTAAACATACCGGTTATTTCACCTTGAAAGTTTTGTTGAGACGACGTTGCACCAGAAGGCCGCACGCTGATCATCTCCTCCATAGATTCACGAAGTTGATCTTCTGTTTTCGTAGAAGATGCTTCCGCTTCAAATATTGTTTCACTGAGGGCGTTTTCTTCGTTGTCCATTGTAATGTTGTAGTAAATGATTGTTGTTTCGAATGAAATTCCTTGAAGAAGTTGTCCACCAAAATTCGTATACTTCTTTTCTTCTCTTTTCACGTAGATTATTCGTCGGAAAATTTATTTCCCCGCCAGGGATGCCAATAATTATGTAACGTCGCAAACGTGGGAAAAGATCTCACTACGGTGTTATTTTGCGATGCACAGAGGATGGTAAACTTTCCAGCGTGGGTTCGGTTTTTCTTCTCCAAGACGAATAGTTTTTTCACAAATAAAACACTTTTAATTGGTTTTTTAGTTGATTAGTTTATTGAATAAATGTAGAAAACTTGTATAAAAATAATTTTCTTATATAATTTTATAAATTATAAATTTTTTAAGTATAAAAAATAATGCGCAGTTGTTCCACTGGCGAGGATTCTGATGTTGTTCGTTTTAATATTACCTTACAACAACTTGAAACAAGTTATATCCTTATTCTTAAAACAAGCGTTCCTTAATTTCATTTCCAAGAATCGAAAGAAAGTTCTATTGGTTTCTATATAGAGATAGAAATATTTGTATACATTAACTAGAAAGAAATAATAAGTGTTGTTTTGAAGTATTCCTTTATGTCACCACCTGGTACGACAGAAATATTCAAGTGATGCTTAACCCTGATTGGTTGTTGCATCTCTGGTGTCCAAACGTGACCACAGCACCAACAGTTCTTTCTGTTAAAAACTTGACAAAAGTCATAGTCTGTTCGTTTAGGCAATCTACACTACAGATATGTATTATTATCTGCAGCGCTAATCATTATTTGAGTTTTTATGATAAAATTTTGTGTTATATAATAAAATTTATTTTTACTAGAAAGTTTTGATGAAAATTTGTTAATTTTTCACCTGCGCCTGTACCATGGTGGTTACACTGTAATAACTTTTTTTTAAAAGAAAAATCTGAATTATTGATTACATATCAATAATTTTTACAGACCTATAAAATTAAATAAATAAAATAGCTATATTTTAATATTATACCATATTTATGGATATTTAATCCTACAAATTTTCTATCAGTAGATACAATAATTTTTTTTCACTGAATAGCGACGTGCATCTATAAAATATCCATTTTTACAGTTCATTTGAAGTCAGACGGTGTAAAAAGTAAAATTAATATATTATACAAAAAGATTACATCTATAAATTCTATTTATAAAATGACTTAAATGCCATATATAGAACATATAATTCAAAATCTTTCTTGAACAGTTTATATACCAGTTTGCTAAGTGTGTATTGGACACGCATTAAGTTAGGATTCCGTAGTTAGTAGGTAGAATTGTTCATAATTTTGAGAATAAGATATAGAAAACTTAAATATAAAAATAAAGTAAGAGAATTTTCCAAACTGCACGGAAAAACATCGAATTATGCATATGTTTTATCGTTCAATGAATTCATTACCTTGCAACGATATCAAACTTTGGTATACAGTAGACTCCCAGTTAACCGAGCTAGTCATCCGAAAATAAAAATAAAGCTGATTGTCGCCGCTCTTGCTTACATAGAGCAACAGGAACAATGTAGACACATGACATTCTAACTTTTCAGCGTTGACGAAACATTACGTTATCGAAGAGAGGACAGTGGTTAACCCAGAAAGAAATCGGAGACTTTTTTAAGAAATGAATTATTTTTAGTGTTCCGTACCAAAATTTTCAAAACGGATCATTTATGTAATCACTTTGGTGCCTGTGCGAGTGTCACAGGCAATTTCCTCTGAAACCACTCGACATGAAAATTTGGAACTTAGCATGGAGATAGGATGTGATGGCCTAATTCTAGATGTGAGGTTGAGTTTCGATAATGGGGGTTAATTTTAGGGGATAACTTGGAAAGTGAAAACGAAATTTTTTCCCAAGAGCACCGAGCAGGGCATCAAACGAAAAACTATTAAAGCCCGAATCCAGTAATATATATAACTACATACTTTTGTCCATTTTTTTTTTTTTTTTTTTGGAAAAACTTCAGAAAAATTGCTGTTCCCGGCCCCTTATTACCAGAACGATTGTTCAGAAAAATCTGAAAGAATTCATGAACATTAAGAATGGGGTGTAGATTGAGCGAAAATTATTAAACCTGAATTTCCTTGCACAACTTCCTTAGCATGTAAAAAGAAAAGTTGATGACATACTTTGCTTTGATCAAGATGTTGTTAATCAATAATTGTATTACTATTATGTTAAACGGGTATTTTCGTAATTTTTTTTTTTTGGAAAGTGAGTTTTAGAAATTAAAGAAAGAGTAAGGAATAACCGATAAATCTGGACATGAAAAATACTTATATTACAATTTACACCTGATATTATCCACTGAGTACTGAATCAAACATATTAACACTTTCAGTCCCATGGCTTCGGCATCCGAAACCAAACAAAATATCCTCACAGGCCGAACGCGATCAATATTTAGAATAATAAACAAAACACTTAAAAAATATTTATAAAAAAGATTTTATATTATTCCAATAAAAATAATTTATTATGTACTATGTACCGGACACTTTTCGTTTTTTGTACATATAAATATGTTTTATAATCAAAATATCTAGGCTTCAACTTTTACATATTTAGAATATTTTTATCCACTGTTGTATGCTTGTTTATATACTCATCTTTTGAAGTTTTAACCTGCCTAACACATACATGTTGAATAATTTTGTGTTTTGTGGAATCGTTTTATGTACTTGTTTATCTAAAATTTGTTAAAAATATTGTCGGCTTCCGGGGAAGTTTACTATGAAAGTGCTTGGGCCTCATAGTGTTAACATAATTGTGTTTCCTAGAGATACCACAGACATAAAATTGTTAAGTATGACTCCATTTTATTAAACCCAACTTGTAACCACGGAGATTTGTTTATAAATATTAGATAAACCATTAAATTAGTGGTTTGACCGCCATTAAAGTAATCACATCAGTCAATTTTTTTGGTTCAGTTTCTTAATGTATTTGTAATACACAGCATTTTCTCTAGTCGATTCTCACCTCAATGATATCTAATAATATTTGTAAAATTTTGTTAGGTATCTATAGAAATTATAAAATTCAAGCTATTCAAAAAATTGACAGTATTTAAATAATTTTCTGACTTAATATTATCTAATACAATTTTTATAACAAACAGTACTGCTAATAATTTATTATTATTGGAAAAAGAGATGACCCTTAGTACATTTACTTCATTCAGTAAATACCCCTGTTCATTTCTGGTAAACGTAAACAGACCAAGATAACTATACGATCTTTTGAAATTGAAAATGTGGTTTACTTTAGGAATAAAATTTATTTATAAAGAAAAATATTTCATTCACATTCATATCCTGTTACAACAAATTCATAAAACCAACTAATTGTACGGAACACTGTTAGCGCAAGTACAACTTGCACTTGACGACCTGTTTTATTTGCTTACAGGTATGTAGCCGTGTCAATTTTACGTTTTAAATTGGAAGCGTGGTCTCGGTCCCAATTACCTCGGATAATTGGGAGTCTACTGTACTTCAATTTTTTAAAATTTTCTTTTTATCGTTTTATGGAATAAGTAGTTCAACTGCACCTCAGCTTAAAAATGTATTCATGTTAAAAAAATCTTTTACTTTGGAATTCAATATTTCGTCTTAAAAAGTAATAGAACGAACTCTATTTTAAGCGATCTTTCTGACGTTATTTTATGCGATGGGGTAAAAGTTTTCACTTCGATAAAGTAGTCTTAAAAATAATTTTGGTAAAGCAATGACAGACAGACAGGCAGTACGGAATTATAACTTTTTTGAGATTTTTTTATGGAACCTTAAAAACTTAAAAAGTATGTGTGAGGCTATTGGCATATTTATGTAATATTATGCGGGTACTATATTATCCGATATAAAGGAATAAAGTATACATATGTATTAGAGGCAGTTTCCATTGGTTTTAATTTACGCAATGAACCCTTTTTTCAAATTTCCTCTCTTTAATCCTACGTGCAGTATATGATATTTCCATATTTTATGACTTTATGAGAAATGAAATTAATTTCATTGCAAATTTTTAAGCTGGTAATTCGCGAGGCGTGAGAAGAAAATGTATACTTGTAAAAGACAAAGGTATGTACCTGCTGTAAACAAAGTTATCGTTGTGGAAACACTTTGATGGAAAAGGGGTGTTCGATTTTCAGTTATAGCTACGACTTTTTGTTAATACGTTTTTAAGGGTGAAAAATCTATGTATGTGAAATTGGAAACAATTTTATTTCAGTGATATGTAGTAGTCATTATGCTAGTCTAACCATAGCTAAGCTATGTTATAAATGCGAAAACTAAGCCATGTTATAAATTCAAAAGTGAGTTTGTTTGTCTAGCAGTCACATTTCAACAACTTAAACAATATACTTAAAACTTTGCACACAAATAGCTCCGTGGCAAGGGAAGTATATGGGTTACTGTTGACGCGGGGAAGCATTTTATTTCAGTGTGAAAATTTTCCAAAATATAACAATTCTCAGTGTGACGCAATTCTAGAGCATAGCCGCGGGTAAACGCTAGTATATAATAAACTAATTCTGTACTTGGATATTAGTGTTGTCAGATAATTAATCGATTAGTTGATTTAGTCGATTAATTTTGTTTACAATTAGTCATATTTTAGTCGACTATTTTAACTTCGACTAAATGCCTAATATGATTAATTATTTTTAAATGACTAAAAGCGACTAATTTATTAACTTTTGTATGTTATTAATTAGGCTTCAAAAAATAAAAACAAAAAATTTATTAATTTGTATAATTTTTCACGTCTATGTGATTAACACATTGTGATACGTCATTCATATCTATTTTTTCTTAAAAAATATATTAAATGATAATAATTAAATTCAAAAGAAAATATTGTTTTTGAAAGTGTTGCATGGGTTACACTATATAAGAAATTCGACTAAAAATTTAATCGATTAGTCGACTACGGTTCGCTCGAAATTTTCGACTAATGATTAATTTTGTCTGAAAAGCAACTTTAGTCGATTAATCGACTAACTTCTCGACAGCTCGACATCACTACTGGATATGCTTTTAATTTAAATAAATTACTATGGTTTTGTCATCTATTTATTCTCACATCTATTTTACATTAATTTGCTTATATATTATATTCAGGGCCGGACCTACAGTTATTAGGAGGGGGGGAAAACTTTGCTGTTGGGGCCCTCCCTGAGAAAAACGCCAAATTAAACATTTTGGCGCACCGATATTTTTAAAATTTTTCCCTGCAAAAGGTAAGTGACGAGCAAAAAAAAGAAAAAACGTCAAATTCGTTTTTGGCGCCCCCAAAAACTTGCAGGGGGTACATGCCCCCCCCCAGACCCGGCCCTGATTATATATTAACATATTTGAATGGATTAGAGTATGTGAAATATATATGTTTGATAACTGACACTATTTCTCTAGTTAGTCTGATTTTTTAACGAAATAATTGTTATTCGAAATAAGGTTTCATTTATCACTCTTAATATACTAGGGCTAAATGAATTAAGAAATCAGAGCGAAATTTAATTAATCACTTTAAAGTGGAATGAAGATACTGGTAAGATTTGAAGTTTACGATACAATACAAACTTATAGTGTAATTGAATAATTAATTTAAATGCATATTTATGTTCACTTTAGCTAAGAATAAAGAAGTTACGTAGGAATTTCGATGGCTGGAGGCAAGTTCGCTACCCACAAGCGTACTTGATCATGAAATAAATAAAAGTGTGTTGATAATTAGATGGAAATTTTAGCTCAAGATAGTTGTTTATATAGTAAAATGGATTATATTAATGATCATTTGAGCGGACTGCATTAATAGTGTGTACTTATCATAGGCGGTGTAAAGGGTCAGCGAGGTGGGCGACCGCGTAAATATCTTTAGACTCTTTGAGCTTTCGCATCGTGAAGGATTTATATCACATATCAATATCAAATATCGCACCATTAGTTCAATAGGGTGATATGTTCGAATTTTTAATTTTGAGATATTTGACAAAAAAGATTTTAAAAGTTCATATAAATGAACTTAGTGCATGAAATTTTTTGAAAATTTAGCAATTTATTCTTACACTCTTTCTTTACTTATTGTAATAATTAAATTTTTTTTAGTTCAATTAGGAAAATTTTTTTTTGCAGTTATAACCGCGAAAATCAATAGCATAACAAAAAGAAAATTGATTATATAGTGAGAGCAATGCGGTTACAAAGGCATTTGTAATTTCTATGCAATCATTTTCTTCGTATAAGGAATTACTTTTAAAATTTTGGAAACTAATGAAATGTAGGAAAAGGAAATGTGGTGTTTATTTTTCAAAAGTTAAATTATCAATTTAATGTGGCAAAATATATGTATACATATATTCTCACATTTCACGTAAAACTTAAATTTTATTGTAAATAAGCTTAACTTAAATGAATTTTCATCAGAAGTTTTTTGACCCTAGAATCATACGTTGGTCTACGAGAAACGTTAATCATACATCGGCGTCAATTTGACGAATTGACTTTTTACGGAGAGTTTTAGAGTTTATTTGCAAAAAATATTTTTTTTACATCACAATACTACAAAAGCGAACAAAATATTTAAAAAAAATTGTATTTCGAAAAGTTTTTTAATATAAATATTTATGAATTTTTTTTAAATCTTTTTATGAAAACATATTTTTATTATAAAAATTAAAAAATAGATAAATACATCAATTGTATCATAAGACATGTCTTTCAAATAATTAATTTATAAACTATTATGAATCGGTGGACATGTGTGACTTTACTGAATGTGAAATTTCTCGATCACAAATATTCCCGTAGATAAGTAGTTATTTTCTCATTAGGCACATTTGTAAATTTTCTAAAATTTGTTAGTATTTTTTCGCATAAGATCTCAAAAAATAATAAAATTAAAATATTTTCCACAAAATAAATTGTTAATCTTTTATTAAGTCACTTGAAACGCATTCTTTAGTTTTCGACTCAATATACTTATTAAAACTTCAGTATTATGTTGTCTCTATAAGTCAAACAGCTGTAATAATCTTTCACATTATCATTATCATTGAATAAATTAAATATAACATCCATATCTAATAAATTTTAGAAAATTAGGAAAACTTTTATATGTGAAGTACAAAATCTTTAAAAAAAAACCATACGTTAATCATACATCGACGTCTAACTGACGCACACAATTTTAATATACACAAAACGACAGCAACTATAGACAAAGTTAATATGTTTGCTGTATTATTATAACAAATAAATTAGATACCAGAAATTTCAGAACAGACAAGCAACAACAAGTTGTAGTATTGGAGCAGGTAAAGAAGTTCGTTCGTCATTTTGACGAGCACGTATGATTCTAGGGTTAATATTATCATAACTTCATAAGAAACAGAAATATAAGTATAGGTGCCTACTAATTTTTTTTAACCAAAACCTTAAATTTTTTTTAGCCAAAATCAATATCTACTTGATTTTAATTATTTTATATTATTACCAACTTGAGTGTTTGCGTGTGAGTCAATAAAGTTGTATTATAGCTCTTCTACATAATTTTCAAGTGTTTGTATATGTCACGCACAATGTACGTTTGTACCATATTTTTATCTAAATAGTTTTTTTGACGTGAATGTCCAATTTAACCGCATTGTGGCACGCACCACGATCCGGTCAAATTGCAATCATGTTAAAGTCTATCGGATCGGCCTCTGCTCTTTATGTGTGAATGTGGATTTTATTGTGTTTCTTGTTAGTATTAATGGCGCAAATTTTATCTTACCCACTTATAATCTTAATCTAGCGCCGCTAATGGTACTCACGAATATTGAACTACATTATAAAAAGTGCATTTCCTTGATTTAGCAGATATAATGTAGGTAGAATACTTATTAAAGTAAATAGATATAATTATTATTGTATTGACAGATGAGGAATTTACATAATGATGTAACAACAAATGATAATTATTTTAAAAACAATTCACCGGATATTTTTTATGTTAATGAACTTAGCCTTGGCCTTCATTCACCTATGTACCTATATACAATCACTTTTCGAATATGATATACAGTTGATCCTTTTTTTGTGCGGTGGAGAGGACCGTATAAAAAAAACGCACAAAAAAAAATATATTCAAAAATATCATAAATAGCTATAAAAAGTATAGTTCGATCTAGATTGTACAAAAAAAAATTTTTATGCGGTTGGTCGGGACCGCATAAAAAAAGTTTCATCGAAAAAACATCATTCAAAACGCTCAAAACTTAGAAATTTCCTAGATAGAAGTGTCTTCTAAAAGCAAGATAAAGCCTTAATTTACACGTAGGAACATTTTATTTCCTTTTTATAATATTATGAAAATTTTGAAAAATACATGTGTAAAAAAATTAAATGATGCAATAATTTATTTTCTTATGTTATGTATTGATTAAATGCTTAAAAGTCGTTAAAAAGTATTTTTATCAAAGAAAGTTATTGGAGTAATTGTTTAAGTTTCTTACTGTCTCGTGATTTTGATTCACATTATGCATTTTAATGGGCATTTTTTACAAACCGCATAAAAAAAATCGCTCAAAAGAAAACCGCACAAAAAAGACCGCATAAAAAAGAGTTCAGCTGTAATCGATAAATTAATAATGAATATAATTTAACTGTTAATATTTAATTATTTAAAAGTGTAAAGAGTTTAAATATAAATTTATTTAAAGGTACAAAATCAGATTTGAAATCTACAAATAAACAATTTCCTAGTTTTATTTTTACTTAATTAATTAATATTTATGAATAATTAAATTTGCACTAATATTTCTAATAGGAGGTGATCAAGTTTAAAACGACATAACAGTCACAAGTGAAAGTCCCAATGGACATTGATTAATATGTAAAATTTGTTATAACAAGTAAATTAAAATGAAAATTCTTATTTTTATTCAACTGTAATTAGGTATAAAAAAAATTGGAAACCTTGGATCAAACCAGACAAAAGGAAGAAAGACACCAGAATGTATTTTATCTAGTTCTTACTCTAATAAACTAAATTATTAGTCACTAAATAGATCTATTTTTATATGTTTATTTTTTTAAGCATTGTCCTGTCATATAATTATGACCAGGGCTGGGAAAAATGGTCCATAGAAACTATTTAAAATACAAAATAGAAAATGTTTTCCAAAAATGCACTTAAAATACAAAATGGAAAATGGTTTTGCTGAACATATTTAAAATAGAATATGGAAAATCGCTATTTAAAATGGATTACCTATAAAATGCAAAATATTTTTACTTAAATTTATTTTATAAATTTTTTAACATTATTTATATTAATGGAAAAAAATGTTAAGAAAATGTCAAACGTACAGAAATTAAATAAGTGCGGCCTTCTGAAAAAATTTTATGAAGTTTTCATGACATGAAAATCAAATTTAACTCTTTAAATATTCTTACTCAAAAATATTGTAAAATTTAATTTAGCCTTGACGCCTTGACATATTCAAACCTTGACTACGCTACGATTGCAACTTCTAAATTACGAAAATCATATATTCGAAATACCAAAACATTTCTTATCGACTTGTCTTAAAGATAATAGCACACAACTTGAGTCACAAAAGTTTGACTTAAGAGAACTGCAGTTCTAGTAACAAATTTAACTCAAGTGACATTGCAAATCAAGTTATGAAAAATTTGAATCAACTGAGTCAACTTATATTTAACTTACAGTTTGTTAGACTGCATTCAATTCGAGTTCTATGATTAATATGAGTCATAAATACAAAATGGAAAATGGTTTGACCGAACTTATTTATAATAGAAAATGCAAAATGCCATTTTGTATTTTAAATACATATTTAAAATGAAATCATTTTAAATAGTTCCCAGCCCTGATTATGACAGCGATTACGGATGGTGCAGGCGGTCCAGGATATTTGACGGTGGGTCCGGGATAGTTTGTCCTTGTGACTCTTGATTTCTCTCCCCGGTCGTGCCTTGTAATCTATTTATAGTTACTGAATTTTGAAGATCCTTTTTTTGTTAAATTGTCTCCCATTAATAATTCATTCTTTTCATTTAATAATTTTATTTTTATTATTTCTTCAAAAAAAGCTGAAAGTTTTGTTGTCTAGGCTAGAATACCCCCTTAATGGGGTAACGTAGCAAGCATACATTCGAGTTTAATTATTATCATTAACTGATTGTTTGGTACTGGCCAGACAATGGGATTAGGTAGATTTAGGAGCGAATGAATATTTAATTAATAAAACTGAATTAATTGATTAATAATAATAATAATCCAGAGGTAGTGGCAGTATTTGAACTTGGGACCTTTCGAATTACGGCTATCCGCTCTTTCTACCTGAGTTAAACACGGAACCTTAAAACAGATCCGGAATATAATGATATATTATTATATTAGTCATATATTTTTGATCATTGACATTTTTAAGTCTTTAGTTTACCCAATTATCCTTAATAAATTGATTTCCGTTTCGAAATAACAATTCCAATAACCATTGGAATTTTTGCAAATTTTTGCATCTATTATCAATATATAATTTTTTCATTAATAGAGCATGACGCATCGTTTACTTACTGATTATGAAAAATAGGATATATCACATTGTCCATGTTTAGAACTTATTAATGAAACACATTTTAATCAAGTAATTTATATAATTAGGACACACCCTCGTATTAATATTCCATACAACCTTCTTAAATAAATTTAAAGTACATATAAAATACACATATTATATAATTGTCTTACATACGCTGAAGCAAAAAAATATTCACGGATTGACTGAGACACACCCATTGTTACTTTATCAATGCAAAAATATAAATACAAATTGCAAGTTATACATATTTTTAAAATTTTATGACAGATTAAGGATATACAAAGATATATGACTAATTACCAGTTACCATTTACATAAAATAATAGGTAAAATCGTAAAGTTGTTCCTAGTTAGAAATGGATAAAGCTTTTACAACCAATCTGTTGTTATAGGAAGTAAAAATTTTTATAATTAAATTAATGTGAAATTGTAAAAAAAAATTATTTTTTTATTAACCTAGCAGAATATTTCAACTTTTTTTTGCACTTCCAATAGTCAACTAGTATTATTGATATGTAAATTACTGTATATTATTACAAGATAAGCAAGTTAATTCTTTATTCAGTGTGCCCCATATAAGGTTTCAAACAACTGCAGATGTATTTCAGAGTGGCACAAAATTTAAAGATGACGTGTACGACTAATCGTTTTGATTGGATCGAGGCTTAATAAATACATTTACTAATTTTGAATTTCAAATGAATAAGAAATTTGAATATTAGGTATAGATTACCTTCTTGAATGAATGAATGAATGCTGTAAGTGGGTCGGGATTCAAAGCTCCCGTTGTACGTAGGCCACCAAATACGGGCCCATTGTACCCCACGGCATCCA
This sequence comes from Brachynemurus nebulosus, assembly GCA_035578155.1. Taxonomy (NCBI): domain Eukaryota; kingdom Metazoa; phylum Arthropoda; class Insecta; order Neuroptera; family Myrmeleontidae; genus Brachynemurus; species Brachynemurus nebulosus. Next base: position 12,441,084 of record JAPWDM010000004.1, read on the forward strand.
AGAGGGACTAGCTAATGCCCAGTCCCTCATAGAAACTCTGTATTGCATTACAGTCTGCAATCCTGATGTCTTCGGAACTGGGTATTGGAGATCCCGCAGATACTTGCATCTCAAGGATGACAATGCTTCACAAGAGCATAAAATATGGGACGAAGATTCGTCCTCCAAGCCGCACCTTCGGCAGAAAGGACTTTTCACTAATCCCATGATATGCAGGTGCTTCCTCAGGACGTTATGCCCCGTGAGTATACCTGTTAACCGGCTCAGTTGTACCCTGTTTAGAGATAGCAATTCCTTTCTCCGTTTTAAACTGGGCAGTACAATAGGCTCTCGAGCTTGTCTGGCCGTTGTACACACTTTCCAGAGATGGGCGTGTTGTCTTTTAGCCCAGTCATCCACAGCACACCTCACTCTCTGGAATAATATTCCTAGGGCCGGCTCTGGACCTATTAAAGGTTGAGTCGAGACTCGTTTAGCTAAATCATCTGCTCTGTCATTTCCATCTATTGCCTTATGGCTTGATACCCATACCAAGGTCACTGAGCAATGGACTGAGATTTCATCCAACGTTTCTTGGCACTCGTGTACCAATCTTGACGTTGTCCTAACGCCATTAAGGGCGTTGAGAGCAGCCTGATTGTCCGAGCATATGCTTACGCGATGTCCCTTCCAGCCAGGCCTACTTTGTATCAATTTCGCACAGGCTGAAATGACAAACACTTCAGCCTGGAAAACCGTTGATTCGTTTCCCAAGGGGTAGGTTAATCGAGTTCGGGGTCCGAAAACACCCGCACCTGTATCTTCCGCCATCTTGGTCTGGTATACCAGACCAGTCCTCTGACAGCTGTTGGGAGAGCATTGCTTTCCTACTCCTTCCTGGATGGAATGATCACATGATAGTTGCGATCCAGATTATATTCGGGCTTCATTGTGTCACTTACCATTTGAGTGATGACAAGCGACTCCTGGAGCCCAGATAAAGCGGCCGAATGCCCTTGCCCAGGATGTTTGAAAGACCAACACCCGTTACTCCAAAGTCTGTGGGCGCACAGCCTGGCCTGTTTCTGCACCTCTAAATGGAGCGGATAAAGTCCCGTCAGCGCCTCCAGAGCGACCAGCGGCGTTGCACGCATCGCTCCCGTCATGCCCAAGCACGCTAACCTTTCAATTTTATTCAGTTTTGACTTAGCAATGGCTGTTTCAGTACCAGGCCACTAAATCAAGGAAGCAAAGGTAAGCGACGGCCTAACAATTGTTGTGTAGAGCTAATAAACCATTTTTGGTTTAAGACCCTACCTGGCCCCAACAGCTCTTCGGCAGGCCCAAAAAGTACTACAGGCTTTAGCTACCTTGTTTTCAATGTGCTCCTTCCAGGTTAGTAGTGGAGCATCGAGAGTAACTCCCAGATACTTGACCGATCCTGAAAAAGCCAACCGTTTCCCAAAAAAGAGCGGCTCGAAAATACCGTCGAGCCTCCTCCTCCTTGTAAAGACAACAAGGTCGGTCTTCTTAGGATTAACTGTTAGATCGAGTTCTCTGTACCACCGTTTCACGGTGCCAAGTGCTGTCTCCATGAGACCAGCTACTGTGTCAGAAAAACGTCCCACCGACATAATACATATGTCATCAGCGTATCCCTGCGCATAAATGCCGCTATTAATGAGCCTGGTGATTAGCTCATCTACCACCAGGCACCAAAGAAGTGAGGAAAGAACCCCTCCTTGTGGGCAGTTTCTTGGTGTTTTAACCTGGAGAGTGCAGTCGTTTAAACAGGCGACCGCTTGCTGCCCCTTCTGTGCTAAATTTTAAATTTTCACGTCGAACAGTTTCAGAGAAAATTGTCTGTGACAGACGGAAGGGCACTATAATGTGATTCCATACGTCTTCCTGTTTGCCAATTTTGGTACGAAACACTAAAAAAAGACTATGCAACTTCAACTATGATTACCTATAAACTAAGTCACGATTTAAACCTTTTGCGAATAAAAGATTTCTTGGAGGCAATTTTTTTTTTAAGTTGTTGTTTTTATGTTATTTAAACATTATAATTAATGATCATTACATTTTTTAATGATATTGATTTATCAATTACATCGTATTTATCTTCTGTATGAAAATAAAACCAAACTAGAATACACATTTTTTATGTTATGTATTTTATCAGCAAAATAATTAAATATCAGGTAAAACTTTCATAATAATTATATTTATACTATCTAGAAATTTACTTATTTAATTTTTTTAGAAATGAAAGTCGTTTAACCCATATATAGGCACATTTTCCCTATAAATCTGTGAATCGCATTGTAGGATATTCCCAAATGTATGTTACTTTCGAAATTTTGTTTCTTGTAAATTGTTCAAACATTCTGATTTTAAAGGATTACGCTACTGTGAAATTTACAAATATTTTTTTACTTTAATATGTAAATAATTTAAACCCTAAAAATTAGTGTCTAAAAATTGCACACATTTGTTACCGGAAAGAAGCTGAGACTGGAAATTGAAAAATTTTTTTGTCTTTTATATGGTTTTTTTGAGATAAATAATTGTTCCACCCTAAAAGCTTAAAATAAAAGCTAAACATTAATTTTTTGAGCAATAAATTATTAAAATACTAGCCGTATACCCACCCGATGGATTTACCATCGGCAACATTTCAAAATGTCAGTCAGTGTTAAAGATTTATTAAATAAGATATTTATTTTAATAGCCATAGTAACATATTTTTATACAATATCTCTAACTTCAAAAATGACGTATTTCCATACAAATTTTCATCCCCTATTTAACCCACTTAGGGTCCGAATTTTTAAAAATCCTTTCTTAGTGCTCATCTACGTTATATAAGGAACTCCTGTGCAAAATTTCATTCTTCTAAACTCAACGGTTTAGGCTGTGCGTTGTCTGTCAGTCAGTCAGTTTTAGAAATTTATTAAGTAGATTATGTTTATCTATAACAATATCCATTTGTCGATATTAAAATATCCTTAAATATATGCAAACGATATACAAATATATGTTCAGATTGCCTATATGTTTTAATAGTACGTAATCTAATCATAAAATAATTAGATTTTAATATATTATTTTATAGAAATTATACAAAAAATCATTATTTGACAAGACTTTGATAACGGAATACTGCAAAGAATTTTTTGTTTGTAAATAACTAATTAAATAATTGAAATTTTGATGGGACAATTACGGATCTCAATGGAGCAATTTGGAAGCAATTTACCCATACAAAAAACGAAAAGGTTGTTCAGACCCCGGCTTCAACTTCTTTCCGGTATATTTGTTTGAAGATATTGAAAACTTATAGTCTAATAGCACTAAATTTTATCTATACATTAATTTTAGAATAGATATAAAAATTTTTTAAAAGAGGGATTGCCGAGGGATCTTGTAGGGATTGCCGAGGAGAACATTTGTGCAAAATATGAACTAACGGAAATGTTTTTTTATATCATGAATAGCGTTTTTTTACCTTTCACCGCTTACGTAGCGAAAACGGTGATAGATACATTAAAAAGTGTTAAGACCTTTCTTGTAGAGAATCGAATTCTCTACAAAAAAGTCAGCGAGAGCACCTGTTTATCTTATACAGGTGAAAAGATACAGCGCTCCAAACGCGCATTCAAAAATTCACTTTTTCTAGCGTTCCGGTAAAGTTCCGGAGGGCATACCCTGCCGGAACGCTAGAAAAAGTGGATTTTTGAGCGCGCGTTTGGAGCGCTGTGTCTTTTCACCTGTACAAGATAGACAGGTGCTCTCGCTGACTTTTTTTAATGTATCTATCACCGTTTTCGCTACGTAAGCGGTGAAAAGTCAACAAACGCTATTTATGAATTTTCAATATTGTTTAAACAATATAAAAAAAAACATTTCCGGGAGTTCACATTTTGCACAAATGTTCTCCTCGGAAATCCCTACAAGAATCTCTTTTTAAAAATTTTTTATATCTATTCTAAAATTAATGTTTAGTGAAATAGGGCTTAAAATTAATGCTATTGGGCTATTATTGCAGCTAGAGCAATAGTTTTCACATTAAAGCATAGTTCTTTCTTTACGCTCTAAAAAAGCCAGGATTATCGTTCTCTAGACTAGAATACCTCCTTAAAATTAGATCGTTAAATAATTATATTATACTTTTTAAAATATTCCAAGCGTTTTTCATTTTTATGAAAAATCAGCTTCAAAAATACGTACATATCTGTCTCATTATATTTATTTTGTTGTAAAAAAGCCGGTAGCTTCAACAGAAATGATTTAGGTACATATTTATTTTTTTTTTAAATAAGAAACAGTAACATTACGAAGCTTAGATTCAAGCTTTAATTTATTATAAAAATATACATATAAATAATCAACTATATATGTCTTGATTATAATAAATTATGACACCAGAAAAAAATATGATGTAATATTTTTTCATACATAAATATGAAGAAGAAAAAAAACTATATAGTGAAAATGATTCATTAAAATATGGTGCAAACATGGAACCAGCTGAAATTATTATGGGGAATCAGTCTGTACATATCTCGAATATAGTAGTAGTAGTGCTTTTAATTAAAACTTACATTTAATAACGAGGATGTGCATGTACTTGCAATTATTAAAAGTTGTGAATCTAATGTTATCTTGCGCTTTTAGTGTAAATCTGTAACGGATAAAAAGAAAAAGCAACCAGAGATGTTACGAAATAGGTACTGTTCTTCATTTTTAATAACTGACTAAAGAAGATACATAGGTATCTATAAAAAAAATGTTAGCTTTTCTTTTTTTAAATACTTTTAGGAAAAATTATTTGAAATATTTTTTATGGCTTGGCCTTTAAAATTTGAGGCCAGGTAATGAGCTCAAGAATTTTTAAGAAATATTGCTTCAGTTGAACTGAATATATTGAGGCTAAGGTCAAGAAAGCTATAATTTTAGTCTCTAAAAAACTTTTATTGTGCTTAAATGTAAAGAAAAACTCTTTAGCTTCATTACATAAAGCAGTGTTTCCCAAACTATGTTTCACAAAAAGTCGTGCAGTGAAAATTTAAAAAACAAAGACGTTGAAGGAAACTGTTCCGTGAAGAAGAAAGTTTGGGAAATACTAATCTAAAGAAACAATAAGGTGGAAGGTACAAACCAAGTAGGCTTGAAACAGAACAAAACCAAAATTTACCAGGATTTTAAAATTAAATTTTTTTACAACTTAATTGTTGAGAAAGTTAGGTATTATTCAAAGGTGTGGAGGAATGATTATTACTCAATACCTCTCGACCAATGAAATCACTGTATTAACCATTATTCAATGGGCTGACATTTGTTTTGTATATAATATATGTATCAAATTTTAATTTAAATTACCTATGTTGCGTAGTAACGTGCAAGTAAACAAAGTAGTTTGTATTTTGTTTTCATCGTTTGTACATAATTATATAAACATTTAATGAAATTAGAGATAGATTAAAAATTCTATCTTTTTGAATTAAAATTTATATTTAATTTTATTTAAATCAAAAAGGAAAAAAGTCGTAGAAAAAATATCGTATTCTACTCTCTTGCAATGGTTATTACTCACTCAGATGCATTACGACACTCGCCTCCTAAATTCGGCTCATCTCACAATTTTATCTTCGTGAGTAATAGCTATCATTACCGGTTCGTTGAATAACATACTATTCTTCAATAAATAAAACAGGGGAAAAATTCTTTATTCATTTAATATTACACGAGAGGTTTGTATTTTTTCGAATAAATTTTTGTCGAATGAAAACTTGTTGCCTAGCAATTTAACGAGAAGAACTGTCGTTTTTGGGTTGACAGTTCTTCGAGTTAAATTGCTTTTAGGCAAGAAATTTGAGTTGTAGAAAATACAAATTTATTCAGAAAAAATATAACTCAAGTGTAATACGGTAAGACAATTAAACGAATAACATAAATTAGTATAATTCATATTATTATAGTTGAAAAAATATTTCCAGACACTTTTGATAGTTTTTTGTCAACGGATAATTGTCTTTTTCTAATTCCAGTTAAACAAATAAATAGTCCATAGGGTACTAATTGAACATTAGGTTACGAAATAATAATAAATAATAAGTTAATAACACTATTTTATATTTTTATGTAAATTCTGTTTATTCAATAATAATTTGATTACAGAAGAATATTTCTTAAAGAAATCGAAAACAAATGACATTAATGATATATTATAACTTAACTCTAAACTACATAAAATAACTGAACGACTGGATTCATTGCAAAATATTCAATACTATTAAAAATATAATTTTGAAAAACAAAAATCAGTGGATGTCAACATGTACTGCTTAGAATTTTCAAATCAGTTAAAATCAAACGAAAATAGTTTATTCTAATTGAAAATAACATATTTCACTTTTCTTTACAGTATTGCATCATTTTTTTAACTTTGTGAAGATGAAATATTATTATGTCAAATGTTTAAAAAACTAAATAAAAACCACTAATTAAGGACACTGGTGTAGTGTTGAAAAGTGTACAACAAGGACAAAGAAGAAGGAAACCTACAAAAGTGTCTGGGAATATTTTTTCAACTATATTTAATACATTGTTACCATGGTTCTGAAATCAGTGGAATTTACCAATACGAATTTTTGTTTCATTTTTATCGTGTTTACGTACAATGAAATGACCAATGAAATATTTTGTACCATTTTGTCGCTGTAAAAGTCTGTCCTAACATTTTTCCCATGGCAAAAGTGAAAAAACTACAATATTCTTATGGAACTTGATACACAAGAGTTAAATTGTCATCATTATAATTATTAGAGCTTCTGTTTCATTTTTCAATTTTCAGAACTTCAAAAATTTGACAATCTTGTTAAAACTGAGACTGAACGAATGTTGTAAATAATTATCAAAAAGCAATGCGCCATTTGATCTGCCGACAGAAATGATAGTTTTATAAAACTTTCATAATTAAAAGAAACTTAGTAATTAAGTTATATAAAAATATTCGGGAACTTTTTCACGATTTTCTATCCAAAATTATTGGGAAACCATGCGAAAAAAGTTTTTTATCATAACGTGTTTCTATAGTACAATATTTTGCTATTAGGTATCAATTAAAAATTAAATTGTTCAAAGGCACATTTTACTAAAAGTGTACAAAAAAATCAAGGTCAATATTTTAATATTATTAGTTTATTGAAAATTTGAATCAACTAATAATCTTAATTTTAATATAAATTGATAATTAATAAAAGTAAAAAATTATGGTAGACATTTATTGTCTTCTATCATCTACATATTATTTGTATTTAATAATTGAATATATGCAAAAAAAATGAATTTATGATTTCTTGTAAAAAAAAGAATGGTGATATAATATTACCTTCGAACGCTAATTACAAAGTCAAGGAAATGCGAAATTCAAGGATAACTACAATTTAATGAGGACAGGAATATAAATTTAATGTAGATAAATACATTTTATTACATAAAGATGATTATTTAGATAAACCAGGATCGATCCGTCCAGTTAATTTTTTTTCGGAACTATAGATACTCGAGATAAGCATATATTATAATAAATATGAGATAATTATAATCCTTGAGAGATTTACTTTATGAAAATATGTAAAACGTTTCGTCAGTGAACAAAATTCTAAGATTTCGAGTTGATTTTCGTATTTAACTTCATCGTAGTCAGGAAAAATACAATTAAATATTTTCCAGCAATACGATTCAGGACGGTTCTGATACCATACGCATGCATGAACTGTAGTCAAAAAACGACCTGAACGTCTGCGTCTGTAGTTTTATGTTCCAGCAAACACCTCTTGAATCGTAAGTTGGCGAACATTTACCAATATATTATTTTCTGGTTACTGTAGTTACGAAAAACAAGAAGTTATAAAAGTTTATTTACCTTCCTAGGAACGTAAGTAATCGCTTAGAGTCAATAAAATTAGTAGATAGATTTTTCTATGGAAACAGTTTTTGATAGACGCTTACGCATAGACGCCAGACGCGCAGAAGAGTTTCAATAGGTTTGAAGGACTGGAGTCATTTATTTGAACTATTTTTAGCAGATTTTTATATGGAATTAGCATACTCGAATATCTTAACTATTAATGACAAAGACAATAAATTAGTAATAATAATTGTTCATGAAAGACTATAATATCTGTGATAATATTTTGATGATAATTGTGACCTTATGAAAAAGCAGATTACAACTTTTATTTTGTTTGAATGTGTAGTCGTAAAATCGTATTTCGAAAAAGTGGATTTTTGCTAGTGATGAGCAGTGAGAGTGGATTTTGGCAGTCTTGGTCTTGGTCTTGCTCTTGCATTCAGAATCTTGGTCTTGGTCTTGCTAGAACAGTATGAGTCTTGGTCTTGGTCTTCGTCTTGCAAAATGCAGTCTTGGTCTTGGTATTGTTAAAAAATCTTGCACTTTCTTGCATTTTTATTAGCGAATTTTTTCCTTCTAAAATCAGAATTTTCTCTCTTTACGGTATTAATTATACTTTCAAACTATTTAAATAGTTTTGCAAGAGTCATGGTTTTTTCTTGCTTTTGTCTTGGTTTTGCTCACTTGAGTCTTGGTATTGGTCTTCCAGCCATACTTATAGTCTTGCTCTTGGTATACCTACATAGTTTGGTCTTGGTCTTGGTCGTGCATTTTTTGCAAGAAGACTGCAAGACCAAGACTAATTTTGCTCATCACTAATTTTTGCCCTTTACAGAATGTGGTATTTACCTATCAGAATATGTTTACGAGACTCAATTTTGATATGATGCCAAAATTACATGAGGCGGTGTTTAATAATTTTTACATTATTACGAATTTTCATGATTTGCAACTTTGAAATTTCCGGTTTTTCATCAAATAGCAAGCGGGGGATAAGATGGGCTTAGCTGATTTTTCATTTTAACCGATATGCCAAATAATCCCATTAAAATATTTTATCTACGACTACCATGAAATTGCTTGTATATTGTACAAAATACTATCTAAGTAAGCTACGTTTTACCTACAGCCACATACCCAGCTGTACAAAAAATGGCCCTTTACACGCATGTATGCTAAAAATAATAACATCTACTACACTTATATAAATTCTTATAATTATTATATATTATACAGTGATATACATGATATATATTATGTTAGAATCTGTACAAAAATTTTACCTAGCAACTGATTGTTTATGTTTGTTTTTAATAAATTTCAAATACTACATAATTTTAATGTATTGGTGTTTGTAGATTTGTACCAAATTTTTGTCGTTTATTGTGCATTTCATGTTAGTCGTAGATAAAGTATAGTACGTAACTCGGTTGTAAGGCATATTACACACTCGTGCAATTACGCACTCGCCGCTGCGTGGCTCTTGCGTAACTCTTTCGCTCGTGTGTAATATGCAACTTACAACCTTAATCATGTAATATACTATTAAACAATCAAAAAAGTTTCCTATATGTAGCGAACATTATGAAAGCACTGTGTACTATTTAATTTTTATTATTCGTTACTGAAACTAAACATAGAAATTCATTAATCTATCAGGATTAAAGTAATTTTCCCTAAGCTTTTAAAATTTTATAAAATGTAAAAAATCGTAAGAAAGGTTTTTTTAACAACTTATAGCATATGGCAGGGATTTTCAAACTGTGCACCGCGGCTGCCTCGCTGAGAAAGGGAAGGGTTTGATGTTCGATGATGGTAAAAGAAAAAGTGACTGTAAAAGGATTTTTTTTTGAGAATAAATTGAGAATAAATAGAGAAATTGAGAATATTACTACTGCTGAGTAGACATGTTTTCCTTTTTTTTTTTGCTCGTCACTTATAATTTAGGGCAACATTTTAAAAAATCCTATTTGTTTTCACACTTAAAGGACGCCACCAGAAATGATTTGTACTTTAAGGGTGTTTTATTAAAAGTTTGAGAACGCCTGCTATATAATATTCTAAAATTAACTGATTAAAATTAATTCAGTACCAGTTATTATGACGTGAATAACTACACAGACACTCAACAAGGTTGAGACTGTAACCATGGAATGTTTTCGTTTATAAATTTTCGATAAAATAGAAATAATCCCTTTTAGTAAATTCTTGATTAACACATCTATAAAATATTCAACATGAATAAAATTCATAATTACATAGAAATCTATTATTTTTATTTTGTTACTTTTTTATCTTAGCTGTAAACAGCATATAAGAACAAGTCGTCAAGTGCAAGTTGTACTTGCGCTAACAGTGTTCGGTACAATTTGTTGTTTTTATGAATTTTTTATAAGGGGAGATGAAAGTGGATGAAATATTTTTCCTAATGGATTAATTTAAATTCTATAATATATTATTAATACACGGAGAGAAAATTCCTATAAAAATTACTGTGCTCAGCACTACAATCGACGTGTAAAAGGCGAACATATTAAATTCTGTAAAGTAAAAATATAAAGATTATAATTAATCATAAAAAATTTAAAGGATGGAATGTTCTTTTCGTAATATTATCTCCGTAAAATTTGTAAAACAGCACAGTAAAAAGTTCCATTACCGACAAAAAAATAATTTTTAATTGTGTTTATTAAAAAAATTACCATGCTAACATGCTAATAATAGAAATAAAAAAAACAGAAAGAAGGTTGGTTGTATTGGGAACGCTGTAATGAAATGTACCTCAATCAGCGAGTTACATGGGTTACATGCGAACCATAGGTGTGGACTGTGGAAGAAACTTTGTCAGACAGCTCGCACCAAGCACCTTGATGCAGCTAGTAGTCAGTTGCTTTTACACTCTCTTAGGATGATGTCATCGTTAAATTCATCTTTTTGTTATTTACCTATCTTTAGTATATGTATTAGAATATATTGTTGGCAATCATTTTTGTATACATGTTTTTACAGGTACAGTGCAACCAATATAAGGTCGCGAGTCAGATGCGCAAATGAAAGAGTACGACAACAAGAATTAAACTATAATATACATGTATAAGAGTGTGATAAAAGTTGTGTTAGCACCACATTAAATTTTACCATACTAGCACATATTTTTTATTTTGGTCGTCGATCGCGCACGGATTATAGGGGAGCATGGTAATTTTTCTGAAATTTTCTCTACAAAAATTATAGGATTTTTCTCTCCGTGTACGTTCATTTTTTCCCCTGAAAAATTTACATTTTGGTGCTACAACGTTGTTCAGCGGATTTTTATTAATAATTAATTATTGTATGGCTAGGAATACTTCTTTAAATTACCTTTATTACTTCTTTAAATTATTATGTAAATAAATAGGTAACCCGATCATAATAATTTAAAATAAAATTTGCATATTTTTATCTTAATAATATATGTTTGTATAATGATATTTTACATTCTTATGTAAAAATTCTAACGGATTTAAAGTAAAAAAAAAATTAGCCGACTACCAGTTTTTGCTTATAGTGGTAAAAAAATAAAATAAATATATAAATTATTTGTTTATCGTTCTAATCTTTTGATTGATTGATTAATTAAATAAATACTTATGTACTTACAATCAACAAGATAAATTGATTTACGAGTACAACTGCAAAAAATTTACATAAAAAATTGTGAAACATTGTAGAGAATTATTTTTTTTTGATCATCACTACATTTATTAGTCGAATTTTTCGAAGAACAGGACGAAGCGAGAGTAGGCGGGCTATCCGTTTTCGGACCCTTAGAACACGATTCTGAAGAAAAAAATGTCTTTGTGCGGTGGATAGGGACAGCATAAAAAAAATCGCACAAAAAAATATATATTCAAAAACTTCATAATTAGCTATAAAAGTACAATTCGGTTCAGATTGTTAATTATGCGGTGGGTCGGGACCGCATAAAAAAAAGTTTCATCGTAAAAACATAACTCAGAGCATTTAAAACCTCACGATTTGCTTAGAAATTGCTTTTCTAAACAAGATAAAGTATTAGATTACAAATGAGAACATTTTATTTCATTTTTATAATATGAAACTTCTGAAAAATACATCTGTCATACAAATTGAATGATACAATAATATATATATATATATATATATATATATATATATATATATATATATATATATATATATATATATATAGTTTATCCTGCCTATAACCAGAGGCGGTTATAGGCTACTTTTTATCTCGGGAAAATATTTCATTCCCGTGGGAAAATGCATTAAATTACAACAGCTGACTATTAAAAAACGGATAAATGATTTCAAACTTTGTATATTGCTAACAGAAGGGATGAGAAAGGACACAAACTACTTTATACCCCGGGAAATTTCCCGTGGGAAATTTAATTTCTGTGGGAAAATATATTTTAAATGAAAAAAAAATGATGATAGACAAAAATGGCGATTTACAGCGATAAACATAGGTTATTTTTTTACCCCGATAAAATATCTCATTCCCGGGGGAAAATGTATTTAAAAGGAAACAATGAAATAACAACGGGCTATTAAAAAAAAGGATGATTGATTTCAAACTTTGTATATTGTTTATAGAGAGGACGAAAAAGAACACAGACTACTTTCTACCTCGGGAAAATATCTAAATCCTGTCGGATGTTATATTCGCGTGGGAAAATATATTTAAAACAGTATAAAAACGAATCATTGATTTCATTTGAACTTGGCATGTTGTTAAAAGAATGTTATAGTCTATTTTTTACCCGGGAAAATATTGTACTTCTGTGGGAAAAGTCCAAAGAAAAAGTAGCAGTACTCGACGCGCAAGAGCGACGCGATGAAAGTACGCTTTATACGATTTAACTAGATGTCATAATTTCAAAATCCACGCGAGCGAAGCCGTGGGCAGCAGCTAGTATATATATATATATATATATATATAATTCCCGGCTCCTTTTGGCATTTGTAGGGCCTACTTATGAACGGAATGAGCTGAAATTTGGTAAGTCGAGCTCATTTTGCGGATCAACAATACTGAGGTCAAAAGTGAGGTCAAAGTTTGGGAAAATTATGGATCCGACCCAACTTTTAAGGGGGCAGTGGGGACGACTAAAACTTTCCCAAACAGACTGGAAATAATGTTTCGGTCAATCATCTACAACATGTCTAAAGTTCAGCTTCAGTTGAGGTGATTTGGAGGGAGTAGAGGGATAAAAAAATGTTCTGGCTGAATCTAACACGCCCACAGTCCCCCAGAATTAACGAAGGTGTTAAAATTCTGTATGTTGATAGAGTTCGTACCTAGGGTCTGCTTTTTGGAGGTTTTAATATTTTACCACCACCGCCACCATTTTTAAGCTACAATTTCATGCTTTTTCGACGTTTTCGAAGTTTGTGTGACGCGTACAGATCACCCAAATAAACCTAGAGGGCTGAAATTTTGTATTCGGATTGAGTTAGTATCAACGGTGTGCTTCTTAGGGGTCTCAACTAAAGACTCTCTGAGTAAGCCTAGAGTGCTGAAATTTTGTACATGTATTAAGGTAGTATTTAGTTAGTGCCTTTTAGGGATTCCACATTACTTTACCCCCCACTTCTCCCATTTTTACATTAGAATTCAATGGTATTGTTATTTGTGTTTAAAATGATTTATTTTCATATTAATACAAGTAGGCATAGTGAATTTAAAAAGTTTTACACTGGAACAAAATATTAAGTAAAATATAACAAATATTTTAAAACAGAAATCTCTTAATGTTTTTATCGTATTACCGAAAAGATTACAAATTATAAGTAATCCATACAAGAAATAAAATTTAGAATTATTTAAATACCAGCTTTTATCCTCGGCTTTGTTCGCTTGGCTTTTGAAATTATAACATCTAGTTAAAACTTATAAAGTGTGCTTTCATCGCGCCGATATTGAGCAATGTTACTTTTTTCTTGAAAATTTTCTGACAAAAATAAAATGTTTTTTATTACTCATACAGGAGAAGTACTCACTTGGCGCACGCATTTCTCAACGCAAAATAGCAGTTTGCCCAGTGTACTCTTCCCGCATACTTTTTTGCGTGTGGAAAGTAACTTTTCACACGCAAACTGACAATAAAACACGCAAAATTTAATCAAAACACGCAAAGCCGCCTCTTAATTTTTCATTTAATAAATATTTCATAATTATTTCTATAGAAACCACCAACAAAGTAATTTAAACAATAATTAATTCAGAAAAAAAGACGAACACTTAAAAATATCATTTTAAAAAGTAATAAAAATGTCAAAAATAGTGATAATAATAGAAAAAAGTATGTGAAATTCGTAATAAAAAATAGTATGTGCAACTCGTGCGGGATTGTCGATTGCCCCACTCAAGCAAATGAGTGCACTCACTACGTTCGTGCGCTCAACTTCGCTTTCGTGGGAAATCGACAATTTCCCACACTTATTGCACCATATACTATTTCCCGCGTAAAAAGTAGACTGTAACATTCTTTCTTTATATCGTTTTAAACATATTTTTCCACGGGAATAAGAGTTCCCACAGGATTTAGATATTTTCCTGGGATAGAAAGTAACCTATGTTTATCGCTGTATAATCGTTCTTTCTGCTAACAGTATGCTAAGTTCGAACAAACTCAAAGAATTTTTTTTTCATTTAAAATTTACTTTTCCAAGGGAATAAGACTTCCCACAGGATTGAGATATTTTTCCGGGGTAAAAAGTAGTCTGTGTTCTTTTTAATCCCTTCTGTTAATAATATACAAAGTTTATAATCAATTGTCCATTTTCTGATTGCCCGCAGTTATAATTTAAATATCAGGAGGACCGAGCTCGACTCGGTGCAAATTTCATCTATATGGAATGTGTTAAGAAGAGTAGATACAATACATTTTCTCGCGGGAATTAAATATGTTCCCGAGATAAAAAGTAGTCTGTAACCGTCTCAGTTCCGCAAACTGTGTCTGTACAAAATTTCAAGTTAAGTTTCAAGCTGTTGATGCGTGAAAGCCAGTCAAACAAACAAACAAATAAACAAACAAACGAAAAAACTCACTTTCGAATTTATAATATTAGTTAGGATGCAGTTCAAAAATTTTGTAGCTTTAATTATCGGGACCAGGAAGTCGTATTTCTCTTAACATAATATGTCTGTTCGACTTTAGAAATGACGTAGTCTTGAATAGTAGAACGTAGAAATGACGAATTGTGTAGACTTCTGATATAACTGATTCTCATTACACTGTACTCAGGCTTTGAAGAGGTTATATATGTAAGAGCTATTACATGTAGGAATCTTTAAAATAAAAATCTTGAGAAATTATCACCAATTAAATTTATTGAAAAATGATTTATATTTTAATGCGACGTACGTTTTGGAGTTCGAAAATAATAAATAAATTTTATTAATAAGGTTTGATGAGGGGGATTTTATAATCTCAAAACGTCGTTGCATTTTATTATTTTCTAAAATATCTTTTTCCCCAATTTACAAATATTGTAATCTTGTAGTATACTTAGACATTACAATTTACAAATTTACAAGAATTATCTAAAACCGCTTAATAATATACTAGAAAATACGATTAGATATGACACTAAATACTAAATCTTTACTGTTCATTTAGTGGGGTGCGCCATAAGTTCTCGGCCTAACATGATTAAACTTATTTAAGGGTGACGTAACTTATACTCACAGAAAGTATTAAGTCTCTAGTAATCATAAACGCAGTGGACGAGTTTACATGTGTTTTATTTATTCTGTTGTAAAAGTGTAAACTCAATATGTCGACCGTTTCAAAAATTGAATATCGTGTAGTCATAAAATTTCTGACAAAAGAAAGGCAAACTCCAGAAGAAATTAAGGACAGATTGGATGGTGTATACGGTAAAGCCGTGCCAAAGGTTTCGTTTGCGGTACAAGTGCCTCAACGACGATGATCGTTCTGGACGTCCGGCAGATTCGATCACTTCCGAAAACATCGCTCTTGTAGAATCACTACAAAGAATTTGCTTATTATTATAAAGGCATAGAGATGCTTATGCCACCTTATAATAAGTGTATTGAAATAATGGGAGGTTATATAGAAAAATAGATTCTTTTTACTGGTCTCTCTGTGTTTTTTAATACTCAGGCCGATAACTTATGGCGCACCCTACGTACATATTTTGTTTTCTTGTAAAATTGACTTATAAAATTTTATTTCTTTTACTATTAATATCTACCTGCTGGATGTAAACACAATGAGTCACACGGCCAGGTATAAACAAGCCAATATACCGGTGACGATTGTTACTGGTGGTGATTAACATCTGATCAAATATAATGAGTCATACAGCAAGATATACCTTATCCAACAATTTTTGGGATAACTTTTTGAGAGGGTGTTATTAGTGACCATAAACTTCCAAAAAGTTAAATTATTTTATTGCTCACAACAAATACCACCCTATGTTCACTCCAATTGTATTTTTAAATTTATTACCTGTTTTACCAGTGACGTTTTCTTTTAGCACTCACATAGATAGATGCGCACAATAGTGCTGATTATTGCCGTACTTGAAAAGTCATTTCATTTAAATATGGTCAAACTCTATAAACAAATTTATGGATTGGTGACGATTGTCAGTGGTGGCGGTTGTCATATATTCATTAATTTTACGGTCGGCCGATTTAACAACGAATTGTGGAGGTTTCCGATGAGTTTACACAAAATTTGTAAGATATCAGTTATACCAAATAAATGAAGTTATATAATTACATAGATAAAAGTAATTGTAAGTAATAGGAGAACATACTTAATTTGCGGAAAATTAACTAACATTAAAACTATTTATTATAACGATTGCTTATTTTGCAAATACATCTATTTACAATTTTTTCAATAGAAGAGTTTCAATACAGGTTTTATAATTTTAAAAAAGTTAAGCAAATTTACTTTTAGCTGGATTTTACGTATCAATTTTTTCCTCATTGCTATCTATAGATAGTATAATTAATATAAAGTCACTCACTAAACTAGTAATGATAACAACTAATTGCGTTTTGTTACAGTTTCCACTAATGATAAAGTAATTTACGAGGTTTGGATGCATAAACGACCAAGCAAACTGGTACGACCTATCGTAACATGATCGCAATTTGACCGATGCGCTTGGATTAACTCTTTGCGCTTATAAGACATGTACAGCATGACAAGGTGGTTTGTCCATTAACTCTACCATATTTAAAGGTGTTTTGTCTGTTGGATCATAAGACATGTACCATATGACACACTGAATGTTGAACTGTAATGACTGCTCATACTTCACATTACATGAATATTTTATTTAATAACTGCAAACACATTCATTTATTAGAAAAATTGTAAAAAAAAATAATACAAAATCACGTTGAATTATCTTTTTAAAATTAAAAACTAATAAAAACAGCACTGAGGACGTATTTAGCGCATTTAGTATTCAACTTTGGGGAAACAAGGTTAGAACGTCAAAGGAATCCGTCAAAAAAAGAACGTCGGTCGTTGTCATGTGCTACATGTCTTATCAGTCTATTTACAACTCACTTTTTTTTGCTTGAGTGCAAAGAGTTAACTGCTATAGAGGCGGGTGTTGTTCGGGATGTTTCTTTTCCTTTTAACCCATTTGCACGGTTGGCTTATAATCAAGTGTAATTGAGGCAAAATGAAGTGGGTTAAAATTGTATATAGTTATAAAATTGCTGCGTAAGCGTCTTGAATTGACATTACACTCGATTTATCGATTTAAGGAAAGTAAAATAAAACAGCGTTTGCAACTGTTAAACTTGAAAATACTGTTTAAGTTACGGGGAATATCGTTTGTCTCAAAAACTTTTAACGAATATCGTGCTCGAGAACTGGGAAGTATCGAACTGTATTTGGCAAACTGAAAAATATAGTCTAGGGCTTCTGAACAGCACATTTCAGTAATTTCTAACTGCATTTCTATTCGCAACTTCGCACAATGGCTCTCATTTTCAAAATAAAAATATACTTTAAGTGCTAATATGGTAATAATAATAATCATTAAAGATCTCTGAATATAACACTATCTATACTCTTTGGATGTACATACGAGTATACCTTTGAAAAATTCATCAAGTGCGTGTCAAACACGCATTAAGTCAGGATTTCGTATACAGTGGCTATAGTTTTCCACAATTCTCGAAATAAAATATTTTTTGTAAATAATAGAGAAATATGGAATACCGTAAAGTAACGCTCAAATCTATTAATATTTTTCGCTTTTATTTAGTATTAAAATTAGTCTTCAATTTATTAAGGGGAGGTTTATTTGAGCATCGTAAAAATATCGTAAAAATCGTAAAAAAAATTTTTTTTGTAGAAATTGGTAGCTAATTATGTGTAGAATATGTTCCCAAAGTGATTTTGCTGAAAGTAATTTAAGGGAAGGTTTACTTGAGATTTGATCAAAAAATCGATTTTTTTTTACCGAAATTGATAGAAAATTATGTGTAGAATATTTTCCCAAAGTGATTTTGCTGAAAATAATTTTAAAAAAAGGTTTTTGCACATTAACCGAATCCAGCTTTCTATAAAAAAAAACTCTAAAAACGTAGTTCACGAAATAATGAGTATTAAATATACAATTTTGAAAATACGTTTCTTCATATATATTTCATAATAACTCGGAACCACATTTTTGGAACTGGTGGACACGATAACTCAAAAACTATTCGACGGATCCTGTTTTTTATTTTTTTATTTTAAAGATAATTCAATTCTTCGGCACCTCTACCTAAGACCGATAAACTTTAAATATTTTTTTTTTATTTTTAAATTTACTTTAAAGAGCCAAAAATAAGACAAAAATCGTAATCAAAAGTTCACATATCCGGTATTTTTTTTTCTTTTAGCAATTTATTGATATTATAGGTATAGGTGCCCATACTGTTCATATATTTTATAAATCTTTTTTGTTTTTTGATTTCAGTGGTTTATTACCGGCGCTATGATATCCACCAACAAGGCATCGGATTTTCGAATCTACAAAATGGACAATTTTTTATATTTTTCCTTGAAAATATTTTTTTTTTTTTTGTATAGCTTAACACTTAATAAATATGTGCACAAAATTTGAAATTGATATTTGCTTCCATCTTTGAGAACAAAATTCCAGAAAAATACATAATTTTTGGTCCATCTCAAGTAAACCTCCCCTTAATAATATGATTATCTAAACTTTTTATTTTCTATGAGTTATAAAATTTCAATAATAGTTTTTTTTTTTAAAAAAAAAAAACGACAGTATTTGTTTGCTTAAGTTCCCATACTGACTGTTAAAAAGTGGTCCAATACAGCTAGACGACCTACGATGACAGATATTATGGTTATGACTACGAAATCCTACAATATTTTTTTAATTGCAAAAGAGATAATGCAGGAATAAATATTTTTCTTATAAATGTAGTTAATTTTCTTATTTAACTTCGTTTTTAATAGAACAAAACTATTTTAAAACAACTAAACTAGGTACTTAGGAAATAATAATACTCTTATTATTATCATTATTCTACTCCGGTTACGCTTATAATAATATCATTATTCTACTCCGGTTACGCTTATAATAATTAGTATTAGAACATTTCTTCAAAACTTAATAAAATAAACTAATTTTCTTTAAGGTACCATCACAGTGTGATCGGCCGAAATATAGTCAATATTTTGCGATTTTTTTTTCGGATGGATGGGATGGGGGAATGCGGATGAATTTTTTTTTACGATTAATACCACTATTTAAAAATACAAAAATATTTTTTTATTCACTTTTATTAGCGAATTTAAAGAATGGAATTCAGCTATTACAGCCACTGTCATGACGCGACTTGAACCCGGGACCATGGCAGAAATTTGTTTTGAGGTCCCTAGGAACCGAAAATAATATTCACTCAAATTTATATATATATATATATATATATATATATATATATATATATATATATATATATATATATATATATATATATATATATATAGTCCGCACGATAACTCTCGAACGAAATGTCCTACTGGTACAGAATTTGGTGAAAATGTTGGAACTCTTGGATGAGTTCTTCAGCCAGACACGTCGGATGCCAGAAACATGGTTTTTGTTCTTGCAAAAAATTAGTTTTTTGCCAAAATTTCCACTAATTCAAAAATTTTTGCGAAATTTTTTTACACCATTTAAAAAAGAAGAAAAAATTACATAACAAAGGTCTTTAAACTTTTTTTCTATGTCAACTAGTTTCCGAGAAAAACTAATCTTTATAAACGGAAATTCGCTATGTTATGCAGGATGCTGCGACAGGGGTATTTATTTTTTATAATTATTATGATTTTTTGAAAAAAGTGTCTTTAAAAAAGGACGGATATTGGTGCCTACAATTGTGGCCGCCGTCTTCGTTTAAAAAAAAACAAAAAAAACAAAAAACAAAAAACAAATAGATTATTAATCTTTCTATTGAAATCTTTCTATTTTTTCATACGAAAAACTATAAAAAATATTGTAATTTTTATTCAAACCGCTGTCATTTTTTCAAATTTCAAAAAAAGCTCCCATAGGCACATAGCGGCTTACCTATTGAAAAATGCGGCCGCAATCGTGGGCACCAATGTCCGCCCTTTTTCAAAAAATTATAATAATTATAAAAAATAAATAAAAATGGAAAAAAATATTTTTGTATTGTTAAATAGTGGTATTAATTGTAAAAAAAGATACATCCCCATTCCCCCATCCTATCCATCCGAAAAAAATTGCGAAAATTGACTATTTTCGGCCGATCACACTGTGATCGTACCTTAAGAGTAAAAAGATAATTATTACAGTAAGGTAAAAATTTATCCATATATTTTTTGCAAGGCTATCGATTGTTATGTAATTTGTAATTCAAAAAATTGTTAACATATTGTATAAATGACATGTCTAGCACGTTAAGGAGTAACACCACTGTAACAACCAAAAATGATTATGGATGGAAGGAAAGATATTAAGAAAATACTATTAAAATACTATTCGAGGATGTTATTAGGTATATATCGGAGTATAAAAAAAATTTCAATGATACATATTGCAAAATGGCGGCTGCGGGGCCATTTTCCCAATATATGTTGAATTTTCGCAACACGCAATGCAGCTAGTGCAAATTTGAATCTGAATAAAATAGAAAGTACCTGTGAATCTACATTATTATAGCTAGTGAAGCACAAAGAAGATTTTCGATAAGTTAATTCACATAATTTTTATCAACAAATGATTGCGCAATTTCTTGGTCCAAAATTGTAAGTTTAATATTTTTAAAATTCTCCAAATGTTTCAATAGCTATAACAATGTAGACTAAGTAGGTATAGTTTTTATTTTGTTCCAGATTTAAATTTGCACCAGCTACACTGCGTACCGTAGAGCACTTCAAATTTGAAAAAACCCATACTCATACTTTTTGTTCCGGTGCCGCCATTTGGCAATATTGAACAATGATAATATTTTTAAAAGCTTTTATTTAACTTGTTATATTAGTATGTTGGTTTAGATCAAATCTTGAAATCAAAATTTAGACAGGTTCTAACTGAGCTAGAGGTTTCAAATTTTGCATACGTGTCTAACCTTGATGATAATATTGTATAATTAGTTTTTCCCTAATTCGCCCCAAACAAAAATTGTTGATTTTTAGTCCTATGCAACTTTTTGACATTTCGAATTGT
The DNA here is from genome assembly GCA_035578155.1 of Brachynemurus nebulosus. Taxonomy (NCBI): domain Eukaryota; kingdom Metazoa; phylum Arthropoda; class Insecta; order Neuroptera; family Myrmeleontidae; genus Brachynemurus; species Brachynemurus nebulosus. The sequence goes on from JAPWDM010000004.1 coordinate 12,462,727, forward strand.
CAAATATTGTCCATTGATTTTACATTGCAATTTTTTGTTTCCATAGTTATGTCTGATTAAAGTAAATTAACCGATTTAAAATATAGGTAAAAAAATTATCATACTTCTTTAATTTTTTTTTAAAATTAATTTACACACTAACAAGTAGAAAATAAAATAAAGTAAAAAAATGCTTTTTAAGAAAAAGCTTTTATTTAAAAATGGACTAAAAAAATAAAATAACTTTTGAGTGAAGTTTGAAGCAATATTCAACATAATTTATAAAAGCTTGAGGCGTTTAATTAAATTTGGTAACTACTGAAAAGTAAAATAGCTACACTTATATCCAAAACAGAAATAATTAATAATAACGCCTCAAGCTTTTATTAATTATGTTGCATATTGCTTCAAACTTCACTCAAAAGTTATTTAATTTTTTTTTAGCCCTTTTTTAAATAAAAGCTTTTTCTTAAAAAGCATTTTTTTTTTACTTTATTTATACTTGAACAGTATTTTATTATTACCTTTTTCTCTATCCCCAAAAAATATCCTTTTTTCGTTGGTTATAGTGGTGTTACCCCTTAATTTATCTGTTATTGCAGTAATACAAATAATAAAAATTTTGGATTTATTCCAAATTGATACAAATTTGGAAGCATATATTATAGTAAACAAATAAAAAAATACCGGTGAAATTGTATAGGGATTAAAAATATATAAATAAATAAATAAACATATAATCGCACATACCTCACTAACGTTGGTATATTGCCGGGGTTAAAAATTAACAACAATATTTGCACAAAAATTTTTGCTAATTACCCAAACGCACAATTAAACACTACATGTGAACACTTCAATTAATTTAACGTAAAAGAGAACGTGAGCTGTTTTTGATTTAAGTATTATTTTAATTTTTTTCTGGTATATTATCCATTTCTCCTACCCCTACTGCTATTTATATGCCGTATTCTTATAGCCCCACGCGAAATTTATTGTTATATTATTCTTATATGCTTAATATGTATGTATACGTATGTACAAGTGTGTCTACACATAAGTATCTACATATGAATGGTGACATTCAAGGAATTTCCCCAACAAGTTCATTACTAACTGAATCGTTTTTATCAATTAATTAACAAGAGTAACAAAAAATGATAGGTAATATTATCTAACCAAGCGATCTCATATAATACGTAATAATAGGGATGTCAATGCAAGGGCTGATCCAGCCAGTTGAAGAGGGGGGGGGGGCTGTTGCTAACAGGGCCGGATCTAGGAAGGCACGTGCCCCCCTGGATGATTTTAGGGGCGCCAAAAACGTAATTTGAGGGGTGCGAACATGGTAAAAATTTTTTTGGCGGAGCAAAATTTAAAAAATTTTTGAAGTGATGAGCAAAAAAAAAAAGACAGTCATAATTTATGGTAGAGTCAATGGTCCTGGAGCAAGTGATGAGCAAAAAAAAAAAACGTGAATAGTAACAATTTATGATAGGGTTAAAGTGAATTTGTAAGTAAGTGATGACCAAAAAAAAAAAAGGTCAATGGTGCCGATTTATGGTAGGGTCCAGGTGACTTTTTTTTGTTATCATCCAGGTAAAAATTTTTTTGCTGCGAGGGGCGCCAACAGGAAAATTTGCCCCCCCTCCTTATAACTCTAGGTCCGGCCCTGGTCTCTAATCCCAGGAGGAATTTTGGGGAATTGTGTGTTTGGAATTGTATGTTTAACTAAAAAAAGTTACCTATTGTAGGACAAAGGGGGGAGGGCTGCAGCCCCCACACCCACCCCCTGGATCCGCCTATGTGTCAATGTAAGATAAATTAAGTGAATGAAATTGCAGGCATAATTTTAAGGACAAATATTTAAAAATTTTTATTGACAATTTAACTTATGTGTATCAAGTTCCATAAGAATTGTATTGTAGTTTTTTCAGTTTTACCATGGAAAAAAGTTAGGACAAAGTTAAATGGTACAATACATTTCTTTGGTCATTTTGTTGTAAATAAACAAGATAAAAACGAAACAAAAATTCGTATTGGTAAATTTAACTGATTTCAGAACCATAGTAACAATGTATTAAACAATAATATGAATTATACCTACTAAATTATTTTATTCGTTAAATTGTCTTACCGTATTACACTTGAGTTTTATATTTTTCCTGAATAAATTTGTGTTTTCTACAACTCAGATTTCTTGCCTAAAAGCAATTTAACTCGAAGAACTGTCAACTACCAAAAACGCGTTCTTCTCGCTGAATTGCTAGGCAACAAATTTTCTTTAGACAAACCCAATTTTATTCGAAAAAATACAAATCTCAGGTGTAATGATAAGTGAAAATTTCAATATTTTTCAATTAAATTTCTTGTTTTTGAATCATTTGTTTTAATCAAATGGTTTTCATAGCACACTAAGAATAATAGATCAATTTAGATACTTATTTTATTCAATAAAAGTTAAATTTTACAGTTGAGTAAATATTTGGTTATTAGAAAAATATATTGGTTATTAGAAAAATTTGAATACATTCTTTTATTTCTGTTTGTGTCAAAAGAATTTATGTAATTAGTTTAATTAATTATTGATTTTTATTTCGTATTTTTTGGAAATAAATAATATAGTTAACAATTTAATTTGTTCCAAAAGACAACTGGTAGTGAATCAATTCATTAAAAATGAACCAACCATAATTGTTGCCTATTCAACATTTTTGATTTTCCTAATTTTCTTATTAGTTACTCACCAATAATAGGTGAGTGCAAAACGAGAGTTAAAATAATTATTAGACTCACGGCCGGTTTTACATTTATAATTTTAAAGGTTCTGTAACTAAAGCTACTTTTTATTTAAAGTCGACTTTATTTTTAGCATTGTTTTACAATGATCAGGTCTGCTTACTTTTGTTAAAGGACTTTTGCGTGTTGCATGGATAAAACGAACTATGAATTATCGTAGCCAATCTTATATTTAAAAAAAAAAAAAAAAAAAAAAAAACAACTATAGAAACGAAAATATCAACATGACTGAATTTCAAAATATACGCATTTCACTCATTTCGCTACTGCCAGTGAGATTGGAATAGAAAACTATATTATTTCTTTTTAAAAAAAATTTATGATAAATACAATGAGTCATAAAAGAAATCGCGAGTAACCCAGAAATCGTTCAGCCAGTTTAACCCAAAAGGAATGTTTGATATTAATCCAAGACTTAAAAATAATCAAAAATATTATTTAAAATAAGCAAACAAATAAAATTTTTATTTTATTTATTTATGGTAGGAATATTTTACAGAAAAATTATGCTTATAAACAAAATTCAATGATAATAATCAGCAATAACAAATATGTTAAAGCTGACTTTAAGTAGTAAAAATCGAGATAATTCTTACTTTAGTTTAAAGTCGACTTTTACACTAACGGGGCTTTAAATTTGATTGTAAAACAGTACCAAAAATAAAATCAGTTTTAAAGTTGGCTTTAGTGTTATAGTCGGCTTTAAATGTGAATGTAAAACCGGCCGTCATACACATACATTATTTTTAGTAGCCATTTTGAGTTTGCTTTAAGAGTGTTTTTTGACTTAAAACAAGTTTTGCGCAGCTGTAAATGTATGAGTTAAAATTTTTTTAACCATCGCTTTACACTCACCTATTATTTATTGGTGAGTAACTGATAAAAAAATTAGAAAAATTGAAAATGTTGAATAATATAGGCTAGTTCATTTCTAATGGATTGACCCTTGTATCTTGACTGATAATAGTAATTTAAGAAATAATTGAAAAATTTATACCTTGCTAATGCGTTTATATAAGTGATATTTATTTGCCCCTCCCCCCACTTTTTTAATTGAAATTGAGTAAATTGAATTTTTTGTATTATCTGTTGGGTGATTCATTAAAATAGTGCAGCTGTATTAACGATGTAGCTGGTGCATAAGACTCGGTCGGGGTGGGGGGGGGCACCTAGGGTTGCAGCCCGGCGGCTCGGAGTAATTGGTAAGAGGTTCGGGCAAAAGTGCAGTGATGTTTTTTTTTGCTCGTTGACTGTATTTTTGGATATTTGGGGAAAACATTTTCAAAAATTTTGTTTTAATTTTGTTAAAAAGAAGACGTCAGAGCAATTTTTTTCAAAGAATTACAAAAATTTGGATTTTGGTAATTTTTTATTATCAAATATTTTTCAAAAATACAAACTTATGGCTTGCACAATATTGTCACATGACGTCAAGAGACTTTTAAAATTATCAATTAAATTTATATAAATAGACTTACCTGCGTATATTTATCATAAACCAGTTTTTTGTTATGAGGAAATTTTAAACAAAATTTCACAGTAATATATTACAAGAGTTTATTTAGGTTCTGAGGTAAAATTTGAATTAAAGATTTGCGGTCATGTAGCAGAAATCCACTATCTATTGTTTTGTTTTTATTTAAATGACAAAAAACAGGTTTTTAATCGTATAAAAAATATTATCTGGTACTACGATAGATCGCAGTCAGTTATTACTGTTATTAGTAATCTTCTACACGGAGAGAAAATTCATAGAAAAATTACTGTGCTCAGCACTACAATCGACGTGTAAAAGGCGAACATATTTAATTTTGTACGGTAAAAATATAAAAATTATAATTAATCATAGAAAATTTAAAGGATAGAATGTTCTTTCCGTAATATTGGCTCCGTAAAATTTGTAAAACAGTACAGTAAAAAATTCCATTCCCGACAAAAAAATATTTTTAATTGTTTTTCTTACAAAAATTACCATGCTGTCTTATAATATTTCAAATGCTATCTGCTAATAGTAGAAAGAAAGAAAGAGAAGGTATCAACGCTGTCACATAGCGAGGCAGGCTGCAGAAGGTATCAACACAATCATACATGAAGGTCACATAGCCAGGCTGGTGTGGCAAGTAACATAGCCAGGCTGGTCACTGCTGGTGTGTTGTCGTGTGCAAACAGTATTCATTAGAATGTCTTACAGGACGGTCACCGTTTAATTCATCATTTTGTTACTTCACTATATTTAGTATTAGAATATATTTTTGCCAATCATTTTGTATGCATCATAAAGAATCAAAGGTCGGAAAAGATCGATTGTTCCTCAGTGCGTACAGCCCAAGCAACATAAGGTTGCGGGTCAGATGCGCAAATGAAAGAGTACGACAACAAGAATTAAACTATAACATATATGTATAAGAGTGTGATAGAAGTTGTGTTAGCACATTAAATTTTACCATGCTAGCACAACAATTTTTATGAAGCCATGACTAATAGATCGTTGATCACGCACGCATTATAAGAGAGCATGGTAATTTTTCTGAAATTTTATCTGCAAAAATTATATGATTTTTCTCTCCGTGTATTTGAATCCATGCCATGTACTGAATCGAACATAAGGTAAGTGTACCAGTAGCCGTCGCTGTACCAGTACTCGTCATTTCTTACATTTTTATTAAAAATTAAGAATACTGTCTGTACCTATACGATATTTCTCACACTATAGTAAAATACGACACTCACTCCATTTAAACTAATATTTTGCGTAGTACAATGGTTGTGACAAGTATTTTAAATTTTGCTTAAAAAATACGAAACTGCTGAAAAACGAATACATCAAAATTTCGCTAGTGTTTTTGCTAAGGTAGGTGACTTTTTATTTAGACCCTTTCTTCGTATTTTTATGAAATTTTAGCAGTATTATAATATTATTAGAAAATGTATAGGTTAAGTTTACATACAAAACATAAATTTTTGCAGTAAAACCGTTATTTATTTAATATTTTAAAGTGACGGTTATTGGTACATCGAAAATTACGTTTTTCCTATTTCCGACAGGGCTGACGACAATTGGAGCAACGTAAAGTCTTAATGAAATAAATATTTTTATGGTTTCTTCTAATTTAACGTAAGTTTAATATATCTGTTCTATTCAAAAAAATGCTAGAATATTTGTTACCAATAACCGTCACCGATTATGGGAAATGTATAAATACAAATAACGAATCAATTAGATGACGAATATTGGTGCAGCTTACTGACGATTATTGGTGCTTCGTATTTTTAAGGTAAATTTCTAAGGTAAAAAGATGAAATATTCTATAGAAGACCTCGACGCAGTCGAAGAAAGAAGAAAATCAATCGCATCAGTAGCAAAAAGATATGGAATACCCAGATGGACATTATCAGATAAATGTAAAAGAAAATATCCTTTAGCTTTTAGAAAGGGTCCGTCAACCTTTCTAACGTCAAAAGAGAACGAAACACTTGTTAAATGGGTAATTAATTTAGGAAAAATTGAATTTCCTGTATCCAAGGATCAGTGACTGGACAGCGTACAGTTGTTGATTAAAAATTTCAGAAGAGAAACAACACCTTTCGAATTTGGTAGACCTGGTCGAAAATGGTACGATTGTTTCTTAAAAAGGACACCCGTTAATTATGGTTACATGAAAAATGTGTTTAAGTTACTCCTAATTTCATTTTTAGCAATTGTACAAGTCAATAAATTTTTTAATATCAGATTTATTTTCTTATTACTGCTAACAACTCGTCATATAATGTTTTTAGCGAGGATGACGAATATTGGTACAAATTGGAAACGGATATTGGTACATTGCAAATTTGAAACTGACGGCTATTGGTACAAATACACTTTTCATTAATTTTTATTAATTATTTTATCCTTGCTTTGATAATTAGTGAATTTTAATGAAATTATGGTAAAGATTAATTAACAAGCAACATGCTAAGATCTTACTTAATAGGTTTTTTTTATAACTAAGGACAAATACGAACTTCCAAAATTTATTTTTAGCTTAACATGACGACTATTGGTACAATTACCTTACTAACATATGTATGTTTCCTAGAGATACCACAGGCATTAAATTATGAAACATGACTCCATTTTATTAAACCCAACTTGTAGCCACGGAGACTTGTTTATAAATATTAGATAAACCATTAAATTAATGGTTTGACCGCCATTAAAGTAATCACATCAGTTTTTTTTTTGCTTTAATTTCTTAATGTATTTGTAATATACAACATTCTCTCTAGTCGATTCTCTCCTCAATGATGCCATGGTAGGAGAGGATAGCAGACGTCTACCCTTAAAATTATTTTTTTAAAATATTTTGTTGTGTTTTCTTATTAAAAATGAAGTAATTCTTAGCTAATATAATATATTTAGCTAATGTATGAAATTTTTTATGAAAAGAAAAAAGAGTATTAAAAATGGGATAATAACTATCCGTCAGTCGTGAGAAATATCAAATGATAAAAGATACCGTATAATAAGCCAGCTTTGCCTATTTTTCGATTCAAATTCAAATAAAATTAAGACGAAACTAATTTAGTTATATTTAATTATTTTAATGAAATAAAATGGTAAAAGATATTTAACCATTCAAAATAGACACTTAAGATTAGTCAACTGAACAAGTCATTATTTTCGCCCTCTTGTTCTTTAAGTCGGTTTCTAGTCAAGAGAGCAAAAATTTTGACTCAATGGGCTTAGAAATTTGTATTTTGTAAAAATAAAAAAATTTCATATAAGTAAAAGAAAATTCAAGAATTTATAGCGATTTAAATATAGCCGTGCAAAAAGACTGATTTGCTGAAAATATTGCGGTTTCGAAAGATTATGATTCTGGCAGGAACTATAATGAAAAAAAATTTTGAAAAATTTAAAAATGGCGACTGTTTGAAAGTTTTCTTGATTTTTAAAAATAGTATTTGCAATATCCGTAGTTTCTACTATAAAGCAATATGCATAAGCAATGTATTGAAGGTATACGTACGAAATTCGAATGGATAAATAAAACTCTGGATATCATTTGACCAGCTTGAAAATATAATATCTGCTACCGGAACCTACCGTATTAAAATTAAGAATTTTAAATTTTCTTTTAAGCACACATTTAACTCTTTGCACTCAAGCAAAAAAAAAGTAAGTTGTAAATAGGCTGGTAAGACATGTAGCACATGACAACGACCGACGTTCTTTTTTTGACGGATTCTTTTGACGTTCTAACCTTGTTTCCCCAAAGTTGAATACTAAATGCGCTAATGCTCAATGCTGTTTTTATTAGTTTTTAATTTTAAAAAGATAATTCAACGTAATTTTGTATTATTTTATTTACAATTTTTCTAATAAATGAATGTGTTTAGAGTTATTAAATAAATTATTCATGTAATGTAAAGTATGAGCAGTCATTACAGTTCAACATTCAGTGTGTCATGTGGTACATGTCTCATGATCCAACAGACAAAACACCTTTAAATATGGTAGAGTTAATCGACAAACCACTTTGTCATGCTGTACATGTCTTATAAGCGCAAAGGGTTAATACTTTTAAAAAATGAAGCAAAAAAAATTGAATTTTAAAAAATTTCGAATTTTGAATTTAGAAATAAAAAGTTAATAAATCGCCTATTGTAGTGGCAACTGGTAAATTTTAGTAATCTATATATGTACCAGTATTTCTGACAAGAGTGTTGATGACCGGGATTTCCACAGTCACTATTATGCTAATTTGCTTACAATGTTAATTTTATAATTAGAACTATTGTTTGCATTTTACCTTTTACAATACGTAAATATTTTACAAGTTTATACCTACCTATGTACGTATTTATGAATTTCTTAATTAATAGTCAGAAAGTCCAATCAACTGTACATCTTTAATTGGAACTTCTAATCAATTTCGATGTAAATTAATTAGCAATGATATTCGCATGAATGTCTTCGTTAATTAAAACATAAATAGTAAAATATTTATAAATGGGAAAAATCAAATTAGTTCGAGTGTACTGATAGATTTGCAAAAAGAAATATTTATTTGCTCAAGCGTTTGTTTGCAATTTGTAGGTTAACTCTTTTGTTCTTCTTTTTTTTTTTATCAAACAACTTACCTAAGTGTATCTGGCGCACGTGTCCAGGGGATTTATCTTTCTCACAGTCGAAGGTGTCGAGAATATAACTGATGAAAAATTTTTGATTACCAGCGAGTAGGGGCAGAACTTATAGGAATTTCGGATTATAAGCGAAAACGTGTGAAATATCAAAATGTACGATTGAATTCACTGAATTATAGCGACGCGTCAGTAGTAAAATTGCTGACACTATCAGAGTTATTTTGTATTTTCGTATTTATTATATACTGATCCTTTTTTGCTTTGTAGATAGTACTTTTTTTAACTTTAGAAACTTTTGTGATATATTTTGTTTTATGTGCTCGTTAACAACGTTGAGTTCGTTCGACAAAATTTTAGATTTTTAGAAATAGAATACTCTTGTCATATACATAGGAAGCTCCCATTACGCAATCCTCTGGGACCAAATTGCTAAATGAGAAAGTCAAAGATCACGAGCGTCAATGTTTCTGATTTATATATTTGTATGATTTACTGTTACAAACTGTTACGTAGACACTGACACATTCAACCATATTTGCTTTAAAACACGGAGGGGTGCCATTATACACATCTTGTGTGCGACGAAATTACTAAATGGGAGATTGCGATATGGGAGTTTGCTATGTATTGCATTTTTCTCAACGATTGTTTTTTTTTCTTTTTAAATTAATCTGAGACTTTGAAATTTTTTTATTGTAAGATCTATCCGATTTAGTTGCTTTCAACTGGTTTCCATCATTTTGGTTCTAGGGAAGTAGGGACTCAACGTCCTTAATAATTATATAAGAGGTCTATGTATATTGTGTTTTTATTTTATAAACAAATTAAATCCTACACGTAGATACTACACAACATAAATCAGAATATTTTTTTTTTTTGTTAAGCATAAAATTATGAAGTTTCTTTTGGGCAGCTAATAAATACAATGTTGATTCAAAATTCGATCATTTACCCAAATGTATAGGACATTACGTAGAAGGAATGAAATGAAATGTGACGGCGGCGAACGCGAAATTAGAGTGGGAGAAAGGATTTTACTCCCCTATTGGACAAATTTGAGACAACTGAAAGTTTCTACTCCAAATACAATATCCTCTTTTTAAATATTTTAAGAAAAAATTAAAAAAAATTTTAAGATTTTAAAAATTAGAAAGGTACATTTTTAACGTAGTTGTTCCGAGATAGTCAGGTACCAAAGTATATCTCAGCGAAAAAAATTTTGTTATCAAAAATTAAATAATGTATTAATATTATTCAGTTGTTATTGTATTTGTATACTACTTACTTATGTTTTGGAATTTCTGCGCGCTTATGTCGTAGCAATTGAAGCAAAAGAATTGTAGAAAAAACGTTGTAAAAACGTTGTAAAATGATGTTTATAAATTATATTTCAAAACCGGCGTAGTGAATAAATTTTATTTCTTATTAACCCTTTGCACTTGAACCATTTTTTAGTATGGGTACTCAGCTACTCGACAGTAGTTTTAAAAAAAAATTGTATTACATCAAAGATAAGTATTTTAACAAAGGTAGTTTACTTACGTATTTTATTTTTATTTGCATATTACAAACATTATATTTTAATATTAAATTTTATAATTTTCCTTAGAGTGATATTTGAAGTAAAGAATAGGATGGCGCCTGAGAGGCGCCTTTCGAGAGCGAAGGATATTTATTGTGTCGCCGTGGCGGCGCCTATCGAGTGCAAAGGGTATATAGTTTGTAACTTTGTATTTTATAACATATTAAATTTTTATCAAATTCAAAATGTTTGCCATAAAATCCCGTGTTAAAATTACAAAACCTTGAAATCGTTTTTCTCAAAATTGGGGTAGTCAGTTTTAATCGGAATAGGCTCGTATTATCGGTATTGAATAAAATACCAACTACCTTAAGATTTTTTGCAATGTCTTCGACACGGAGCTGCAATACTCCCTTCTCCCGTCCTCCTTGGTGACGTTTACGAAAGCTAGTAGTATGCGAATAAATTTTATTCCTGAAATTATTGTACTGGAGTATTAAAATCTGTTTAATAAAATTATCTAACAATAATCTATTAATTTATTATTTAAGGGGAATCACTAGTGTGACCGCCTGAAAAAAGTGATTTTTGCGAATTTTTAAAAAAAAAACTACTGTATGGAATGTTTTGATATTTTAAGGATATATTCGTTGATATATAATAAATTCATGATAAAATTTTTGGACAAAAAGATTGAAAATTTAATGAGTTATTCGAGATCTCCCAAGGCTCCCAAAAAAACGTTCCCTCACTGCTGCAGTGATAGCGACCTTCACAGTACCTGAAATCCAAAAAAACCAAAAAGCGTTTTAAACTAGAAGGTATTGCCCGTGCCGCGAACCTCAATCGAAAAAAAAAAGTTGAAGTTTAACAAAATGGCAGAGTTTTTAAAAAAAAAGTTTCAAATTTTGCGCGAAAATTTAATGATTTTTGGCCTGTAATAATTACATTTTTTATTCGATCGGAAAACTGGAGTTTCATGGCAAGAAGAAACATATATAAAAGAAGCTGCAATAAGAATCAAATCGATCGGATGATTTGTCTTCGAGTTATAACTTCAGCAAATTAAAAAAAATGTAGTTTTTCTTTATCTTACCTTTTAGTTTTAATCACTGAGAATTTTTACTAAAATTATTTATGATGTAGTCACTATAACGGTCATAGTAAAACTAGATGAGTCGTTTAAATGTGCCAGGGAGCTGCTCTACAACATGTGACTGGCAGCCATGTCCAAAAACTCCCGAACTATTAACCTATATCACCTATATACATTTCTCAATACCTCAAAGTTTTTTTTTTTTTTAAAAACTTTATTGGCATTTATTAAAAATTTACAGCCATTTGGTATTACATGATAGATTAATAACTGAGAGTAAAAATACAAATAATTGAACGTCACTAGGAGTAAGAGAGGAATATTAATTGCTCTGGGGGATATCAGAGCAGGAGTAAGACAGTCACATGAGTCCCGCAAACAGAGTGGATTGAAGGGAGGAATACACACGAGGATTCACCAACAAAATCTTAATAAAATCCATAAAACATAATTATATAAGTTCTGTCTCTCAGGGCGAAAGCATTTATTTTTTCACATAACTCTTATTAATGATAAGCAGAGAGCGATAGTTAAAAGAGTTAAATGTTAACATAATAATATAGAAGTTCAAGCAATTCTGTTAAGATGGTAGTTAAGAAGATTGTTTGTAACCAAGAAAGTTGTGCCAAAGTATTGATATTAGTTATTCATACTATCTTGCACTATGGAGTTAGGGTCATTTGTAAGTCGAGATACAAAGTTATAAGTGTTATAACGATAAATTTGAGTTTTTAAGAAAAGTGTCAAGAGTCTTTGCAATTTTTAATTCATTGCCACATATAAGAGTTTGTACATTGCACGGGAATGGGATGTTTAGTTTATGTAATTCGTTTGTGAAGTTTTGTATGTTGATAAGATTATTTGGACACCCAAACAACATGTGATTTGAGTCCGCGATAACATTTGCATTGCACGAGCAATAAGGTGAATCCAAAATCCCAATTTTGAATAAGTGATCCCTGGTTTGGCAATGGTTAAATTTGAGTCTGGAAATAGACACAATCGTTTTACGTCTATATGGGGTGTTTTTAAACCATGGTTTAATGGTAACAGATGGCTGAGTTGCTGCGTAATGTATACCCTTGCTACGACTAAGATAAATGAAGGAGTCATTCCATTTCTTTAGAATTGATTTTTTAATTTTGCTTAAGTGATCGAAGTAGGGAATATTATATAAGGGTAGTTGAACATTGCTAATAGCGTCTTTAGCCAACGAGTCAACTAATTCGTTGTGTGTAATGCCAATATGAGCTTTCACCCAGAGAAAGAAAACTTTATTGCCAGAAGATTCAATGTCATTAATCAACGATAAAATACTTAATATAAATGGATTTTCGTAAGAATTGAGATTCAGAACGCTTAGTTTATTAATTAATGACTTTGAATCTGTACATATAATACAATTATTAAGATTATTATGTCTAATGTAACTTAGAGCTTCTACGACTGCTGCACATTCAGCGGAAAAAATACTTGCAGAATCATGAAGTCTGAATGCTCCCGAAGAGAGATCAAGAGAATCGACGTACGCACCAGCAACGCCTTGGTCTGATTTGGAAGCATCGGTATACAAATAACGTGTTGATATTAGTGCTTCTCCGGCTAGCTTGATCAAATGTTCATTATATTCGGGTGTAAGTTCATCAGCAAAATCGATATCTGGGAGTATAGAAGGCTTAACAAGAAAGGAAGGGTAGTTGTTTTTATGCCATTCGGAAGAAGTTGAATAAGGACGGAGAGAACTAATTTCTGAATATGCGACAGCTAGGAGGGGAGTTTGTTTGTTAGACCAATATTTATTATTAGTTAGGTTTTGAATTAATAAATTATAGTAAGAGTTTTTCATTGTTACATTATTGATTTGAAAAATTTTTATAACGTGTTTGTAGGCTAATAATTCTCGCCGAAATCTGAGAGGTAGTTCGCCTCCTTCTACCAACAAGGAGTGTACTGGTGTACTTCTCATGGCACCCAAGCATATCCTTATGGCCCTGTATTGTATCTTATTGAGCATTTCCTCCAGATTTTTGGGAATATTGTCAAAGTTACTACTAGCATAATCCAAATGGGGACGAATATATGCACGATAGATAGCAAGAAGAATGTCCGGATGACCGCCATGAAAGGTTTTAGTTAGACCCCTCAAAAGATTGATACCCAATTCACATTTGCCCATTATTTTGAGGAAATGAGATTTCCAATTTAGTTTTCTATGAAGGTGAACACCTAAATACTTAACCGAGTCTTCAACATTAAGGACAAATGGGCCAATTGTAATAGGTGAAGGAGGAATCGAACGTTTGAATGAAAAGCAAACAACTGTCGATTTTTCGGGAGAGATTGAGAGGCCATTCAAGTCCAACCAATCATTAAATTGGTGTAAAGCAGAGTTCAATATGTCGTGGGCTGTTTCAAGATCGCGATGCTTTGAGAAGAAGCAGATATCATCAGCAAATTGAATAATACTGACGTTTTTGTCCACAGAGTCAAAAAGATCGCATGAGTATAAATTAAAAAGTAAGGGAGAAAGAACAGAACCTTGTGCTAGGCCTACACTCGTTAGTCGGGGGCCTATCAATGTATTATTATGTCTGACATATATTTCGCGATTTTTGAACATTTTTATCAAACGGTAGGCGAATATTTTAGGAATTTTTAAGTTAATTAATTTATTGTACAATATATTCAGATTGACACAATCGTAAGCAGACTGGATATCTGTAAAGACAGCCAAAGTCTGTTGAGTGTTGCCAAATCCGCCTTTGATTTCTGCAATTAGATAATTAATAGCGTCAAGTGCACCTCTCCCTTTTCTAAAACCGAATTGAAAGTTAGGTAGGATGTTATTTTTTTCGATCCAATATTCTAAACGTGATTTGACTAGGCGTTCTAATGTTTTAAAAATACATGATAAGAGTGAAATTGGGCGATAAGAATTGTGATCTGAAGGGTTTTTATCTTTTTTGAGGATAGGGACAACTATTATTTTTTTGAGGTCTAATATATCTTCATTAGATTGCCATGCCAAATTGATCACCTCTAGGAAATGATTCGCAGCCGAAGGAGACAGTTTAGATAACATAGAGTAGTGAATGTTATCAGCACCAGGAGATGAATTATTATTATGTTTAAAAACTATTTCCAATTCGCGGAATTCGAAGGGTTTGAGCCAAAATTCATCATTAGCAAGTACATTTGCCGAGGGAAAAGGAATTTCTATATCAACATAATGAGGAGTTAGTTTGTTTAAAAAATTCTCAACCCAATCATTATTGGTGGGACAAATTTGATTTTTTTTACTATTACTAATAAATTCTGAACTCTTTAATCTTTTGACAGATTTCCAAACAGTAGTTATAGGTGTGTTACAATGGATGTTTTCGGTAAATGTTTTCCAGCACTCTCTTTTTTTAATATTAAATATTCGCCTGATATAAGCTTGTACATGTTTAAGAGTTACAAAATTATTGTGCGACATATTTTTCTTGTATTCGCTTATACATAATTTACGAATAAATACTAGCGCGTGACAATCGTTATCCCACCATGGAGGGAGTGGTTTTCTGATCGTACGGGGCTCATTAATGGGAATGCTATCTGCCGCAGCTGCATTCATAATGTTCAAAAAATTACTGTACATGGTTATGCAATTAGTTTGATTTACTTCCGGGTTAGAATAACATAATAAATTTTGATCAACTAGTCGTGAATACAGTTGCCAATCTGCCTTTGCTAAGTTCCATTTACGAGTAGGGTGTACAGTGTATTCAGAGTTACTGGTTTTACTACCAATAACAGTAAGGATAGGAGAATGGTCAGATCCTAGCAGATCATCAATTGTATTCCATTCACTAATTAATGAAATTTGGGGCGAAACTAAAGTAAGATCAGTGACTGACGACGTATTTCTACTAAAGCAAGTATGTGTACCATTATTTAAGATAACGAGAGATTGTTGATCAACACATTCCAAAAGAATATGGCCAGACCTGTCAGAATATTTATCCCCCCAGCCCTGATTATGGCAATTAAAGTCGCCACCAATGAAGACTAAACCAGAGAATTGAGACAAGAGGGCATTCCATTCGTTAATACTAACAGTATTGTCAGGGGGATTATAAAGTGAAATAAACGATATTTCAATAGAGTCAATAAATACCTTAATTGCACAATGTTCTAAAATATCATTGATAGATTGTATGTCAATTTTATTGTATTTATAATTGTTTTTAATTAAAATCATGGTACCGCCTCCTCTACCTATACGGTCGCATCTGATTACATCATAATTTTTAAAATATATAGCATGTTTATCATCAAGCCATGTTTCATAAATTAAACAAATATCTATAGAGTGGGTAAATAAAAAATAGTCTAAGTTAGGTTTGTTAGCTCTAATAGATCTTGCGTTCCATTGAAAAATATTAAGGCCTAAATGATTCATTGTGGTTAAAAGAGGGTGGAGTGGCTAAAATATTAATTAGAGAGTCCCTAATGAAATCGATGTTAAGAGCGGAGTTCCCTTTATCATTATTAATTATACCGATTATAAAAGAACAAAGTTTATTAAGAATAAACTCAAGTTCTTCCATTGCAGGGGGGCGATATGGATTACTTTGTATTGGATTGAGGGGTAACTCCAATCTGGGGGAAGTTATAGAAGGAAAATTTGATGAAGGAGTTACAAGGGTGCTTGGAGGTGATCGAAAAACTGTTTGAGTTATTCGAGATGGATTCTTAGGGGATTGTGCGTGATTAATGTGGCGTTGATTGTCAACTGAGGAAGACATCCGTTGGGAGCATGTGGGGGAGGTTGAAGGAATATTTTTGACAACGTTTGCATATGATGGTTTAGCGAAACTTTTCGCTGCTTCATCATAGCTCATATTGTCAAAGGCCATTTTTTTCCTTATTAACTTTTGCTTAAGGAGTTCAGGACAATCTTTGTCGGTACATAAGTGAGGTCCTCTACAAAATAGACATTCAGTATTATTTGATGGACAACTATCGAATGTATGTTCCGTGAGACCGCATTTCTTACAGCGTGCTTTACTTTTACATACTTTTTGAGAGTGTCCAAAGCGATAGCAGTTATGACACTGCGTCACGTTTTGTACAAAAGGATCAACTTTACATATAACACTATAGATAGAAACTTCTTCAGGAATAGTTTGGCCCTTAAATTTGACAATTACGAGTTGTCTAGGTACCAACTTACTAGTATTATCTTCTAATCTGATATTGCGCATCAATCTTTTGATAGATAGGACTTCGATGGGGGATTTAATGGCGTTTAAGATTTGGTCATCTGTAAGACTAGTATCTACACCCCGGATAATGCCCATACGACTGATTGCGAACTCAGGAATATAAGCCCTGAAATTCATAAACTTATGTTTCGCAAAAGTATTTGCCGCAGAAGCGGATTTAAAAAATATCTTTATTCTGTTCCTTCCGGAACGTTCAGTTTTAATGACACAATTTTTCAAATCAGGGAGGGAATCCTCAATAAGTTTGCCTATAGCCACACTCTAAGAAAAAAATGTACCGTTTTACTACTATTATAGGAGGCAATTAAATGCCTTCTATAATGACAGTAACATTACAAACCGTAATGTACGAAGGTGAAAAATACACCATCATGGTGTAATTATTACTCACTCATATGTGTAGTTTTACACATGTCGTACGTAAAATTACGGTCCAGGTGTGTAATAGATTACGTTTTATTTGTGTATTAACTACACAACAAGATGTAATTTTACACATTCAGTTCGCAATAGTGCGCAGTTAAACGTAAAATTACATCATATTAATGTATTTTTAAACCACGCCTGTACACCTGAAAATGTAATTTTACACACTTATATAGTAATGTTTACACCCAGAAAAGTGTAATATTAATCCAACTGAATCACTCATTCTGATTCAATTCAACTGAATCAGTATGAGTGATTCAATTGTGCTGAAAAGAATAAACTGATTCAACTTAATTGAAAATAACGAATCAAAAAAGATTATTGATGGTTTTTTTTACATAAATATTTATAATAATATGACGTATAGAATAATTTGGAATTATATACAAAAAGATTCGAGATGTTAAATATTTTGCTTATTATGTCTAAATTTCTATATAAGTGTGTCGTATGATAAAATAATAATTTTTTTGGTAAATTTTAAAATAAACACTCCAAAAAAGTAAGATTATAAAAGTTTTATTATGAACGTTTACTTGCTTTCATGAACATAGGTAATCTTTATTTTGCAGTGTAACTGCCAATTAAACTGGTCAAAATTTTGAGATATGACTTTTTTTTACAATGCTTACGTTTTGCAGACACAATTATTTAAGCAATATCTTATAAAAAAATTAATTGTAATTAGATTACAATGATAATATTAAAAACTTATGGATTAAAATTGTAGTTACATCATATCAAAAATATAGTTTAAGAAAATTAACTAAACAATACTTAAATATAAGAAAAACAATATTCTGCTGACTTGCCATTCTTAGAACTTCGCAGAAAATGCATGCTGTGCTTTCATAGATGTCTTCACCAATTCCAGTTTCTAAACAAATCAGAAAATAAGGGTTACTTAATTTTATAACCATTTTTGATTATTATTTTTTTCTTTTTTTAATAACTATTTCACAGCAATTTAAAATTAAGAAAATTTCGCTTTCGCTACAAAATTACTTCTAGGCTATTTTAATGAATGTACAGATATTAGATTTTTGATTAAAAAACTCACCAGCAAAGTGACCCGGCGTGCTTATGGCACTGGCACTTCCGAACTGGTAGACGGAGGGTTTGAATTCCGTAGCCGGTTATATGCTGGCGAAAGTTTTCTGCTATTTCCCATCATAATTCCAGATGAATATCGACATTATCCTCAAGAAGATGGTTGCAAACAGACACCTACCAAATCCTTATACCGCTTTTCTTGTCCTCCGCCCAATATTCTGCTGACTCTTGCCATTACTAGAACTTCAGGGAAAATGTATGCTACGGTTTCACAGATGTCTTCACCAATTCCTTTTTCTAAACAAATCAAAAAATAAGGATTACTTAATTTTACAACCATTTTTGTTTATTTATTTTATTTATCTTTTTTCAATAAATATTTCACAGCAATTTAAAATTAAGAAAATTTCGTTTTTGCTACACAATTACTTCTAGGTTATTTTAATGAATGTACAGATATTAGATTTTCGATTAAAAAACTCACCAGCAAAGTAACCCGGCGTGCTTAGGTACTGGCACTTCCGAACTGGTAGACTGAGGGTTTGAATTCCGTTACCGGTTATATGCTGGTGAAAGTTTTCTGCTATTTCCCATCGCAATTCCAGATGAATATCGACATCGTCCTTAAAAAGATGGTTGCAAACAGACACCTACCAAATCCTTATACCGCTTTTCCTGTCCTCCGCTCAATATTCTGCTGACTCTTGCAATTACTAGAACTTCAGGGAAAATGTATGCTACGGTTTCACAGATGTCTTCACCAATTTCGATTTCTAAACAAATCAGAAAATAAGGGTTACTTAATTTTATAACCATTTTTGCTTATTTATTTTTTCTTTTTTCAATAACTATTTCACAGCAATTCAAAATTAAGAAAATTTCGTTTTTGCTACACAATTACTTTTAGGTTATTTTAATGAATGTACAGATATTAAATTTTTGATTAAAAAACTCACCAGCAAAGTAACCCGGCGTGCTTAGGCACTGGCACTTCCGAACTGGTAGACTGAGGGTTTGAATTCCGTAACCGGTTATATGCTGGTGAAAGTTTTCTGCTATTTCGTATCGTAATTCCAGATGAATATCGACATCGTCCTTAAGAAGATGGTTGCAAACAGACACCTGCCAAATCTTTATACCGCTTTTCTTGTTCTCCGCCCATATCATCATGAAAAAGTTGAGAAATAATGATGTGAGTGACGTCCGTTACATACCATTGTCTAAAAAACGAACGTTAAATTCCATTATTATTATTATCATTGTTATTATTACTTAAAAAACTCGATTTCCATACGTCGCGTCGTTTCAATTTAAACCTGTTATGAATTTATATTACTGTAAAGCAAAAAAAAAAAAAAATTCGTTAAGTGCGTGTTCTTGACACGCACTAACAAGTAAAGGTCCCGAGGCCGGACCTATCGATTTCGATGAAACTTAAATATATTGTAGAACACTAAAAACTAAGGAACACGTATTTTTTTTTATCTGCGGAAAAACGGTTTGAAGGGGTGAAATCGCCCTCCAAAAATTGGGGTAAAAATTTAATTTTTCAAATATCTCGAAAACAGTAAGAGATAGAGAAAAAGTTTAAATTGGCGATATTGCTCTTTTTTAAAGAGCTATCTATTGATATGCAATTTGTTCATATTACATCAACAGGAGTGGTTGGGGGTTAAAATTTGGGGGTTAATTTTGCAAAAAGGGGGTGAAAAATAAACAATATAAATTTTTTGTTTACAGATTTGAAATCTACGTCAAAAAATCTAATTGACCTGTTTTTGCTCAATGCCCTAATATTAAGTCTAGGGGTAGTTAACTAGAGGGTGACTCTGTCGAATAGTCGTACAATTTGGGTATTTCAAGGAGTTCTTCATGGAAAATAGCTTAAGACAATTAGAATAACGTAGAAATGAAATTCTCGAATTCAAAATTGAGTTTGAGCAACATTGGAGAGGGGGTGAGTCACCCTCTTAAATTACATACTAGTTTATATACACTAATTTTTGCTATTAACACACTGATAGTGGGTAAAATAATGTCACAATAAGTGGTTCTGAAGTTGGACTATCATATGTAAGGTCTTTATTAGGTTTGTTTTTTAATGGATATTATAGTTTTCCTTATCGAAAATTATCGATACCGAAAATTACATAACCTAACCTAAAATAACGAAACCTAATAAAAACCTTACATACGATAGTCTAACTTCAGAACGATCTATTGTGACATTATTACCCCCTGTCAGTGTGTTAAAAGATATCTGAATTGTAGATAATGTTTTAATTTTCACAGAAATTGACAACCCCCCAAAATAAATTATTAGTCAAATTGTAAAATAAACTTTTATCAAATTACATAACTATTTGTATGAAGTAAAATTAAAAAAATTAACTTACCTGAAATATTTTAAATGTATCATCAGGACAGCATTTTGGAAACAAACAAATTTATATTACAGTATTCTTTGCACAATATTCCAGAAGCCATTTGCATAATGCAAATAAAAACAAAACACCAGTACACCACTATAACACTGTTTTTGTAGCATATTTAAAGATTAATTTATCATACACGTTATAATCATATTAACTATATATCTTATCAAAAAATACTTTTGTTTAATTCAGCTAATTTGAAAACATAACTTTTAACCTTTAAGAGTATTACTTATGTACGTATAAATAATACAGCAATTCAATAACAGATAATATTAAAATACATAAACTCATTTGCGCGCGCATGGGTTTTGCTATTTAGTGGTGTAAAAATAAATCAAAAACGTTGTAAAAATCCAAAGTTACACCTTTATTTGTGTAATATTAAAAAAAAACAGTAATTATACACAAATTATATAAAAATACACCAATTTTTTCATATTACACAAATAATAGTGCATATTTTCAGAGCGAGGAGTAATTTTGCTCTAAATTTAAGTTATTTTACACGTTTTTGACCCTTTTTTCTTAGAGTGCATAGGATGAATTTTACCAATATTATTATTCGTTCCTTCAATAAATACAAAGAATTTACCAGATAAATCTTCATTACTATAAAAATAAGATCTGTTACCTGAGATAGCACTACCAGTATCTCCTGATGGTGAATTTTTTTCTGGATCAGTCTGTAGATAGTTATGATCAAGTATGGGATTGGTTTGGTGTAGAGATTTAATGATGCCTTCGCACTGTTTTTTAACAGTAACTTCATTCCCAGTTGGTGTTTGGAGCCTTTTTCTGCCTTCTGGGTACTCTGAAGACTCCATAGAAACTTCCTCAATGGATGAACTTGATGCAATACGTTGAAGCATATTTGCAATGGTATTAGAATCCCTCGAGGATGGACCAGGACTTCCTGAGTCCCGGTCCATGATGGTTTTAAAAGTTAATCAACACAAATAAATTTGACACTTAATATGTACCTATTTGTATAATTTTTTAAATATTCGATAAATTGTTAATTGAAATTATATAATTAAGCAGAAAAAAACAAAATAATTTATATAGTTGTTTTGTATTTTTAACAACAATTAAACAACCTTCCACTTGCTTATAACAAATGTTAATGTACCTCAAAGTTAACAATGAAAATCAGAATTTGTTCTTCAGATGGCTGTAACTCAAAAACTATTTGAGATACGCACTTGAAATTTTAGTATGTTATTTTTAAAGGTATAGGCTATCAAAACATGCAAAAAAAATTTGCCAATTTTTTCAAAATGTCACACTAGTGGTCCCCCTTAAGTTTTATGGATAGGTTAGATATACATTGTATATTGGGGAAGGTCAGAAATATAATTACTGTGAACTATACATATACATGTATATTAAATTTTGTGTAGACAGTAATTTCCATTATAAAACGTTTAACACATTCTTTTGCAGTTTTTTTTTTTTTTAAATATTTTTTTTTTTTTAAATTAATTATTTTTATCAGAAAAACCACTTTTTTATCTGAATCATATTTAAAAAAAAAATTAATTAGTAAACGTTATGGTTTCTTGAAAAATAAAAATATAAAAAAATTTGGAAATTCTAGTAATATTAATTAATGCTGAAATAATTAACGATTAAGGTAAAATGCAGATGGAAATTCAATGGAATTAAAAACAATCTAAATGTGATTATATTAAGAGAATATTTAAGGTCAGTAGTAACTAGTACTATCAATAAAAAAAAGTTTTGTCGTTTGAAAAGTAGGGCTGTATGGACAGTTATATTTGGAATATATTTTCATATATTTTTAACTTATACAGAAGTTAAGGGCAGGGTAAGGTATTAAAATATTTTTTTTTGCATTTCTTTTTTTTATTTTTTTAACTGAATGCATAATATCTCAAGAATATTGTCTCAAAATTTCAAGTTGATTGGAGCAAAACTGAGGAAGTTATAAGCATTTTTGTGGCAGATGTTTCGCTCTCTATATATATCTCTCTCTCTCTCTCAGTTATATTATAGAAATTTCAATGGAAGTGCTAACGTGTTTATACCTGTACTGTATATTTTGTCAGTGTAGGGTATAAAATTTAGTTTAGCAGTAAGTATTCTATATCAGTTTTATACAAGAATTTTTAAGTGTTCAAAACTTTAAAGCGTTTTCCCCATAGCTCACGTTTTCTAAGTCGGTGCCCCTCATAACTTCAAAACTACAGCATCGATCCATTTGAAATTTTGAACACCATTTCTATACATAATTTACGAGGTAACGCTGGAGAGTTTTTTTCAAATTTGTTAATAATTTTTATTTTACAATTACAAAGTCCGTTCTAAGTGTTCCGTTTTTCCGTTCTAAGTGTTCCAAAAAAGTGAAAAATTGAAATTTCGAAAAACCCTCCCAGCGTTACCTGAGGAAAACTATTATCTAACGAATGAACTTTAATTTTTTTATTTCGGATGATCCAGCACCAAGTTATGAGGGGCACCGCAATTCTACTTTTTTCCGAGACACGTTCGAATAATTGCTGCCATTACCTACTGTATTTTTTAATATTTCTTTGTGAAAATTTTATACAATATACTTCGAATGTCATACTTTAATGTACCACCAGTTTTAATAAAGAGATTTTGACTGTGTCGTCACAAAAAATAACAAAAACATGCCTTTTTTGTACGAATTAACCTTACCCTCACCTTAAGAAGGTTATTTCAAATTAGTAAATGGATCACTTGATGATCCACGGGCTATTGGTTGTTGAGGTCTGGTGTAATCATGATTGGTAACAGAATGAATATTATTATAAAACACGCCTGTCACAGCATCCTGCGTAACATACCGAATTTCATCATAGCGAACCATAAGAACACAAAGTTTCAATTTAAAATGTATGGGCTTTGTCATATAGATCAATAGTATAAATCATGCATGATTGCATCGCACTTACTTATTATTGAAATGCGACCCAGCAGCGAATTTTCGTAATAGGGTGTTTGTTTGATGTATTTAAAGTTTGTGTTAAATATTACATAATTCTTTGAGTTATCATTAGATAAGTTTAATTTTAACGGCGAAACGTAAAAGCAAGTGGTAATAATTAGGAAAATTTATTTTGAAAATAATTAATTTTCAATAACGATTTAAATGACTGAAAACGCGCAATCACTTCAGGACGACCTCACAATTTGTAAACAAACATGTAGATTTTGATAATTTTCATCTGCGAAGCAAAATAATGTTGTATTTCAAATGTTTCCATTAGTTTTAATACACAGTAATAACAATAATCAACCAGAATTTAAATATATATTCGTTTTTATTTTGATGTGTTATGAATACAGTCAAAGTTTTGGGACATTTCTGGATTTTCAAATTGTGACATTATTGTGTACAATGAGCCGTTTATTTGCGGCTTTTTCATTTAAAATTAAAAAATTATCTTTTGGTGATTTTAGCGAATTTCCATTCTGGAAATTCAGCTATTACAGCCGGTGTCATGCGCGACTTGAGCCCGGGACCATGGCAGAAATTTGTTTTGAGGTCCCTAGAACCCAAAAATAACATTCACTAAAATTTATATATATATATATATATATATATATATATATATATATATGTGTATGTATGTATTTACGTATTTATATATTTATGTATCAACGCGATAACTGTCGAACGAAATGTCCTAGATTTACGAAATTTGGTGAGAACGTTGGAAGTCCAAAAATCTTGGATGAGTTCTTCAGCCAGACACGTCGGATGCCAGGAACATGGTTTTTGTTCTTGCAAAAAATTAGTTTTTTGCTAAAATTTGCTATAATTTAAACGTTTTTGCCACATTTTTTTACACCATTGCAAAAACGGAAAAAAATCACATAAAAAAGGTTTTTTGAACTATTATTCTAGGTTAGCTAGTTTTTGAGAAAATAAGAAAAAAAAGTCAGTAGTAAGAATTGGACAGTTCTGGACCCACCATCGGATTTTTTTGAGCGATCTCAAGGAGGAGGTACCACTTCTAAAAATGAATCATCCTGCATAACATAGCGAATTTCCATTTACAAAAGTACGTTTTTCTCGGAAACTAGTTGATATAGAGTAGGTAATTGTAAATAAAAAAACCTTCTTTATGTGATTTTTCCGCCTCATTTCGCCAAATTTTTTTCATGTTTACTAAGTGTCCGCACGATAACTCAGGAACGAAACATCTTATTTTTAAGAAATTTCGTGAAAACGTTTACGGTTTTTTGGACATTTTTCGTGAAAAAAATTTGGCGAAATGAGGCAGAAAAATCACATAAAGAAGGTTTTTTATTTACAATTACTCTGTATCAACTAGTTTCCGAGAAAAACGTACTTTTATAAATGGAAATTCGCTATGTTATGCAGGATGCTGCGACAGGGGTAAAATTAATATGAAAGAATAAGACATTTAGAGTCGTTTTTTAATTTAATAGCCTACCATATTGTTATAGATTTTGTCATATAAATCAAAAGTAAAAATCGTTAAACTTCATTGTTATTAACAAATTCTTCTTCTTTCGCTGTCTTTCATTTGCGCAAAAGACAAACAATGTTATTCTTGTTAAAGTACCTATATTAATATTACACAAACATTAATTGTAGTATTAGCTATTGTTTCTGAGAGTCCCAATTACTCTGATCATATTATATCTAATGGTTTCCGTGTTGGATTGGATTAGGCCCGATTAACATTAACGCTCCGCTCTCGGTACGCTCCCACTCCACTCTCGCTCCCATATAATCTTGTTGTGTTCACATTACCGTGCTGATATCATGCTGGTACCTATTCGTTCTTTATTCACATTATAATGCCGCTCTGGGTACGGTCTCAGTTCGATACAAATATCTTTTCATAACAACTGAATGCAAGCGGAGTGGAGTGGAATCAAAAAAGTGTTTACACTATAGGTATAAGCCATAACAAGTCTGATATCGCTCCGATAAAGTATTACCTGAGTGGTATTGATATTGGAGTGGCATTTGAGCGGGAGCGAACCGTAACTGATATCGGACCGATATCAGAGCGGTGATGTGAATACACTCATTGTTTATTGTGTAATAATATTTTATCGAATCGGGAGTGAAGTGATATCGTACCGAGAGCGGAGCGTTAATGTAAATCGGGCCTTACACTATCAATTCATATAAATGAGCACCTATTTAGTTAGTTTTGTGTGTGTGTGTGTGACATGGTATTATATTACGTATGTACATGTAAGACGAAAATCCGATTACAATCATTTTAATATAATCGGATGATAATCAACGATGTCCAATATAAAACAATAACCTTAAATAATTACCAGAGACTGAAGCGAAGTACATTATTTATAAAACATCATTGAATGATCAAATAAATTGGTTTCACTCTACCAAAAAAAAGTTAAGCTTGAACGGCAGCCAATTGAATTAAATCAGTAATAATTTATCTCCTAACAAAAAAAAAATTGAAATAGATGACAAAATGGCTTTATTTGTTGTCGTATATTTTAATGACATCATAAAATTGATTTCTTTTTTTTCGAATTGTTGGATTTGTAGTTCTCATTATTTGGTTAACATTTATTGTGTTATTTTATTATGTGGAATGATTGAATAATTAAAGCTCAAAAGTAGTGGTCATTTACGTTACAAAAATACTTATTTTGTCTAACCTTTTATGATAATATAACAGGGCCGGATTAACCCTGGGTCCGTCCCTAGGCACCTTGAAAAATGCCACCCCTACTTTTTGTTTGAAAAAAAGGAAATCTTAAAAAAAAGAAAAAAAACGTCCATCACAAATTTTTCTGCCCTGTTTTAAAATTTGCCGCCCCTTTTCCTACCTTTTTTACAAACTTTCTCTTAAAAAAATAAGTGACGAGCAAAAAAAAAAACGTTAATTACTCATTTTTCCGCCCTATTTTAAAAATTTACCGCCCCTAAGCCATCGCCTAGGGTGACCTATTGGCTAAGCTGGCCCTGTAATATAATATAATACGTAATGTGATTTAACGTACGTTTTTGAGAATTTTTTGTCTATAACAGATGCCACCCACATCATTATTTGTATCTTTAGTTATTCTTTTTAAAATATTTTTTTACATTATACCTACATTTATGATGTGAGTGGAGGACAAGGAAAGTGGTGGAGGAGCTAGGGTTTGGATGATGTGTGTCTGCAGCCGATTTCTTCAATGGAAATATGTCGATATTCATCTGAAACTGTCAAGGGAAACTGTAGAAAACCTTCATGAGTATAATCGGTAGCGGCATTCGAACCCTCAATCTACCAGTCGGCAAGTGCAAGTGCCTAAGCATGATCGACCATTTCGCTGGTTGAACTTTTAAATTAAATTATAGGAATAAAATCAGTGGGAAGTAAGGTAATGGTACTAGAAGTTGACACTATAAGAAAAATTTTTAAGTATTCTTAACTTTGCGAAAGGAAATTGTATTAAGTGAGCTTTAAAATCATGTTTTCTTTTTACTTTAGGATATAACGAAAGTGAATTGGTATATAATAGAAAGAAAATAATAAAATTTTCCTTTGAAAAAATTTAAAAAAAAATTCCTAGAATAGTCAGTAGTTGACACTTTTAATTTTACAATTTTTAGTATTGTTAACATTAATAAATTTCAGTAGTTGACACCAACCAATATTTTAAGCAAACTAGGTAGGCGGTTTTAAATTCCCTACAGAAAGTCATGAAACCCCATCAAAATCATAAATGTGAAAAATGGACGAGTTCTATTTCATCATGTTGACCGGAAAAAGAGCTGAAATCAAAATAAACTGTTAAGTTCCAAACATATTTTTCTTGCAGAATCGGAATAATATAATATGATTTTAAAAATAAACATTTTTTACTGCCATTAATAGATATTTTACATTAGAACTTAACAAGCTTTTAAAATTAAATAAAACGTACCAAGTGAATAAAAATACTGGCTAAGTTTCAATGTAAAATTTCTCTTAATTATTTTTAAACAGTTTGATGGATCTTTTAAATCTATTTTATTTCGATTTCGCAGGAACAATGTGTTTGGAATTTGACAGTTTGACTGTCATTTTATTGTTAGTTCTTACTTTAACTTGACAATCATTAAAAACACACATTTTTGTTACACCTGGCTCTATGAAATCCAAAAGATGTTTTGCAGCTACCGTAATCGGAATTTCTCATAATCTAAATAGTGGCAAGTTATAAATTGTGTTCTAGTAGTTGACACTAAATGAGTTAGTAGATGACAGGAGGATAGGGGGTGTCAACTACTAGATCCGACGTTAAAAATATATTTAAAAATAACTCACTGAAATCTCAGAGGAAATACAATAAATTACCGTTAAAATATACAAATAGTATTGTTGCATCAGTAGTTGACACTGATGTCAACTACTAAAATTTGACTTATATCAGGATCCAGTAGTTGACACCCACAGATGACAAGGCAATGACTCAGAAATTATCAGTTAATGAATTTTAATATCAACTTCCATCTATTTATAATTGATTTAAGTCATTTTCAAACATAAAAATATGTATGTTTTTTTAAAACTGAAAAATCAAAAAATTCATCATACATCAAAATTGGCGGTGAGCTTTGCGAGATAATTATTAACATGAAAACTAGATTGCTGTATGTGACAAACCAAATTATATCAATTAAAAAAAGCTCTTGATTGTCTCATAATAACAGTTTAAAGTTGCAAGTGTCAACTGCTAAAGCACTGTCAGCTACTGGTACCATTACCTTAATAAGGAATAAGGAAGTAACTATCCGTTGCAATAAATTTGGTCATTATCAACAGGCAAAAACGAAACTTTTTTGGACAACATTATAAGTTTCAACCTATTGGTTTTTTCTGGAAAATTGGGTTTTAATAACGTATTCGTCTTTCCACTATTTCTTGTTGGTCAGCCTTTTTTCCCAAAAATTCCCTTTTTCCCAATTAATAATGATGATACAATACATTGAAATCGGTTATCATATTTAGATGCCACAAATGTTTCTTCTGTTTTTGTACCATTAAGTATAAATATCATTTATTCAGAGCCAGAAGTTTTTCTAGGCGCGCCATTTCGCCGACGCCGACGGTATATTTTATGCCGTCGGAAAATTTCGCTGCCAAGCGATTTCGCCGCTGAGACATTTCGGCGCGAGAGAAGTATTTCAATAATAAGTGTAATGCAGTCATTATTTTCTGAACGAAGGTCAGTTTGGTAGTTGAAGCACTCAGTAATTCGGCTGTCGCTGAAACCAACGACCGAAGCAGCTAGAAGATTGTAAATATTATATAATAAATAAGGTAATCAAATATAGCTGTACGTGAATTCACGGCAATTTTAAAAAACATTATTTAAAATAATAGCTACAACATGACTCAATTTTTGAGCAACATAATGCAGTGAGAATGTTGGTAGTTTGGTGCAAAGCGTCAATCATTTACCTTATTTAATATGGAAATAAAAACAAGTTGATATTTTGCATGCAATAAAGATACAGTTATAATTTTTGTGGGGTTATTATAAAGATAACATTTTATATCTGGCTATAGTGGTCCAGGTAACAATAAAGATGAAATATGGATGTATTGCAGTGGTTGTTACAAAAAAACCGTTAATTTTATGCAAGAGTTTAATTTCTTTGTTCTTTGGCAACGTTAATATATTCTGAAAAGATAAGAATATGTGCCATATTTATCAAAACACAGATAAAGTATCTCCAAAAATATAAAGATGTTATTTTTTGTTAATTTAAAAATATTATAGGTGAAATTATTCTCAAAATCAGTTTTAAAATTTCGATTTTGTTTAATTACTCGGAATCTATACCGACAAAGGAAGAGAGTAAATTGATATAACTCTTTATTATTAGCCATTAAAAATTACTTACAATTAGTCATTATAGGCTCTTTAAAATAATTGGGAGTTAAAAAATGAAGTAGGATAGTAGGTTGGTGTCGTGTCCGTACAGCGCGTCTTTAGAGAGTGCGTGTTCAGAGAGCGAACATAATTATCCCTAGAATCATACGTACTCGTCAAAACGACAAACGAACTTCTCTACCTGCTCCAATACTGTGATTTGTCGGTATCTGCTCGCTGTGAAACTTTTGCTATCTAATTTATTTGTTATTATAATACATAAGACATATAATTTTTTTTTATAGCTATTGTCGTTTTTTTTATACTGAAATAGTGTGCGTCAAAAGGACGACGATGTATGATTAACCTATATTTTTTTTTAAAGATTTTGAGTCCACATATAAAAGTTTTCCTAATTTTTGTAAAATTTATTAAAGTTATGGATGTTATAATTAATTTATTCAATGATTATGATAATGTGAAAGATGATTACAGCTGTTTGACTTATATAGACGACATAATTCTGAAGTTTTAATATATTGAATCGAAAACTAAAGAATGCGTTTCGAATGACTTAATAAAAGATTAACAATTTATTTTGTGGAAAATATTTTAATTTTTATTATTTTTTAAGATCTTATTCGAAAAATTACTAACAAATTTTAGAAAATTTACAAATGTGCCTAATAGCGAAATAACTACATATCTATAGGAATATTTATGACTGAGAAATTTCACATTCTGTAAAGTCACACATTTCCACTGACTCATCATAGTTCATAAATTAATTATTACAATTGATATGTATTTATCTATTTTTTAATTTTTATAATGAAAATATGCTTTGATAAAAAGATTAAAAACATTAATAAATATTTACATTAAGAAATTTTTCCAAATCCAATTTTTTTAAATATTTTGTTCGCTTTTGTAGTATTGTTATGTAAAAAAAAATGTTTTTTGCAAATAAACTCTAAAACTCCCCGTAAAAAGTCCATTCGTCGAAACGACGCCGATGTATGATTAACTTGACTCGTGGACCAACGTATGATTCTAGGGTTATGGTACAATAAAAATAGACTGACCAGATGTACAAATATACATTGATAATATAGTGCCGTCCCAAAAATAATATTGTCATTCTGTGATTTTTAATTTGTTAACAAAATTTTTTAATTATATATCTTTGGTGAAACATTACGAATTTTTCAATTTTCTTTCAAATTTGGACACTTTCGGTGAAATTAGCATTAAGTTAATAATGATTTTAAAAACAAATTTTTCCTGTAAATGTTTCCAAGAAAGTATATACTTTTTAACTAGGAATCGATGTAGAATTCAGGCAATAATCTCTGAGTTTATAAATGTTATATAGGTAAATCCTTAAAATCACTGTTTCTCAGACTGTCCGAGCTAATATTGAAAATTAGACGTTAAAATACAGCTAAGGCTTACACGGTCAGTATAAAGCTATTAAATATAAGTAAATTATTACTTATTCAGTTAGTAAAATATTAAACTAGAATTATCATTCAAAATTTAAATTTTGTTAACAAATTGAAAATCACAGAATGACAATATCATTTTTGGGACGGCACTGTATAGTACCTGATCCCATACCGTACATGGTCAGTTTATTTTATAGTGTATAGTTTTATGACTTTTATTCGCTCAAGAAACACCGTATTTACTTGCGCTCTGCGGACACGCGCTCTCTAAACACGTAATCGGTAGATTATGCTTTATGTATATTAAGCTTTGATTAGTATGTATTAAAATTACACAAAAAATATTAATTTAAGTGCTTTTGTTTAAAGAAATTACTGTGGGCGTAACATCTTTTTTGTTAAATACGTAATTTAAAATAAGAAATTCAATATGCATAAGGAAAAATTTACGGTGGTAAAGCTGAATAATGTACTAGGAAGAATTTCCAATTTGGAACTATTTTATATTGATTCTAGTCTAAATCAATTTTTAACAGAAATCAAATTAGAAGTTCCTAATTCTACGTAAGTTGTAAAATGTTTTTTAGAACGTTCAGAACAAATTAATTTAGCACTGAATATTGCCTTTTAAAAACTGTTATTCAAAATCACAAAAATTTTAATTAAAAAAAATTACAGAATTTAGGCTAATGATGGCGTAATTAGAAACAACAATCAGAAATAGCTTACGCCACAGACCAGTATAATCATTATTTGAGATTCTATATAAAAATTTGGTTAAAACATTAAATGTTGAATTTCTCTTCTTTGTTCCGTCATTAATCATTTTATTACAATAAAATAATTAAAAAATAACAATATACAAAATCTGATGTGTGAATTTTATGAATGTTTTACGATAGGTATTAGGTACAAGAATCTCTCTATTTGACAATATTGATTCGTGACGTAATAAGAAAGGTGATCAAGGAAAGATGTGATGGTTCGGAAAATATGTGTGTGCTTTAGAGGGAAATATGTAAGCATTTTTTTTTTTTTTTGAGAATTTTTCCCAGAAATAATTTTTTTATGTTATTTTAGATAAATAACGTAAAAGTCCCTATACCGGAACGCAATCATATGTCCGAACAGTTTTGACATTTATATGTTAATGAAGTTATTTCTGAAGGAAACATCTGATAACAAAAATTATTATTAATAGAATGATTATTTTTCAATTTAAATTCACCTCGCATTTAATGTTTCCTTACTTAATTAAAAGTAATACATATATATATATATATATATATATATGTATATGTATATATATGTATATATATATGTATATATGTGTATGTATATATATGTATATGTAGATATATATATATATATATATATATATATATATATATATATATATATATTTATATATATATATATATAAACAATTTTTGTTGAATATAGTATTTTTTTGATCCTTTGTTTACGTCTGATACTTAAACCATCGTATGTGCCGTACTTTGACTTTTGTTTGGATTTAGATCCTTTGTTTGGATTTAGATGTCGACATTTTGTAAAAGAAAAACATTAATAAATAAAAATTTTTTAAAAACATATTCATTGGATTAGAAAAACTTTCTTTCATGCTTATTAAAGAACCATTTAGACGGTCATATCAGTTCTCAGTTCAGTTTCAGTTTCCGTTCTCGTTTCATTTCAGCTCTTAAGAAGGTTTGTTTTTACACGATCCGTTCGGTTTTCACTGTTCTCAGTCGTTTCAGTTCTTTGTATAATATGAGTTACTCTAAATAAAGTGTTTCGCTTTAAAAGTCTTCAACTTATATTCTTATACTAGTTTAAAAATGCAAATATAAACTCATGGATGTAGACTATTTCACTGTAATAGCGTTAGCTTTGGTGCTGAAGAAAGAGCGGAAGAAAAGAAGCTAGTGGAGTAAGGTTTGCCTTCTTAAAAGAAATTCATTGTCGCCTATAAATTTAAGGAAGGAACTTCGCTTAAAACCATGTGATTGGTTGAATTATTTACGAATGAATAAGGATACGTATCTCCTAGTCCTTCCTGATTTTCATCGTCGCCGTCCATGGTATTAACACTTGTTACAGTCGGCTGTTCGTGGCTGACGAACGAAAGGAGATCAAAATACCATAGTGATGGTTTGTATACTTCCCCAGTTCCTGCTCCACTTATTTCATTGTCCTTAACTTTCTTAAGTTCTTTGTTGTAAGTTGAGCGTAGGCTATTTATTTTATATAGATTTTACCATACAGATTTACCACCGTATTTTATATATTTCTTTAATAGAAGAGTGTAGGCAGCTTCCCTAATATTTACATTGTAGTAACGTACATCTGCCTTATTCCATGAACACGGTAAGGTTTTATAAATTTTAATAAATTAGATAACAAAATCGTGACCCTTGTTGGACATAGCAACAGTTGCCTATATAAAATGTGCACTTTGTCAGATTTTCAAGAAAACTGACGTGAGTAAACGGACTGAGGCATGATGCGCTTGTTTACATATACGATTTCTAAGAACTGAAACGAAACAAATAGGTCTATCCATCCTGTCAGTTCTCAGTCTACGTTTCAATTCTGCTTTCCGATTTTAGTTTTTACACGTAGGGAAAAACTGACAGTTTGTCTGAAATTGAAACTGAACTGAGAACTGATATGACCGTCTAAAAGGCCCTTAAGAAAAAAAAGGAGTGTTTAATTTATTTGTCAATTTTTATAAGCCAGTTTAATTACACACCTAAAAATAGTGTTCCGGTATAGGGGTTTTTACGTTACCGGCAAATTAAAAACTCTGTGAAAATACTTTAGCTGCTATGAAAAATCTGTACCACCTGTTTAATAAAAAGTGTAACATTAACATGAAAAATAAGCTAACTATATACAAATTACTTTTAAGACCGATTCTTACTTATGCTGCACCAGCTTGGAGTCACACCTGTAACACTAATTTTCTCAAGCTGCAAAGGGCTCAAAACAAAGCTCTAAAAATTGCTGGTAATTATCCATTTATCTACAATATTTTTGTAAACATTTTATGTGTTAACAACAATAAATTATTATTAAGTATTATTATTATTATTATTATAAAACTACTGATCTGCATTTATGGAAATGTCAACTGAAACCGTCTTTCAATTTATCAAAAAGTTGTGCTCTAGGTTTTATTCCAAATGTTCCCTCAGCACTAATAGATAATATGTCAAAACTCTAGGTGACTACACTTTAGAGTCGCTTCAGCATAAGTACAAAAAATATAAATACAAACGTACAAAACACATTTTATTGTAATATTAATGTTGCTCAGTTCCAACTACATACTTTAAATCATGTATAACCCTGACCTAAATTTTAGTTTTATTTCGAACTAAGCACTCATAAGTCATATTTACTTATTCTTGGGGTTTTTTATATGCAATTAATTTTTACCCCCGCATCAAACTTATTATAAATAAAACAAAAATTTATAACATGTTGATACTTAATAAAATATATGTAAAATGGTTTTTACAAGTACATTTAGGGTTGATCCACACTATAGTGCCAATCACAGTCCGTTCTCAGTCCAGTCTCGCTCCGGTAAAATCCTATTACATTCACATTTACGATCCAATGTAATTTTTCTATATTCATAGATATTGTCATTCACTATAGATTATATACTTATTTATTAATTTTTAATTAATAAATAATTACCTTTTTTTCAAAATTTCTCAGTTAAATATTCTTTGGAACGAATCGGTGTTGGACCATGACTGGACTGAAACTGGACTGTTGTTGATAGTGTGAGTACACTTATTATTTCTCTTTTAAGAATATTTTACCGGAGCGAGATTGGACTGACAACGGACTGTGATTGGCACTATAGTGTGGATCAACCCTTACTTATAAAACAGTATGTATGTACATACCTACTCTGCGTTATTTATTTGTGCAATAAATAGCCAATAAATGTATATTTTATTTATTTATTTAAATCGGCAATTTAAAACACTTTTTGGAAAACTATTAAATACCGTATTATTAGGTAAATACCGTATTTACCAGTTATTTTCTTGTTTAAATGTTTATTTTGCATGCAAACAATGGAGTAAATTGTATAAAGTGCTACGGCATGTATCAATAAATTAAATGCAGTAATTGCTAACTTACTGTTTTTGCTAGTTGATATCAATGTGTACATATGTACAAGTATATATGTCTATAACAAGCCATCGAATGTATCCTACATGAGGGCAAATACATAATGTTTTTCATTATATACATAAATTACCTATAATGTGTTATATAATCTTTATTAATCTCTCTTACTGTTTGGATAATCCTATAATGTTTTTCTGTTTGCCCATTTATAGTTAGATGACAGAAGAAATATCAGAGTTACTGCAAATAAGATTTTAAATCAAGTGGAAAAGACGATTTTTCCTTAGCATCAATAATTTATTGGAGATAAATGGTGTGCTCTAGCAGATTTTATGTACATATAATAAAGCAAACGGAAAATAAATGTAACCAAGACCATGTTGGAGATATATTAGTTTACCTGTTTGAGGTGCTAGGGTATCTTAATTGCTTTAAATGTCTGTAGATGTTAAGTACGGACAACGTAAATTTAATAGATTTGAACGTTGCTTTACGGCACTCCATATTTGTTAACAACAAATAAAACACTGCAAAAATATTACTTTCAAATAAATAATTTTTTATAACACCCGCTTCTAAAGTTCAATATTCGAGCGTTGTGTAGTGGGCGTAAAGAGCAGTTTTCATATCATTGTAAAACAAACGACAGTAACTGTGCGCGAAAGTACAACTGTGCGTGAAAGTAGCTAAAACTATGCCAGAAAATAATGATATTCATTTGTCAATGATAATCATATTCAAATTAAACATGGAAACGGTCGACAAATTAATAAAAAAAATAAAAATGATCTATAAATTAATAAAAAAATTTTTTTTTCATATAACATTATAAATTTAAAATTAACCCTACTATTTTCTAAAATTGCTTAAAAATAATTAATTTTTTTCTCTCTGTTAAACTTTAGAAGCCGTCGTTATAAAAATTATGTTCGATACGTATACGTAAAGAGAGGTATCTAATAGAATTAAACTGGGGCACTCGCTAACAGGATTGACACATACACAACGAGATCTCGTGCGCTTACCCCCACGAGCCGTCAGGTGAGTGGGGGTATATAGAGCACTCGATCTCGTTGTGTATGCGTCAGTCCCTTAATTAGACTCGTGGCCCAATTTAAGCCTACCTCTCTTTACGGATATGTTTCAAAAATAACTATTATCACATGTCTGATCCAAACTAATGATATAATTATATCTACTATATTTCATGCCTTATATATACTAACTACACTTTTTGAAGACACAGTAGTAGAGGATAGCATGAAATAGATTGTAAGAAAGTATAAGTGTACAAAAAGTTATGGTTGCATTGTACCATAATATGGAAAATAAATTGAAATTATAAATATCAGTATAATCATTTAAAAGTTGATCAGAATTGGTCAGACATCTAATAGGAATAAGATACCACCCAGAATGAAATATGAGGATTGATCTATACTATGGTGCTGATCACATTCGTTCTCGGTCCACTCTCGGAACGTACGTATTTTTCTAAAATTATAAACAATGTTTCTATGGTATTAAAATATTAATTAATTAAATAAATAATACAGCACAAGCATGATCACAAGTAAAATATTTTTTGAAATGAATCGGTGTTGGACTGTAATCAGACTGGAGTTGGACTCGAGTTGATAGTGTGAATATAGTCATTTGTTTTCCATTTAAGAATATTTTTCCGGACCGAGATGGACCGAGAACGAAATGTAATCGGTACTATAATATGGATCGACCATCACAGCTTTACACTCTATTTTAGTTTTTTTTTTTTTTTTTTTTTTTTTTTTTTTTAATAATATACTTGGAAACAAATCCTCCATATTCAGACCAAATTCTAAATGCGTAACCGTAATAATATAATGAATTCAATGTATTTAGGCTGTTAACTGGGCCTACCAATGGCCACATTGTTATCAAGTATATTATAATATATAAACTCATTGTTATAATAGAGATATTTGTTATTCCATAATGTTTTTGTCTTGAGAAAAATGTGTAATTAGCTTGACTTATAAAGATAACTGTACTTTTGAAGTTAAATGTAAATAGCAATCAATAACAAAGGTTAAAGCACTTCATTGATGATTATATAAAAAGATGAATAATTACTCACGTGAAAATTCAATTAATAAGGTAGTCTTTAATACACATAATTACTATATTGTTATTTAAAGACATAAGTATAAGGTATGTTTATTTCGTTCTTGAAAATAAAATGACAATAATTTTGTTTTTCCGATGTAATTGCAATTTTGTAGAATTAATACAAATTGAATTAATACAGAACAGTGCTCATGGAAAACTGGTTAATTATAATTAACCAGTGGGTTGTAGAGATGATCGATATATCCATAACTGTTACTTTGTAACTAGTATAGAAAGATAACAGTTATCGTGAATAACTGGAATACCCAGTAACTGGTTACTTAAATAACTCCTTTGGAAATATCGATAACATAGGTCAATATTAATATATTCGAAAGCAAGGATCACAGTAATTTATTTTAACCACCTACGGAGAATTTCAAAATAATAACGTCCCAGGCAAGTTACACATATTGTAGCACATTTAAAAAATCCTTAAAAATGAACTATTCTCTATTGTACAGGTATCTATTTGTATTTGTAATTTTGTATCCATAAAATTGTTAAAATTGTGTATATAAAGCCTAGATCCTTGTATAGACGAGTATTTGAACAGATACTGCAGATTATTTAGTATCCGTCAGTATTATAGATCTGTGCATATTTCACTAACAGAACCATTTATACGCATATCGAATATCTTACAATATGTTAAAATATCTAAATACTAACTAAATAATAACTGTTACAAATAACAGTTATTTTTCAGTAATTGTTATTGCAATAACAGTTATTAGAAAATAACCGTTTAGCTCATCTCTAGTGGGTTGACAAACGAAACTAATTGCGAAGGACAAACGATCTAGGTGGTTTCGAAATTTTTTCTGCAATTTGTGGGTGCAAGTGGCAAAAATTTGCAAAAACAATTTTTGGGCCGCCATTCCGAAACAAAAAGTGGACAATCGAAAATTTTTGTTGGACAATAATAGACAAACGATGGACAAACAAATGCGTACGCTTAAATCGAAAAATTCGCAAAAGTGCGTGCCAACTTCGCATAGCTACTGAAGTTTTTAAATTGAAGTGGTATTTGCAAATAATAAAGTATAGGCTAAATGAATTGCTAAATCAGCGATCAAAAATGTTAATGGACACTTCTTGTAGAAAGGCTGTACTGAGAGATTTATGTTTTGCAAAGCCATTTTTGGGTCCACGCATGGTTTACTTGACGGCTAGGGAGTCTTAAGGGCATCTGCATGAGTCTACAATGGTAACAAAATAATACATTTTATTTGTCCATGCGCCTTGGGTTCTTCATTACTGTGCAAAGAGGCCCAGTTTGGTCTCCATTTTTACCGATAAATATAACTAAATGAATTTTACTAAATGGAAATTTTATAATTTAATTAAAGTAATTCAACTGGTCATGTAAACCGCAAAAGTTTAAATGTTTATATGTGTAAAATGTTTTATAATTTATTTAACTAAATAGTCGTATGTACGAAATAGAAGCTTTTAAGTTAATAGATAATAGACTAGAAATTCCAAGATCTCATCTAAAATAGTAATATTATTTGATATAGTTACATAATTCCTTGAAGTGGTAGTAGTAAATACAGTGAAACTTAATTTTAGTTAGTTACTCTTTCTAACAAATTAATGATTAGTAAAAAAGAATCGTGTTTCGAATGAATTAATCAGTAATCAGTTTAGTTACTTCACTGTATGCGCTCAGATATACAAGAAATAGAAAATTGAAATTATCTATCAACGATCTCACGTGGACAAAGCGGCCAAATGTCCTCTCGTCATGGGGAAAGACCCAGTAAGATATCAGGGATAACCACTTGGCATTTATGTGGGCAACAAAACCTTATCTGGGAGGTGCGGAGTTGTTAACACAAGAATATTTTTGACAATTTAATCAAATCTGACATCTTTTTATTAATCTTATTAATGTTGATTTAATGAATATTTTTATAAAAATAATAAAATATTATCCAAGTCTAAGAGACCCGTATTTCTTTTTGTTATTTGCTGAAAAATAGTTTGAAGAGGTGAAATTGTCTTTCAAAAATTTTGCAAATATTCCGAAAATGGTACGAGATAAAAGAAAAGTTTAATTTGCCAATGTTGTTCTTTTTTAAAGAGCTACCTATCTATCGATATGCAATCTCTTTAAACTCAACAAGGATGATTAGGGGCTAAAACTTGGGGATTAATTTTGTAAGAATTGAGTGAAAAATAAAAAATATTAAAATTTTGTTTGCAGATTTCAAATCCACGTACAACAATCTAATTCACCTTTTTCACCTAGTTTCGTAATATTAACTCTAAGGAGTAAGGGTACTAAACTAGAGGGTGACTGCGTCAACATAATTGTACTATGTGAGTAGTTCAAGAATTTTTTTTTCATGGTGTACAGTTTAGGAGAAGTTTAAGGGATTTTTACAAGTGATGTGCTATTAAAAAAACCATTTTTTGGAATTTTTTTGAGGGAAACTATTTATCGTAATGAAAAAAACTTTTGTAACATTAAAGTACATATAATTGATCGGCGTTATGTAATAACAGATTAAGCGCCAAATAGATTAAGGTAAATAACGGTACATATTCTTTGCCATTGAGAAAAAGATGTACCGTTATTTACCAGAACCAATTTGGCGCTTAATCTGTTATTGCATAACACCGTCCAATTAAGTGTACCTTGAATATTTTTTCTTTTATTTTTGGTCAGCCGTCTGCTCTTGTAAACCTGTGAATTGGATGCATTCTCTTTATTATGGTGTTTTTTATAAGACTATCTAGAATCAGCCCTTGATATAAAAAATTAGATTTTTAGAACGCCTGAAAGGTCAAAAAACGGAACAATCTTTCTTACTTTTTTATTCAAAATGACGCCAAAAAAAAGTATGAGGTCTGATGGGCTGATTCTAGATAGTATTATAGAAAACACCATAATAAAGAAAATGCATCCAATTTTAGTCCAATCGGACTTACAGTTTTTTTTTTTTTTTGAATCGTTGGCACCATTTTGAATTACAAAATTTACACATGTGTCATTCAACAGGCCTACATGAGCAGATGGAAGGCCAGACAAAAAGAAAAAATTCAAGATAGTTACACTTAATTATATGTAATTTAATGTACAAAACTTTTTTTTTCATTACAATAAATAGTTTTTCCAAAAAAATTCCAAACTGTTTTTTTTTTTAGTACATAACTTATAAAAGACCTCTTAAGACAGTTAGAATAACGTAGAAATAAGATTCTAAAATTCAAAATTTAGTTTAAGCAAGATTGTGGAGGTCAGTCACCCCCGTAAGTTACTTACTATATTCTGTTCGACCGGAAGGCGCAATTTTGGCAGGCGGAATATTCACTAGTAATAAATCATTATTCAAAAATGAAAATAATCCTTAAGGAAGAGAACAATTAATAAGAACATCCGAAAAACGAGAGACTTAAAAAAAAGACAGATTATACAATTAGCACGAATTATACCTACCCTATGTCTCTTTATTTTTAACAAGAGACAAAAGTAGCTTATGATCAGTACTATTATTCTCATCTTTTATTACTAATATAATTGTATGTGTTTACCTACTTACTTTAGTATGTTTTTCATTTGATCTTACTTTAAAGGGATGCGAAATGAATATGATATGATTGTATGACTGTATACGGCAATACGGCATACTCTAAAACAAGAAGATGCTTTGTGGAATGTAGACAATTTAATTGAAAATGCCCAAGAACCTTTTATAATTGATTTAAATGAATCTTCCTCAATGGATTCAGCTGATAGTTGCGATTGTGACTAATAAGAACAATAAATTAATAAATATTACTTCTTTAAATTTGCTAAGGTTTTTTCTTCTATATATCACTATTTTTCAGATAATTTTATTTAATAATCAAATATATTTTTTAAATAAACTAATCGAACAGTAAAAATGTTCAAATTATTTTTTTGGAAGTTGTTTGTATTCATTCTATATTGTAATATAAATATCTGTAAAATATTCGTTTAAACTAATTTATTGAACGTGCACTTTTGTACTACTGAAATGCTAATGCATAGTCATAAATTATACTAAGGACTAAAATGTCAAAATTGCACCTACTGGTTGAACAGAGAATATCTTTCATTCTCCTATTCTCTGGTGTCCCTTTCCGATTTCGACGATTTTGAAATCTGTTGTTCTTTGTTAAAATATAAGAAACACGTATTTTTTATCTGCGGAAAAAACATTTCTAGGGAGTGAAACTACTACTCAAAGTTTAGGTTTTAAAGCGGTATTTTTCAAGTTTCTCATACTTACAATTTGAATAGTTGATTGGGTCCAACGACAATTACTTTGGAGATCAAAAATCATGAAAAATGCCATTGGTTTTATATTAAAATAATAAATAGAATAATACTTATAAGGTTGTTAAGGGTGGCTTATTAAGTAGTTATACAAAGTAGAAATTCATGTATACTTTTTATTAATTATTCATTTATGAAAGTTGTGAGTTTAACACCCAACTGTAAAAGATGAAACTCGCTATAGCCACTGAAACGAACTATTTTCGAAACGATGAGTTTATTAAAAATATAGTCGATTGTAGTCGAAGCATGATTTCACACTTTTAACGTTTTTCCGCACACAAAAAAATACGGGTCTCTTAGCTTTCAACAAAGAACAACAAATCTCAGTATCATCGAAATCAGAGAGGATCACTAGAGAATGTTTCTTGTTAGTTAAAATATTTGTGCAAAGATGATATATAATCTAGACCAAATTAACTGTATAGAATACTGTATCTTATATCTGTTTTAAGTTTCACTGGAATATTAGTATTCTTCACCTGAATGTTTTAAATTGACATTAACCACAAGGTAGGTGGTAAATTAGATTGTTGGGGATTTTCGAAGAAGTGACATAATTACGTATATTCATTTACTAACATGTGTAGGGGAGAATTAATATATATTATATAACATACAAAATGAAATATGAAATTCTGATTAAAACAAAATTTATAATAGACCATGGAAAATTTGAAAATACGTAACCA
This sequence comes from Brachynemurus nebulosus, assembly GCA_035578155.1. Lineage (NCBI taxonomy): Eukaryota > Metazoa > Arthropoda > Insecta > Neuroptera > Myrmeleontidae > Brachynemurus > Brachynemurus nebulosus. Next base: position 12,505,056 of record JAPWDM010000004.1, read on the forward strand.
GATGAAAATTATCATCCAATATTATTATTTCTAAACAGCCAGAACTAATTTGTAATAACCATAACAAAATGTAAACAAATATGTTTACATGAATAAATATCAGGTACCAATATAACTGTTAATTATATTCATTTGGACTGGATATTAATGGACATTGTATCGTCAAATTTCAACATCAAAATACACATAAAAAGCAAGAATTAATCATAATTAAAACCTTTTATTTAACTTGCTATGTTAGTATGTTGGTTTAGATCAAATCTTGGAATCAAAATTTAGGCAGGTTCTAATTGAGCTAGAGGTTTCAAATTTTGCAAACCTGTCTAACCTTGATGACAATGCAATATTGTATAATTAGTTTTGCCCTAAATGGCCTTAAAAGCAAAATTGTTGATTTTTAGTCCTGTGAAACTTTTTGACATTTCGAATTGTCAAATATTATCCATTGATTTTACATTGCAATTTTTTGTTTCCATAGTTATGTCTGATTAGGGTAAATTAACCGATTAATAATAGGTAAAAAAATTACTTCTTAAATTCTTTTCTTAAATTAACTGTGATCAGACTAAAAAGTAGAAAATAAATTAAAGTGAAAAAAAATGTTTTTTAAGAAAAGGCTTTTATTTAAAAATGGGCTAAAAAAAAATAAAATAACTTTTGAGTGAAGTTTGAAGCAATATGCAACATAATTTATAAAAGCTTTTATTTAATTTATAAAAATTTTTACTAACAAGGAGAGGGCACGACATGGGAAATTGACTTTGGGATGGGATTTCGCAGGATTATCCTCCCCTAGAAGATTAATCAATTGTGACCTACTGGACAGTCAATTTCGAGAAAAACGTTTTCAAAATTCTAACTTCATTTATTGTATGTTTATATATCATGCATTTGAATGTCAAATTAACAGTTAGTTTAGCTCAATCGGTAGCGTGTCATAGTGGCAACGAGAGCATTAAAAAAATTAAGAATTTTATTAATTATAAATTTACTTATAATTATATACAAGAACCGGAATGATAATTTTTGTGTTCGTGTACAAAATCGTCTTTTATCAACTGTGCAAAGTGCGAAAATATTTTCTGTTTTGAATATTTTTATAAAAACTATCATTCCAGTTCTTGTATATAATTATAAGTAAAATAATCAATAAAATTCTTAATTATTTTAATTAAAAAATGGTTTTGGTAATCTTATTATTTACCTATGTAAGAAAAGCTAGATACTTATTAAAAAAATTATTAAGTAAATGGTTACGAATTAAAAAAAATACAATTACATTTTAATTTATGATATTTATTGTTAGAAATAATTATTTATTTTTGAAATATATTAATTTTAATATTTAATTAACAAAATAAAAAAAAATTACTTGCAGTCGGAATCGAACCCGTGCACTCGTTGCCACTATGACACGCTACCGATTGAGCTAAACTAAATGTTAATTTTAGATTCAAATGTATGATATATAAACATACAGTAAATGAAATTAGAATTTTGGAAACGTTTTTCTCGAAATTGACTGGCCAGTAGGTCTTTATATTTTCACAACTGATTAATCTTCTAGGCGACTATAATGTCGTGCCCTCTCCTTGTAAAATTATTTACGACGTACTCACTATAACGGTCATAGTAAAACTAGATGAGTCGTTTAAATGTGTCAAGGTCTAGCTTTTCTACAACATGTGACTGGCAGCGACGTCCAGAAACTCCCGAACTATCAACCTTCATACATTTCTCAATACCTCAAAGTTAACAATGAAAATCAGAATCCGCTCTTCGGATCGCTGTAACTCAAAAACTATTTGAGATATGCACCTGAAATTTAGTATATTATTTTTAAAGGTATAGACTATCGAAACATGTAAAAAAAGAATTTTCAATTTTTTTTAAAATGTCACACTAGTGATCCCCCTAGGGGAAGGGCACAAAGAAGAAATGCGTTTGTTTGTTTAAACTTCGTGGTTTGGTATGAACAAACTATGTATGTATAACAGTGATGCTTATCCGGTCAATAGCGATCGCGTGAATCTCTTATCCTAATTCACAAATTTAAAAATGAGTTTGGAGCTTAACAGAAAAATAATAAAAAATCCGAAAAATAAGTCACATTTCTGGACAAACGTGGGTAATTTAAAGGGAAAATGAAAATTTCGTGTGCAAATTAATATCATTTTTGGAACACCGGAACTAATTAATATGACGTGTAGGTATAAAGATTTTTTTAAAAGCTCCAAAGAACGTAATTTTGATGTTAGAAACGCGAAATTTAAAAATTTAATAGATTTGAGCGTTACTTTATGGTATTCCATATTACACAAAATATTTTGATATTTGTAAATGAAAACACTTTACCTTGCAAAATACCACTTTTATTGAATATAAAAACTCTCAAACGTGTTTGAGCATGGTCATATTGACCGAAACATGTCATAAGAGTTTTTATATTCAACAAAAGTGGTATTTTACAAAGTAAAGTGTTTTTATTTACTAATACCAAAATTTAAAGTTGGTGATAGAATTTTGATACTGATTTTTTCATTTTTCATAAAATCAAAATTGTAAAAAGAACAGAAAAATTACATGCCGAAATTATGAATTATGTCTGAACACCACTAATATTTAAAATCTATGTAGTAACTAGTAACCAACATACAGGGCCGGACCTAGCCTAAGTGGCGCCCCGGGCAGGGTCAAAAAATGGCGCCCCTATAGAAAAAAAGATTTCTTTTTCCCTCTCATAAAGCAAGTGAAGAGCAAAAAAAAAAAACGTCACATACCTAATTTTGGCGCCCTTAAGACCTGCTTCCCGGGGCACGTGTCCCGGCTACCCCCTAGATCCGGCTCTGTCGGCGCCCCTCAAAATTTGGCGCCCCGGGCGGTCGCCCGGCTTGCCCGCCCCTTTATCCGGCGCTGCCAACATATTATATTGCATATAAAATTTAATATACAGTGAGCATTCTGAATATTTCCGCTCTCAATAGTTCCGATTCCCCAGTTTGAGACTCGAGCGTTACCTCCACTTTGCCACCTATTATAATATTTATTTAAGAGCTAAAAATGTTTTGTTTATATTAAATGAAAGAAAAATTACCTAAATTGAATAAATATAGCAAGACAATTTAAGTTTGTAACATCATTATTCGACTAACTGATCACCATTGTTTATACTGTTCCACTGTTTCACTGATATGTATCAATTAGTGTCCTCATTATGTAAACAGATAGACATAAATTATTACGTGACATATATCGGTGTTATGCATGCTGATATAAAAATTAAATTAGAAAAATACATTTAGAGATGCGAGCGTATTCTTGCAAAATTTTATGAGGAGATACATATTTGATCAGTAAAAGAAAAAGGCTACACAATAGTCAATACTTTTTAATTAATAATTAGATTTTTAAAAATAAATAAAAAAGAAATAAAATAAACTTGTTAACTGCGTACATAAATAGATGATTATAATGAAAATGATATACCATTAAGTAATTATACCTAACTGTAAGTCCAATATCGTACACAGGTACATTATACTCATATAGTACAATTATGCATATCAGCATATCTATACATATGTTAAACGTAAACCACTAGAGTTTCGTTACATGGTTATATAAATATTAATTTAAATTTTTAAGTTACATTATTATTTTTAGACCCCCGTACTTGTTTTGACGCTCCTGGAAAAATTTTCAGTTTTGACATAATCATAAATTATTGAACTACAATTTCTGAATTTAGACATAAAGAAATTTATTACCTTGCTAGCGAGCAATTGGAATTCGGTGGGGGAACAACAATTCCTGGAAAAGCTATTTCCCTCGTTTCATTTTGCGGAACTATTGAGAAGGAACACTGTATTTCAATATTCTTGATCGAATTTTTGTATTACCTTCCCTTTCATCCCAAAAATGTCAAAAATACACTTTTTTTGATAGTTACAGTGGTTTTACCCCTTAAGTTATTAATTTATGTTTGATACTTTTGATAAATAATATTAATATATTATAATTTATTATAAATAAATACAACATTTGTTGTATTGTATGTAAAGCAAAATTTATTGCGCATACTTACATAATTATATTATTTGATCAACATCAAAGAGGACGAAGAGGACAAGTGAATGTTTGATTAATCACAATTTTATTTGATAATAAAAATTTGTAATTAAAAGTTCTTGAATTATTTTATGACCACGTGTAATGAATTTATTGTATTCTAATATTGTATTATAAAGGCAGTGTTACATGTACTAAAAACAAGTTGTGAGAATTCTTCGAAATAAAGTCATATTTCGTGAATGAAGGTTACAGTAAGACAATATTCTGATAATATAATTAAGAAACTAACATTTATAGAATTAAAATTTGTCAATATTTAGTTTAAGATTGTATGTACAAGAAACTTAATATAACAATGAAAATCAAACGACTTAATTAATTTTTCTTTATATATAAAAAATAATTCTAAGTGAATAAACAGAAAGGAAGTATTACTATAACTTTATGATCTGTTTATTATTATCATATAATAGCAAATAATTTTAATTTGACAAGAAGTCCTTTCAACAATTGCACCATTTGCTGCGAAATATAACAATTAAAATATTTGAACACTTTTTAGATTTGTTTTTAATGAAATGGAATTTTAATTTGTTAATTTTATTCTTACTTTCAAGAAATGGGAGGAGGCGAAAATTTTGGTTTTTCGTAAGTAACTCCAGAAATAATTCCATGTACCCTATCATGCAAGATATCGTTGGGAAGATCTTTTCAAATGAATAATTTGAGGTTTTTTAATCACTTTTAGCGAATTTCCAGAATGGAATTCAGCTATTACAGCCACTGTCATGACGCGACTTGAACACGGGACTATGGCAGAAACCTAGTCCCTTTGAGGTCCCTAGAAACCGAAAATTATGTTCACTAAAATTTATTTATATATATATATATATATATATATATATATATATATATATATATATATATATATATATATGTGTGTGTGTGTGTCCGCGCGATAACTCTCGAACGAAGTATCCAATATTTACGAAATTTGGTGAAAACATTGGAAGTCCTAAATCCTTGAATGAGTTCTTCAGCCAGACACGTCGGATGCCAGGAACATGGTTTTTGTTCTTGCAAAAAATTAGTTTTGTGCCAAAATTTCCACTTATTCACAAATTTTTGCCAAATTTTTCTACACCATTTAAGAGAGGAGAAAAAATTACATAAAAAAAGCTCATCAAATTATTTTTCTATGTCAACTAGTTTCCGAGAAAAACTAATTTTTATAAACGTAAATTCGCAATGTTATGCAGGATGCTGCGACAGGGGTATTCATTTTTAAGCGTCGGTTACGAAACATTGAATTTCAAAAACATGTTTCCTACTATGACAATAGGGTACTTGACTGCAATTGAGAAATGATTCTAAATGCTTTGTACTTACGTATAAATTAGTTAATTTTTGTTAAATTTTTAAAAATCTTCAAAAAAACCATTGTTCAATTTTAAATGAACAAATTGGCGGGAAAAACGATTTGGCGTAGTGACGTATGCAATGACGTCACGATTTAACTCAAACAGATGTCGCTTTCATTCATATCAACACTTGTCAACACGGTTTCAAATTTGTACACAATATTCAGCAGTCATCATGCTCAGTTTTAGTGATATTTACAACTTTCTACTTTGTTATCTTCTTCATTTATCATCATCATAAGATTTTCATGAAGCCCTACAAGTATTAAATGCACTTTAAGAAAACGTAACTTTAAAATTGTAGCAAAAAATAAAAGCATTTTTAACATAATATTTAAAACAAGTTGATAAGGATATTTTACGTATTAAGTGACGATGTATTCCTTCCATCAACCTTTTTTGAGTGCAAAACTAATTGCAAACCAAAAAGTTCAAAATAAATTACAAAGAAAAACAACTTCTCTTGGTCAATTAGAATTGTTAAAATGTCACAATGAAAATGCAATTTGTCATAGACAAACCGTAACTACAGTAATAAGATCTGCTATTAAAAAATGACGTCATTTTCAAATATCACTGCGTTTTTAACCATTTAAATGGAGGCTAAAAATTTATAATTTTCAAAATCGAATTTTTAAGTAACTAAAGAATATTTTTATCTGTCACTACTAAAATTGAATATATTTAAGGACAATACATAAAATTATTCAACATTTAAAACAAATTTTGAATACAGTCAAGTACCGTATTGTGGGTGAGGTAAACGGAGACTCTTATCGATTATATTTTTTACTTAAATTCTATATATTTCATTACGAAAACTGCGGAAAAAACTCAAACCACTGAGTAATCCTAACTCACAATCAGTGCGTGTCTAACACAAACCTGACGAAGCTTTTTTTTTTATTATTTTTTAGGAACATTTGTTAAAAGTTAGTTTTGGGTATTTGACTGTGGTCGTAAAAAAGGCTACTTTCATTTTTAAATGATTAATTAAGTTAGAAGAGTACCAATATTGCGATTTTACAAATAACAACGCTCAAAATTGTAAAAATTTTATTTTAAGAAAATTACAAAATTTACGTTAATGATGACGTAATCAGAGACACCAATTTGAAATGGCTTACGTCACCGCTCAGTAGTTGTCAAAATGTAACCGTAATAACAAAATAGTTGTCATTATATTTCTCTCATTGCGTTTGGTGTTATTTTGTGTAATATATTAATAACGGGAGTCGGATGTATAAAATCTGATAATTATAATCTGCCGGGAATTGATCCTTTAATGGTTGCAAGTTTCTTTGCCATTAAAATTTAGAAATATAAAAACTTGTGTGAGTATAAATAACGAATAACACACTCATTATACATATATCTGTTAATTGTTGAGGAAGTTAGTCATTATTCAAAGATGTGGAGGAATTATCATTACTCAATACCTTTTTGACCAATGAAATCACAGTATTAACCATTATTCAATGGTTTTGCGATTGTTTTGTGAATAATGTATGTAGGTATCAAGTTTTAATTTAATATATGTTGCGTAGTAACGTGCAAGTAAATAAAACAATTTATTATTTAATTTGGTCATTTCCATAGATACATAAACGAATATTTAATGAAATTAGAGATAGATTAAAATTTTATTTTTTTAGTTTATTAAAACTTATATTCAATTTTATTTAAATCAAAATTGAAGAAAGTCGTAGAAAAATTATAGTATTCTACTCGTTTCCAATGGCTATTACTCGCTCAGGTGCATTACGACACTCGCCTCGCAAGCTCGGCTCGTGTCGCAATTTCATCTTCGTGAGTAATAGCTATCATTACCAGCTCGTTAAATAATATACTAACGTTTTTAATTTTTTTTTTTTTTAAATAGATGGAAATGTAAGAAATAACATACACGACACTTATGGAAATAATTTTTATTTTTATTTTTGGATCCTCAAGGTAGTCGCATTTTTTTTCGCCTGTTATGATGGATGTATTTTAAAAAAAAAAATATGTCCAACATTATATTAGAGGTATACGAATAATTTCGAATACTTTTTAAAAAATTCTCAAATACCCAATTTGTGAAAACATAATCGAAAAATTTGACGAAAATCGACATATATTTATGTTGACTGATTTGTGTCGATTATTTATCGTACAGTTAGAAACACGAACGTTTCTGTTTTGTATTATTCTCAGAAGCTCAATATGTCATATTATGTCACGTAAGACGCGAAAATAGGAGACATTTAAATTGTAGCAGATTACAATGAAAAACCTACGTATTGTTGACAAATATGACCGTTGCTGCTGGTTAGGTAGATTGGTGATATTTTTCTTTAGATCAATCTATTATATAAATCAATAAATACTTATTACAATTGTGTACCAGAGTGATGTATTCGTCACGAATTTGCATACTACAAACGTATGCCCTTTCACACACCTCCCGGTTTTAAAATAAACTAGTTTTTTTTCTGGTTAACCTTCAATTCTCTAACTTTTTTTCTATTTTGTTATCTATATTTCTTTGATTATAGTATATTAAATTGTTTTCATAATTTATTCAAATATCCTAATTAATAAAACCATTATTTCTTTGTTCCGTAAATAATCATTTTAATATTTAGGTTATCATTTAGTTACAAATTTTTAATTGACATAATTCGTATGTGACATGCTCTCATAATGTTTGACATTTATTAAAATTGCCGATTCAAATTTTTTTTTTTAAAATAAATTCTTTAGTGTTTATAGTAGGTGAGTTGGAGGACAAATTACAGATTCTAGCCAAATTAAACCAAATTAAAAATTTGATTAATAGTAACGACGTTTACGGGGAAAAATACCTTTACAACCTTAAGAATATTAGTAAAACATCTCTAGGATATCGCTCCATTATTGCAATAGTCGGTTATCTGGGCAAAATTACGTTTTTGAGTTATCTACACCATTCGAAAGAGGAAAAGCGTATCTTTGAGATGCTACAATCAGTTAAGCTCTAAGCTTAATATTCTTGCTAATATAATTGATATACTTGTATGACAATTTTAATAAATTTAAATTTTAATTGTTGCAAGACTAAGATATTATGTCAATATATCCGTACTGTTGAAGCGTCAAATTCAATTTATTTTTACTACAATACTAGGTTATTGCATTTTATCCGAGTATTAAAGCAAAAAAAATTTTGAAAATTTTACAGATTAGACAACATAACCGAATTTTAAAATTTCAACGTCTTCTAATGATTTAGTTTCTGTAGGTTATTGTATTTTTTATATAAATGTTTAACTGATTTTTTTATTACGTGATTTTGACATTAGTAACAATAAGAAATTCGTTATGTCAAGTCAAACAAGAAAAATATTGTAGAATTTTACTACGTTTTAACTATACTGCCCGGATGTCCAAGAAAAATCATAATAGGAGTTCTCAAACTTTATCTTTGCTGTCCTGTAAAATTTGTGAAATTGTCGTTATTAAGTTCTTTCTTTTTAGGTTATAATTAGTGAGTTATTTGTGGTAAGTTTGTTAACTCTTTTTTTTTGGTATTTTTATGTTGAATAAAATGGTTTTATTTCAGTTAATAATGGTTTTCATTTTTAAAATTGGGTTATTTTTACCATCGTAGTAATTCTATTCAAAATATTTTTATGCAATAGTCAGTTATCTAGGAAAATTTGAAAATTTAGGCCGACAAAATAAAATAGTTCTTTTAATTTTTATAGCATTATTTAATATCGTGTTTAAAGAGTTTTTTGTCAAAATTGCATTAAAATTGGATTTCAAATAACTCTCAAAAGACGGTAAATATATTCTAAAAAACTTTAAACTTGAATATCTCAAAAGTTGGTATTTCCCAGATAACCGACTATTGCAATAATGGAGCGATATACTATCAAATTTTCAGAGCTATATTCGAAGTTTTTCATATGTTTTAGCCTCTGAGCATAAAACGTGCTCGAGAATGTGTAATAGCATTTGTGGTTTATTCGCAATCATTAGAATAAACCACAAATGCTATTACACACTCTCGAGCACGTTTTATGCTCAGAGGCTAAAATATCGCTTTGAAAATCTGGTAATATATCCTAGAGATGTCTTACTAATATTCTTAAGGTTGTAAAGGAATTTTTCCCCGTAAACGTCGTTACTATTAATCAAATTTGTAATTTGTTGTAATTTGGCTAGAATCTGTAATTTGTCCTCCAACTTATATACTATAAACACTAAAGAATTTATAAAATAAAAAATTGTAATCAGAAATTTTAATAAATGCGTATACATAGAACACTAGAAGCAAACTAATATCAAAAAAAGTGTAGCTCGCTTGGAGTCATTTGTTGATCTGTCACAGCTTAGGTGATTCAGTCGTGCAGCACCAGTTGTAGCGGTGGAAACATTGCGAACATTGATTGTTGGCATTGTTAGATTGTGTTACTAGTAGGTACATGCATACAGTTGTTCGGTAGTGTGTATCTAGCCTCACCATGCACCTCAACCACATACATAACGAATATCACACACACTTATATCAACTATGCTACACAAAAAAACTTTGAAACTTACATTAAATATACTCTATATAATTAATTTCTATGTGAATTAAAGTTCTTTCAATTCTTTTGGCTTACCGATATTCTACATATGTAAATAAAACGGAAAAATTTTTCCAAATTTTTCAGATAATAAATACGGTTGTAAGAGTGCCCGCTATTTGGGAAGTTGTGAAGTGACATGCTCTAACAAAAGACACAAAAATATGATTTAAGATAATTGTTTTTAAAAAAATTCTCGAAATTGTCTTTACTTTCGCCTGCCTAAAGGTATTTCTCCTCTTGATATATCTATTATATTCAATAAGTTATTCAAATCTATTGAATTTGTTTTGATAAAAAAACGATGGGAATCTATCTCAAATTTCACAAAATTTGTGTTAGGGATATTATGACTGACAATTTATAT